>CM008340.1:14068839-14081793 GCA_002525835.2 Ipomoea batatas
AAGATAACCCTAAATCCATATATTTTTCTATTCTCTTTGATCGCCATTCCCTTCTCTCCCAAACAAATAAAATCCTAGTCTTCTCCATATTCATCATCAATCTAGTCTCAAATTAGCTGACAAGGACCATCAAGATATTTCTAGTGGGTGCAGTGGAATTTTCGTTTTAGGGTAAGTATCACCAAAATTTATTACTTTTTTCCTAATAAAAATATTATTTTTCCTACGTTTTATTCTGAATTTTGTATAAATATGTTTGGTGTGGTATATCATGATTTTATGGTGTTTTAAAAGGGAAAATTTTCTCAATTTGTTTGTTGGTTGAGAAAATTCTGACTGGCGTAATTTGAAAACAAAATTCATGAAAAATACCTTTTGAACTTCAATTGGCTTGAAATGTTTTTTTAGAGAACCTATACTTATGATATTTAATGTATATAAAATTATTTTGTTAGATATATTCTTTAGTTTTTTTTTCTAGAAAAATTACGTAAAGTTGTGGCGGTGTGCTGTTAGTTAAATTTCTGTCTGGCGCAATGTTGGGAAAAATTTCGAGAAAAATACTTCTAGACCTTGGATTGGCCTGAAAATTTTTGTGTATAATCTAGACTTGCTGTAATTATTATATGGAAAAGTTTGTGTTAGATATGCTACCGATTTTCCTCTAACAATTCTACAATCCAGGTCATAATTTCTCAAATTTCTGTCAGTTTCAGTTTCTTGTGTCTTGTTGATTATTTGAGCCATTGAGAAGTTGCTTACTTGAGATTATATGCACATGTGTTGGTTACAAAGGTTGAAATATTATGTTGATGGGAGGCATATGAATATTTTGGGAAAATGCATATATTTGTATATGATATTCAAGTGAATCTTATTAGTAGTATATGTTTTAGTTGGCTACAAAGCTTATGATTGAATTTTGAAAATATACTATTTTGGAGTGTTATATGAGAAATATTGTTATTATTATCTTTATAAATATAGAGGATAAAAAGTTCTGTTGGGTTGTGATACCCTTAATGAATTTTAAGATTTGGGTAGTATCCTGTTATGAAATTCTGGATACTTGGGTTAAGACCCAATTTGTTGTGGTGTGAGCAATAGAAACGTATCCTGTCTCACTAGGACTTTTAGTTCTGTTATTTTATAGAGTGGTTGGCCGAGTCTACCACTTGGCTACTAGGACTAGTTACTACCATTGGACTTGGAAACCCATTGGGGGTGTGCACACTTAAGGTGTTAGATCTGTTCCATTTAAATGAGATTTTTGTGTAGTGTTCATTAGAGTGATTACTGTTCACTAGGGCTTATTAATTAAGACCCTGCCCATTATTTGAGATTGAATGGGATTTTGCGTAGCGTTCAGTAAAGTGATTATTGTTCATTAGGGCTTGATGAAACAAGACCCTGCCCATTGTATTGAGATTGGTGTTCCTCCATGTATATGTACATATTATATATTGAAAAATATATTACTTTTGAAAGGTTCCTAAAATTTTATTGTGGGAAATAATGGTTTGGAAATTATGAATTATGAGTCTTTTGAGAAATTATGAGTTTTGGAAATCTTGTTTATTTTGGAGAACTATGAGTATTTGAATATTGTGAGTATTGCGTATGTGCAGCTTTTGAATATTTGAATATGTTCCAATAATATTAATATACTCATTTGTACATATTATTATCTACAAGTTCTGCTCCTATGTGCTATGTGTAAATAGTTATTTTAGGAGATTAAATCTTACTTAGCTTTGCGCTAACTTTGGATACTCTTTGAGTGTTTTCAGGTGTATCTGCATGAGCATGGATTATGAGAGCGAATCACCTGGAGAGTTTATCATTTAATTAGATTAGTTAGATAGTTGGTTTGTTAATTGATTTTGTACTAGTACGTACCTTGAGTTATTTTAATTTGTTGGTTTTAGCCTTAGCGTTTAGGTATAAGAGAAATACCTGAGCGTGACGGTAACACCTATTTCCTTTTGGTTAGATGTTTGAGCTTCCGCAATATTATTAATGATTTTAATGGATATATTGTAATAATTTGGATACGGAAATGGGGTGTTACAAACTTAGCAGTTAGCCCTGCACAGTGACAATGTGTAAAGGACATAGGGCTAGGCAGGCTTCTAGACCTCAAAATCACAAACCTACCACGCAAAATGGGGCTATGTCTTGGGGAGAACTTCGATCCGATAAGTTGCACATTACAACTACAGAATGGACAAATAGTCCATATCACTGCTGATGATGTCGCTGCAACTCTTAGACTGCCAATGGGACACATTGAAATCAAGAAGAGAATAGCCAGGGCATTGCTTGAAATCTTGAAGGAATGGAGGGAGATCTTTGAGAAGACAACCACATACATCACCCCAAAAGCATTGACTAGAAAAATGTTAGAAGTGAATGCTGCAGACCCTTGGTTCAAGCGACATTTTACACTGTTGGTGATGAGTGTATTGATAGACCCGATGGTGAATGGCTATGTCAGCCAAAATTATATTGGCCATCTCCGGGATGTGGGGAACATAGCAAATCTGAATTGGTGTCAAATGGTGATCAATACACTGGTCAACAACAAGCTAGTGTGGACGAAAAACACATAACCTTCCAAACCATTAACCATCAAACAATCCAACTAATAATACTCTAAAACACAATATGCAGGTATTCTACGTTGACCATGTGGTGCTTTACAGACGGATTGTGCCAAGAAGCTTCCCAACCTTCATGACTTGGACATTCAAGCTGCTCTTAAAATGAGAGAATGATGAGCTACAATCTGGTGGCTTCGGATATGGGCATATTGATAGTGTCTTACAATTGGAAAATGCACCACCTGAGGAAAAGAATCCCTCCATTCCACAATCTAAAGTCCCACACCCACCACAACCACAGGGTGAGAGCTCACCCGACCAGTTGTCCATTCCGGCCACTGAAGCCATGGTTTTATTTCTTTGTCCGTGTAGCCCATTTCCGGAAAATGACTTCCGAAAAAATATTTCGGAAGTTGTTTTCCGGATAAATGACATCATTTTCCTTGGTAAACAGAAATTGTTTTCTGTTGGCCACATTTTCCAAGCATTTCCAAACAAAAAGAAACCCGAAAAATGATTTCCAGAAATCATTTTCCGGATTTCCCAACACACCCTAAGTGTTGTATCCTTATATTGGTCTATTTTAAATTATTCTATTATATTATTTGGCCCAAACTATATTGGAATTATTTTATTAAATTTTCCTCAAGATTATTTCTAGGTTCACTACAAGAAAAACACTCTTTAGTGGCAAAAAATTAGTGACGGGTAGAAAAACCATCACTAAATGTATTATTTGCATAGTTTTTGTGAGGGTTAAAAATTACTCTCACTAAAATAAAGTTTATGATTTAGTGACGAAATTTTAATTCTATATTTATTTTAAAAGTATACTCTCACTATTGGTACAAAAGATGTTACTCTCACTATTGATATCTGAAAATTACTCCACTAAACTTTAATTCCCACCAAAATTTTAGTTTTGGGCGCCATCTTGGACATAAAATTTTACAGCCACACATCTTCCTCTCAACCTCTATTACTCATTTACTCCAATAAACCCTTTTTGTCTCTCAATCTCTCCATCTCTCGATCGTGATTCGTGAACCCTGAAATCCTAATCGCCGGCCAGCCGTGCAGCCCTCTCTGTCTCTTAATCTCTCGAAGGACTGTAGGAGACAGGAGTCCAGCCTGCTAGCCCTCTCGTCTATGGCCGCTCAAGCGCTCACTGCGTCGCGCGTCGCCGAGTCGCCGATCACTGCTCAGCCAGTCAGCCTCACTGCTTCACGGCCCTCACCCATCTTAGACTATGTTCTAACTATCAAGGCAAGTTACTCATACTAATTTTATTATTTTTATTTGATTATTTGTTCACTTTGATAGTTTGATTTATATAAAGAAAATCACACTGATGTTTATTTTTAAAAATTTGCAGTGATTCTCCAGTGGCTTAATTGTTGACATGGGAAGAAATTTATGTGTACAGGTTTAGTTTTTTTATTCTTGCTCAGTTTGATGATTTAATAACAAATGACTTTTTTGCTGCAATAAGAGAATGCTTTTGTTCCTCATGTGTTTGTGAAAATATCTCACTGAATGTGTTTTGTTGTTTCTAGAAGTAACTTTGAGAGAGGCTGTAAGTTGGAGAGATGTAGTAAAATGTCAATTCAAGATTTTGGTTCTGTTGCTCTGTGCTGAATTTATTTACAAAGATTTTTGGCTCTGAGAGCTCTTGGTGCTCCTGCCTTCCTAATTTCATTGCTTCTGCAGCTATTTGAAAATTTATGGCTATATTTTTGTTTTCATTACTTATGTTCTGCAGCTATTGGAAATTTTATGGCTATATTTTTGTTGGCTATCTGAAATCTGGTGAGTTGATGTAATGATCCTGGAGGTTGTACTGCTTCATTACTATCCTTTTAATTTGTCTCCACCATTTTTGTTTCGAATTCTCTTATTTTTTTGAGAGGTATTTGTTTCTATTTACTTATTTATGTATATTATTTTTTACTTATGTCTGACAAACTCATTAATTCTCATCTCTCTGATATATTGTGCTTCCATATAGGATTGGGAACCCATCCCTCTACCAGAGAAGACCAAGGAAGACATTCATCTTCTATTCTTCAAACGTTATGACCCTCTTGGGCAGGGGATACGGTATTATACCTGCCAGTTTTTTTTTTTGGTTAGATAAAATTTGGTTATTCAATGAGATAGTCATTCCATGTTTGTCTGATGTGAACCTATTTAAACAATTTCAAGTAAAATCTGCATGAAAAAAGATTCATCACTAAGTTTTGGTACTCCTATGAATGTAATAATGTGAAATGATGTTTTGGTCCGTTTCTATTTCTATTACTATTTCTATTTTGGCCCTTCTTCATCTGTTGGTAGATCAATTTTGTCAATGGTATCCATACCCTCATTCTTCTCCACCTGTGTGAATCCCAAGCTGAAACTAGGCATTTCGCACCCATCTGTCCTCAGTAGCGCGACTCTCTCCACATCCTCCACGACTCTTATGTTTTCGGGGTTTGCCCAAAACTCTTCTTTGTGTTGGCTGTCTGTGCTTTCCTTGCTCCCTGGACAAGTGTTCTCCTTCGGTTGTTGCGTCCCCATCTTCCCACCAGTGACTCCGTTGTTTGCTGAATTTCTCGAATCATTCCTTCCTTGACAACCACGTCCTCCGTCTCGTCTATTAATTTCTCCAGATCTAGCACGATGGACTTCAGCATTGTCATTTTCTCTGAGACCCAAACCTCAAAAGTCTGCAATTATGTGTACAGGAAACCAGTGTGCATTTCAGTAGTTAATAGTGTGCATGCATGATCGTATTCAGTCTTTAATGGTCTAGTTTTGTATACATACCACCCAGGTTCACCTTAGATCAAAACATTGTGAAATCACTACCATTTCTTAACTTTTATTATGTTCAATTTCTATACGCTACGTGCATGTCATATCAGAAGTGTGTGCACTTCAGAAGATAGCATTTAGAATGTGTTTATGTTAAATGGATCTGTTGCTGTAGTACTACACCTAATCCCCATGTGCAACTTAGTTTCTTACCCTGTGCATATGACCGCATTTTTTAACCTTCCCCAATAAACTTTTTCTTACAACCACCCCGGTGCATCTTAGTGTTAATTGCTGTGTACTTTATTACCTAGCAATTTCCATGACTTTTTGAATTTAGTTCCCTCGAATGGGGATACATTATAACCACCATTATCGTTTTCAGTCTTTAATGGTCGAGTTTTGTATACATACCAGGCTCACCTCACATAAAAATAGTGTGCAATCATTACCGTTTATTACCCTTTATTACCCTTTATTGTGTTCAATATCTATACGTTATGTGCATGTCATAGCAGGAGTGTGTGCACTTTAGAAGTTTGCATTCGGCATGTGCTTAGGTGAAATGGATCTGTTCAGGCAGTAATACACCTACCTCCCATGTGCCACTTAGTTTATTACCCTGTGCATATGACCACATTCTTAAACTTTGTATTGCTAATCTTTGTATTACAACTACCCCTGTGCATCTTAGTGGTAACGGCTGGCACTTTATTACCTAGCAGTTTTCACCTTACATATTATTCATAGACAAAAACATATGGTTTTTCTTACCCTCTCCTCCACGCATGGTGCGGGTGCATCTGCCGTTTCAAGTTCTGCGTCCAATAGCTCGCCCGTCCCAAATCCCCCCAATCTGATTTCTGAAAATTATCTGACACTCATTATCCGACAGGTCCAACCTTTCATTCGTGGCACTTGTCGTGGTACTTTGTTGCCATCGAACTTCACGCGGTCCATATACAGTACCTACATGGTCACATAGTCACAAATATATTACACTGTGTATTTTCAAGGGTTTGGCCACCTTAATAATATTCTCATCGCTATTGTGCTTACTGCCAGAAAGAGTAATGGCCCGCAGAATCTCTTATGTTCTCCTCTTTTCCATTTATCATGGGTGTCAACGAGGTTTGTCAGCATGTATTTGCACCAATTTAGGTTGGGTATGCGGGCGACATCTTCCAAATCATCAACGAACAGCTGGTGGCAATATCCATTCGTCATGGCTCGGATTAGTGTGGTCACAACCAAAACAGTGAAGTGCCTCTTGAAAATTTCACGCCCGTCGGGGTATTCTCCTAGCTTCTCGCTCACCATCGTTGGGGTTATGTCGTGCTTTGTTGTGAGAAAGTTCCCTCGCCATTCCAGTAGTGTTCTGCTGACGTCGTTTGGGTCCCGGTTTCTCACATCAGTATTCCCCCGTGGGAATCCAAACACTCTGTGCACATCGTCTTCCTCAATCCGTAGGATTTTCTCATCCTCCAACAGTATGGTCATCGTTGCTGGGTCAAAGTTTGTAAGCAACCAACGGCCTAAGCGCTTGGGTGTCTGCATGACGTTAAGGTTGAGGATATCTTCAAAGCTTATTGCTGCAAGTGCGTTACGCTGCCTGGGATTGACGTTTTTTATGGCATCTACTAGTGCTTTGCCGGTGATCCTAGTTTTCATGCTGGGGAACCTTTCCCCCTCCCCATTTATTAATTCATATTCTGGGGCATCCCATGTTGGGTCAGCTTCCAAGCGTCGTAAGAATGCTCGTGGAGGGCTTACGAAGTCATCATCATCATCCCTATTCCATTTAACATAAACACATTCTAAATGCTATCTTCTGAAGTGCACACACTTCTGATATGACATGCACGTAGCGTATAGAAATTCAACATAATAAAAGTTAAGAAATGGTAGTGATTTCACAATGTTTCGATCTGAGGTAAACCTAGGTGGTATGTATACAAAACTAGACCATCAAAGACTGAAAACGATCATGCATACACACTATTAACTACTGAAATGCACACTGGTTTCCTCTACACATAATTGTAGACTTTTGAGGTTCAGGTCTCAGAGAAAATGATAATGCTGAAGTCCATCGTGTTAGATCTGGAGAAATTAATAGACGAGACGGAGGACGTGGTTGTCAAGGAAGGAATGATTCGAGAAATTCAGCAAACAACGGAGTCACTGGTGGGAATGATGGGGACCAACAACAGAAGGAGAACACTTGTCCAGGGAACAAGGAAAACACAGACAACTAGCACAAAGAAGAGTTTTAGGCAAACCCCGAAAACATAAGGGTCATAGAGGATGTGGTGAGAGCCACGCTACTGAGGACAAATGGGTGCGAAATGCCTAGTTTCAGCTTGGGATTCACACAAGTGGAGAAGAATGAGGGTATGGAGACCATTTACAAAATTGATCTACAAACAGATGAAGAAGGACCAAAGGGGGGGGGGGTACTCCAACAGTTTTAGAAATGGAAACGAACCACGAGTGTGCACCGGAGGCGGTAGAATTTGCAGCGCCAAGTGGTGAAATAATAAACACCCTATCAGAGGTAATAATTTCCAGCCTAAATAATTAACAACTGTGTTTGCAGAAAATATGTATTCCTATTGCAAATAATATGGGATCATGGAAAGGAAATGCACATACCACTGTCAAATGGTACTACGGAATATTCTAACATGTGTTCTTGAACTAGCAAATTATTGGAGTCTATGACAGTGGGAAGAAGAACTTGTGCGGCCCACCGTTTGGCGCCCCGACCAAGATGGGACGGCCACAAAGGACTGAGGCTGAGCGAGAAGACGGAGAAATGGAAATGCTATGCAATTACATAAGCCAGATTATGGGCATAAATTATGAAGAAATCCCACGACATTCGTCATCCACCAATGGATTGCACAGAGCGTTAACAACGACATGTAATGGATTAAGACGTCGATAAACTAATTTTTAAATCAAGGAGACAAAGGTTGGCTTGGTTCTGTTCTCGGTTGGCTCAAGATTTGGAGCCCTCCCCTTACAACAAGTGGTCAGATGTAGACATGGTAAATGATTAAGATATTACTGCACATTTAACAGATGCACACACATTTTACGACAGGTGCATAGACCTTACTAACCCCGAAGAGTAGGTGCTCATGGGTACTGACACAAGTGCACACATGCAGAATGGTAGGGTGGGAGCCAGCCCCTTACAAGAATTGGTCAAATGTAGACATTGTAAATGATTAGGCTATTACTGCACAGTTAACATATGCACACACATTTTAGGAAAGGTGCACAGACCTCAATAAGCCATTTGTTAGGTGCACACGGGTACTTACTCAAGTGCAAACATGCACCCACCGCATGCTTAACTTTACTTACGTTGTGCATGTGATATTCCCAATACTCCAGGAACAACACTTCTACATGATAAGCTTTGACCTACTAACGATGAAAATTGAAATCATCGATAACTCATCGAAGAAGGTTCCTGATGTTGTGAATTTAGTGAGAGTGAATGTGAAGGTGGTAAAACGATGAGTCAAGACTCCCCGAGTGTCCCCGAGTGTCATGTCTCTCAAGGATGGCGAATGGGAATCAAATTGGTGTTGACGTTATCGAAGTTAAAAGGCAAGAGTTACAAATATTACAAGAGATTGGTTTTAATAAATGAGATTGGGGTTTGTAGAAAGGAAATTACGCTAAATATGCAAGGGAAATGAAAGGGGTGTGCACCAAAATTAAACAAACTGATTGATCTTCATAGGGGATTTGGAAAACGAGTTTCGTGATCGAGTAAGGGAGTCAAGGTATTAGTACCGAGTGGCGTCACACTCAGACTCTCAATCCTCATTCGGTTGATGCATTTCATCGAACACCTAGTCTACCACTCCTCTCGGATCTTGTCCTTTCGGACTAAGAGCGGAGATATGGGTGAGTCGGGCTCATGAGATGCCGCTATCGCGCACTCTCTCACTTCCCTTCGGTTTACTAGCTACTCCGGCCGAAATAGAAGTAAAACTTGAACAACTTCAACCATACAAACATCAATCCTACTCCTTCATATCTCAAAACCATAGAGCAATTTCTAAACAACAATCAAGAGTTTAACAGAGGCACACACGCCCGAAATACTCTACTCAGTCATGGAAATCATTCAAAACAACAAAACAGAAATTACTTTCAACAATAAATCTAAACAAGCAATTCAATGGAAAGAGTGTGTTACTTTCAACAATAAATCTAACTTTTGAAGCTCTTAGCTTTTGGATGTGGTGAAATAAGAAATGGGCAAGAGTTAGAACACAATATCGCCTTATTTACGCAGTTTTTCTGGTGCCCGACCACGCCACACACACGCGTGGGAGTGGGCGTGGCTCTTTTCTGGAAAATTTTAACGCCTGCTCACATGTGTGTGAGCGGGCGTGGCGGCTTTCTGGGAAATTTCCACGCCTACTCACACGCGTGTGAGTGGCGTGGACTGTGCTCGCTTGCCTTCTTTAAATTTTTCTTACCCCATTTTTGAGCTCGGTCACCATCTTTGACGAATAGACCTTTGAGGACCATTTTAGGATGGAGAATCTACGTGGTTAGTCAAAGAAAAATCTAGACAAAAGACAAAATGTACTTAAAAAGAGAAAAAGCAAGAATTGATAACGTAAAATCTAAATCCTAGGGATAACGTTGGGAATGCCTCCCAAGTGCGCCTTTGTTTAGAGTCTTTAGCTAGACTTGGGTTGGTCTATCCCGCTAAACACACAGACTTCGGGACTTTGCCAAGCGTCCCATGTACTTTTGCTTCAAGGAATGCCCCAAGATGTAGGACATCCTTGAATTCCCACGCAAATAAAGGAAGAACAAGATGTATAATTGGAAGGTTTATGGCTTCAAACACTCCCCTTGATTTCTCAAAGGTAGTGCGATCTTCCCTTATTTTGTCATTCTCTCTTCCAACCTCAATGTTCTTGTCAATTTTATCATAAGGTTGAGACCATATCCCTTTACTGGAAGTCATATCACTCCCCTCAATTCCCTCAAACAAATCGAATGTGGAAATTCCCTCCTTATCCATCATCTCTTTCTCACATTCCCTATTCTCATTTCCCCACCTTAGTTGTGTAAAAGAGTCACCCCTTTCTTTTTCAGAACGTAACGAAGTAATATCCCCCTCACCTATCAACTCATCTCGTCCCACATCATAGGATTCATTTTCCAAGAATTTAAAACTATCATATTCATCTTCAAACAAACTAGAAGCCCTTTAATAACTATCACTATAGAGTTATCCTCCCAAAAATTAAAACAATCATAATCGCAAGTATTAGAAATATCAATACGTAGGGAGTCCTCTTTACAAGGAACATGATTATCTTTATCAAGACTTTCGCACTCATTGATAAAATTGCCAACAAAGCCTATGGAATCATCCTCTCGGAAATAAAAACATTCAGTATCACAAGAATAAAAATCATTGTTGCATTGTAAAAGGGAGTCATCCACTCGAGTGTCAAAAGTAAATCTATCAAAATAACATGGATCTTCGAAGGAAGTAATGCAAGAAGGTTTAGGAATATTACCATGTGTAGCCTCTTTATCTTCCCATACCACTTCGATGTTCTCATCATCGCTCTCCATCTCGACTTCTTTTGGATTTTCTAATTCGAAAATTGGAACTTCTTCTAGCACCGGAGCATAACACACTACAAAAAAACGCCAAAATAGCGACGGACAATTTCCGTCGCTAAAAGGCTCAAATCCGTCGCTAAAAGGATTAGCGACGGATTAGCGACGGAAATTGTCCGTCGCTAAAACGGGCGTCGCTAGAATTTTGCGACGCAATTTTTTTCCGTCGTTAAAATTTAGCGACGGAAATGTCCGTCGCTGAGGGAAAATAATCCGTCGTTATTTTCGTTCGGGCGACGATTTCGACGCCGTTTGTTGCGACGAATTGGCGACGGACACATCCGTCTCTAGCTTTAGCGACGGAATATCCGTCGCTAAGTCCGAACCATTTCCGTCGCTAAGTTGCTACGACGACGATTTGATGACGAACTTTGCGAGGGAATAGCTACCAATAATTCCGTCGCTAGACGTAGTGACGGACATGTCCGTCGCTAATTTCCGTCGCTAATTCTAGCTACGGAATGTGTCGTCGCTAATTCGTTTTTATTATTTGAATTTGATATCATTTAACTACGATTTAGTGACGGAAAGATCCGTCGCTAAAGTTAACCACGAATTTTTCGGTCGCTATTTCGTCAGTATTTTTTATTTTATTAGATACTTAGCTACGAATTTACAACAACATTTGTCCGTCGCTAAATTGTAAAATTTTAAAAAAAAATTATATTCGCTAATTAATATCGCATACCTGCATTAATCCTATAAATAATATAAAACATCAATAATATAATTATAAAATATATTATCTTAAAACATCCATACTCATAACACAATAACAAAAGTAAAGTAATATAGTTAGAAACAGTATCAAGTATCTATCGTTAGAAACAAATAACATTCATACTCAAACACAATCTAATCATCTCCTAGGTTTTCATCATTTGAATTAACAGAATTTTCAGCTTGCTGAGGAGGTAGTGACATAGAAGTGGATAGAATACCATTGCGACGCAACTCATCCATCAAACTTGTAATCTGAACTTGTATTTGAGTCTGTATTTGAGTCTGCATTTGAGCTTGCATTTGAGCCTGCATTTGATTTCTTTCAGCTTGTAGTTTAGCATCCATCTCAGCTTGTAGTTTAGCCTCCATGTCAACTCGCATGGTCTCTAATTGTTGATTCATCATATCTTTCATTGCATCTTGATGAAGTTGTGAGGTAGCAGATGAACCACAACTATTCCCTTTGATAAATGAGGATCCCTTAGTCCCTAAGCCATAAATGCGCTGTTTTTTTGCCCCGCCAACAACATCCACATACAACTGTGACATGTTTATATTTGGTGACTCAGTTGAGTCTTCAGCTTCTTGCGTTGCAATATCATGGACTATGAACTTTAGCTTCCATAGCCTAAAGGCATTGCCCAACAAGGTGGCATCCCAACATGCTTCTCAGTATAAGACTAAGTGACTAACTTCCTCTGCCCTTCTTTTTTTTTTTTTTTTTTGTCTAATTTCCACATTTAACATGTTCTTAAGACCTGCTTCTATCACAGGAAGCTTACAAGAAGAATAAATAGGCAATTCACCTTCATATTTTACTTAAAGAATGTAACAAGAAAGCAGCAGGTCAAACAATCCTTTATAGACATAAGACATTTAACAGTAAAAAAGCTGCAACAGTCACATTACATCATATGATTAAAGTCAGATACAGCTTAATCTTTTCTAAAATTGTAGGTTCTTCCACCTCTTTGAAAAGCCAGGTTTGCCCTAACCCACCAAATTAATATATATGCTAGCTAAGACAAGAGAAATAATATATAAATATATATTAAGCTGTAGAACTCTAATTAATAAGAAATAGGAACTGGATGAACTGGATGATTATATAAATTTAACTAATATGGAAATATACCAGAAACTCATAAACCTA
>CM008340.1:14082293-14099203 GCA_002525835.2 Ipomoea batatas
GTACACCATCTAGGGTTCTGAGAAGTATGAGACAAATATGGCTAACGGTCTGATCTACCGTTATAGAGTAGAGTCGTCAAAACGGGCTTAGCTCGCCGGGCCGGCCCGTCCCGGCCCCTACTTAGGTAGGGGGTGGGTTTTGAAAATAGAAGCCCCCTACTTAGGTAGGGGGTGAGTTTTGAATCTCAGTGGCCACCCATGAGTTCGAGTCTCAGTGGAGGAGATCTCGAAATTGACTCTTTGTGCTTCCATAGGTTGAGAAAATTATAGATGAACAGATACTACAATGTAATAGGGTCAGTTGTATTCAAAAAAAAAAAAAACATTTGGTATCAGAACCTTAACAATCACTGTCCGGCTGATTATTATGCCTAAAATCAACAATTAATTTGTTTTATATACATTAAGTTCTTGGTATATATTTTGTACATTAATTCTTTGAAATATGCATATATCTATTTGGTTTTGAATATAAATAAATTGGGTATGTTTTGAAAGGATTAGTCAAAATAATTTTTTGACATTAAGCACAATTTTAATTCTTTTTTTTTTTTTTTTGGAATTATTTGTTGTGTTTGTTATCTGAAATTAATCCACATTAAGAACAAATTAATTGAAATTTGTTTGGGCTGGAAATTTTTGTCTAGCATTAAGAACAAAAAAAAATTAATTGAATTAATGTTGCTACTGCTACGCCGATTTTTTCTACCTTCGCAGTTTTGTGGATACTAGTCTCCAATCTCAATCGTCGACGCCGGCGGCCATTGGAGATGGCTGGAGTGACGGCGGAAGTTAGCTACGGAGTATATAAATAAATTGCTTCCATGTTCTCCCTTCGGACGAGCCATCACTGGGGAGTATATAAATAAATTTATTCCGACTGAGGAAGACGTTGGCAGCGATTACAAGAGATGGCGGAGGCAGCGTTGGTTTTGGTTTACCGGTGCCTTCGCTGCCCTCTTCTCTCCTTCCAGCGGCGCTTGTTCTCTTCCCTTCAGGTGGCACTGATTCCGGTCGACGCTGCATTTGTTGGTAGAGGATGTGGACGGCCGTCGCTTCTTCCTTCTTCAGGTGGCAAGTTTTCTACTTGCTTGTGATTAATGAGATAGGCAGATGATGGGGGCAAATTATTGTGTGGACCATGGTCCACATAGCTGTGTAGACCATGGATATAAGGTACATTATTTTTATACTGAAGGTACATTATTTTTGTACTGAAGGTACATTTTTTTATAGTGCTATAAAATAATGTACTTTCAGTACAAAAATAATGTACCCTAAAATAATGTACATTTAGTACAAAAATAATGTACCTTCAGTATAAAAATAATGTACCTTATATTCATGGTCCACACAGCTGTGTGGACCATGGTCCATGCAATAATTGCTGGATGATGGGAGGTAATGGGTCTATTCTTCTTTTGGAATTTGGGCCTGTTTATTTTTATTTCTCCCATCATTTCTTTATATTTCATTTGGGTCCTTCTTTTATCCTCCAAATGAATTCTTTTTCCCATAACTTTTATTATTAAATTATTATTCAATTTTGAGCAAATATTAAGTATTGAATTTGTTATTTGAATTTTAATTTAATTTTATTTAAGGATATATGGGTTAATAATACATTAATATGCAAATTCAAGAATGCTATGTATGTATATTAGTCAAATATTTTATTATTGTTTCAATTATACATTCATTAAAGCATGCATTAAGGTTGAATTTAGCATATTATTAACTCATAGTATATATCATTCAATTTTGGATCCTTAGGCTAATTTAAGGCTTTATGACCTATTAAGGTAGCTTGTTTGGTTTCTCATTTAATTTGAGCATATCGTAGTCTTATATTTGACTTGGGACTTTAAAACCTATTTTGAACAAGCTATTTGGGACCTATCTTGGATCAATTAAGTAAGGATCTTTTCATTATTGATTGATATTTTAATAATAATTATAGCTCATTTTGGATTTATAACATGGTTATTAAGTTTTAATTATTACAATCTACCATATTTTGTTAATGGTATTCATTGATGGTAATAATATTAAGTTTGGATCTATTTCAGTATTAGACCATTTTCCATCCATGTTATAGCTCACTTTTTCACTGACCATTAAGGATCATAAGTCTAATTTGAGCATATAAGTGCTATAATTATTTGGTCTGTTTTTGAGACATTAAGGATTTAAGAATTTAATTGTCATTTTGGCCATTAAGAATTATAACTATTGTTTAAGTTAATTATGCTTTTTTTTTAATTTATCAATAGTTTTCAAGGCCTTAATAACAATATTAATTCTTTAATGGTAATTTGGTTATTGTTAACTTCAGTCTCCCTAAATTGTTATAATAGTCATGTTAATTATTATGTGGTAAATTGAGATTAGTGTATGACATCCTTTAATTACAGTTTTGCCTTTATTTTAGTTATTATTAATTGGTATTATTAATTACTGTTATCAAGTTTAAGGGCTAATCTCATTTATTACCTTTCATAATAATTATTGTTTCATGGTAATCTGTCATATTTGGCACATTGGTAAGATTACTCATGTCACTTCATTTTTATTACATGACTATTAATATTGGTAATTAAGTGCTACCAATAAATATCTTTTGCATAATCTTCAGCCGGAATAGATAGTAGACTTGGTGAAAGTGAGTGTGTGTGCGATAGCGGCCTCACACGAGTCCAACTCATCCACATCCCCATCTTCTATCCGAAAGGATGTGGTCCGGGAGGAGTGGTAGGCAAGGTGTTCAATTAAATGCCTTAACCGAATGAGGATTGAGAGTCTGAGTGTGACTCCACTCGGTATAAATACCGTGACTCCTGAGTTCAATCCCGAAACTCATTTCCGCATTCCCTTTAAATAATCATTCGTTTGGTCTAGCTAAGTCACACGCCCCTTGTCCTTTTAAATTGTTTAGTTTAAATTCACTTTTGCAACCCCCAATCTATGATTCAAATGTCCCTTAGTAATCCTTGTAACTCTTGTCTATTACCCTCCTAAATGCCAACACTAATTCACTCCAATTTGTCATTTTTGAGAGACACGACACTCGGGGAGTCTTGACTCTTCGTTTTATCACCTTCACCTATACCTCACCACTAAAACTAACAGTTTCAATTACATTTAAGGATAAATAACATTTATTAGATGATGCGAAACTTTTAAACACATTACTTGAACAAAACACACATGTTTCAAGCAATTAATTGTCCAGAAATGGGAAATGATAATTGTTAATAAATAAAAACAACAATTTTCTAAATAAAATGTTAAACTAGCGTATTGAAATAAAATATTATAATAATATATAAAATGATGCGTTACCATTAGCAAATTGTTTATGCTAATTTAACAAGATGAATTTGTATACATAATATTTCTCAAACCTTAAGTTAGAACCTTGGTTGTAGGTTCTAATCTTATTCAAAAATTAAATTTATATTGTATATTTAGAAGATCTATATAAATATTATTTTTTTTTTGTAAATTATTGTAATAGACTTACTAATCTCTGTAACAGATATACAGTATATTGTCCGCATGAGCTTAACTCACTAATTCAATATGCAATATCTACTATACTAATAAGAGTCAAAGAGCCAAGGGCCTTGTGGTCCAGTGGCATCAAACCCTTTATGAACAGATACTACACTGTAATAGAGTCAGTAGCATTCAAAAAAAAAAAGTGCCTAAAATGGGTAGAAAATGGTTAAGATAATTCAGATTAATATTATTGATAGAGATTACCTAATTTAACCTTACTTTTATGGTTTTCCGTTAAATATTCTCTTCTCTGTTAACATTCCGTTAACTTTTAACTTACCCATTAATTTCTATAAGAAAGGTCTTAGGTTCGAACCTCATCTCAATCAAATTTGACATAATTAAGTTTTTCACTCTATTTTACTCTTATTAAATTAAATAAATTAGTAGCTACAATAAAAAATGATACATATGTATTTCTTTAATTTAGAATTATGTGTCTACAATATCTTTATTTGAAAAAATTATTCATTATCAAAAAATTAAATTAAATAAGAGAAATAATTTCATTAGTTATATTGTCTTTATTTTCTCTCATGCAAAGATTCTTTACATTCAAATTTATCAATTGATAGTCATTACATTGTCCATTATCTTATTTTTACAATATCTTGTAATTAAATATCAAAGTTATAGTACAAAATAATGTTATATATTTATTTACCAAAAATTTTATTAATACTATGAATTGTTTTTTAAAATAATTTGAAGCTAATTATATTAACTACTTAGGGATTGGTTGACAAAGAGAGTACTCAAATAGCCCAACAAATTGAAGCGGAATCACTCTATTTTACTCTTATTTAATTAAATAAATTAGTAGTTACACAAAAAAATGATACATATGTATTTCTTTAATACCATGAAAAAAAAAAAAGAAAAAAGAATAGTTTGAAACTAATCATATTAACTACTTAGGGGATTTGTTGACAATGAAAGTAATCAAATAACCCATTACCCAGCAAATTGAATCAATAAACTACATTTTAATATCTTTGGAATGCATAATATTTTAAGTTTTCAAATTTTTATTAATTTATTTAATCTTTTTTCTTAAACTAGGAATTTCTTTATCCACAATAATTCATTCAACAATAATGGTTAAACCAAATGAACCCCAAGCAGAGCACCTAATTAAAGGAAAGTCCATAACTCATATATCCTAATCTTATTGCATGACATTGGCATCTATGCTACCAACAATAACCAAATTGCAAATAACACACTACCAACAAAAAGAAAGAGAACAAATAGTAAAGATGAGCCAATGGCCTTGTAGTCTAGTGGCATCCGGTAGTGGCATTTGGTTGCTCCCCATGTTGGAGGGGGTGGAGGCGATGCTGACTCTTGACTATCGATTTTACAAGGTTGAATTTTTTATATTATCTTGGATTCATATACTTTGAGTTAGATATTTAAATAAAAAAATTCGACATTCAATTATCCATGTATAAACTTCTCATATATAATCTTGCATTGATATACTTTCAAATATTTATTTAAATATAAACATTGGGCATTAACCCATACGCGCAATGCGCGTATAAAACTAGATTAGGAAAAGAGACCAAGGTTCAAAACTCGGTTGTAATAGTGTGAGAATTATACTCACAGCGGGCAGATCCCTTGTGGGTAGTTGTATTTGGTCATGTTTACTGAGTTACCATGATTTCTTTTTGAGAGAAGAAATATATATATATATATATATTAACATTCCAACGGTAAAATAAATTGGAAAGTAAAAGAATTAAAAAAAAATAAAAATTAAAACCTATCCGAAACATGACACAAGAGGAGAATAAAGTTTTGAAGTGGCACAAGATGTGAATTGAAAAATGGGAAGATAAAATGAATATTTGGTAATGAATTCTTTCCAAATTTGGTATGCTCATAATTTCCACCTCCAATTATGTTAAATGGCAAAATCTTCCATATTAATTACGCGCCACCCCCATCTTAGTATATATAAGAAATGCCATTCCAAGGAACAATGCAATTGCTTCCATATTCTCATCACACCATCATACTCTTATTGGCTTAATTTTGTTTTGGAAGATGACGAGGAAGAAGGTGAAGCTGGCCTTCATCACCAACGACTCAGCTCGAAAGGCGACGCTGAAGAAGCGAAAGAAGGGACTGATGAAGAAGGTGAGCGAGCTGAGCACGCTGTGCGGGATCGACGCCTGCGCGATAATTTACAGCCCGTACGAGAACCAGCCGGAGGTGTGGCCGAGCACGGCGGGGGCGCAGAGGGTGGTGGCGCAGTTCAAGCGGATGCCGGAGATGGAACAGAGCAAGAAGATGGTGAACCAGGAGGGGTTTATCCGGCAGAGGATCGCCAAGGCGAGCGAGCAGCTGAAGAAGCAGCACAAGGAGAACAGGGAGAAGGAGATAACCGAGGTGATGTTCCAGTGCTTGACGGGGAAAGGGCTGCACAGCTTGATCCTCACGGACCTCAACGATCTCGCCTGGCTCATTGATCAGAACCTCAAGGAGATCAACAAGAGGATTGAGGATCTCGAGAAGGCTGCTCCTGCCGCCGCCGCGCCGCAGGAGGCGGGGATAGATTTGGGGCAAAGGCCGCCGCAGTGGTTCGCGGATTGGATGATGAGTAACAACCAGCAAATGGGGTTTGAGCATGGCGGCGACGGCGGCGGCGGAGGAGGGGGAGCTGCGGCGGAGGAGATGATCATGCCGCTTTTCAACGACAATCATCACCCCATTCCTATGTGGCCTGCAACTGGTGGCGCCTTCTTTCCTTAATTCAGATCATATCTGCATTCTATCTTTATTTAATTACATCAGATTTACAACATTCAATTATTACTATTATTATTATTACTATTACAATTATTGTTATTATTATTATTGAAATTAAAATGAGATGCATCAATATACATACATATATAAATTTTATAATTATTATGTACTCCTTATTGTTGTTTTAAATATGAAGTCTTGTTTATGTTACCGTATTCAATTCCGTTATGTTCTATGTTTCATATTGCCTTACAGCATTCTCAATACTCAACAGCTAATTTAAATAATCGACTTATGACGGTTTGTGCTTAATTAAATCATCGACTTTGATGATTTTTCAATTACGTCCTTTGTTAAAATAACTTGGTAATTTCACCTCTATTAATACCCAATTTAGTATGCAATTATCCAAGTTAGTCTTCGACTATAGTGGTTTTACTCAATTTAGTCATTAACTATATATACAGATTTTGCTCAATTTAGTTCTTAATTCTAATAGGCGAAGACTCAATTCAGTAAAACTATCAAAGTCGATGACCTAATTAACCATAAAAAATCATTTAAAACTAATTCGAGAAAAAACCACCGTAGTCAATGACAAAATTGGATGGATATTAACTCAATATATATCATATCAATGCTACTATTTATTATTATATCCTAAATCATATATCTTTTATTAACACTATGATCAATACTCAATCATTTTTATATGGTCTAAGATTAAACGCCTTAAAAAACATATATTGGCTATGTTTGGCAAACCTAGCCGAAAAGGTAGCTGAAAGTTGAAAAGTAGCTGAAAGCTGAAAAGCTATAAGCTCGAAGCTGAAATCTAAATAGCTGTTAAGATAGCTGTTATGCTTAAAAGTGTTTTGTAAAACTAGCTTTTTGATAAGCTGATAAATGTAAAAAGACTAAAAAGGATATCCTCATAAAATTTAAATAGTTTGTTTACATATTAAAATATAAAATAATAAAATCAATATATTTTAATAAAATATAAAGTAAGAACATATATTTGAAAATATATAAGGTAAAAAAAAGTGTTTATAATTCATAAAATTAGTTCATACAAAAATTAATGAACAAATACCAATTTTGGTCCCACGACTATTAGCAAAATGACAATTTTGGTCCACATGTTTCATTTCTACCAATTTTGGTCCCACGACTATTGTTTTAGTACCAATTTTCATCCACGACTATTGTTTTAGTGCCAAAATTCATCGCACCGGTCACCCATCCGTTTAAAACGTGCGAAAATCTAAAATTGTTAAGCGTATTTTCATCACTTTCAACTTAATATCTCAATTTGAGTATGAATAAATGGATTTAAGTCCTAAAATCGATCAAAATTCGCAGTTTTCTTCCTCATTTTACCTTAATTTGAGGAGGAGAATTGTGAATTGTGATCGATCTTAGGGCTTAAATCTCTTTATTCATGCTCCAATTGAGATATTGAGTTGAAAATGACGAAAATACCTTCAAAAATTTTAGATTTCGGCACGTTTTAAACGGATGGGTGACCGACGCGATGAATTTTGGCACTAAAACAGTAGTCGTTTGACCAAAATTGGTACTAAACAATAGTCGTGGGACCAAAATTGGTAGAAATGAAACATGTGGACCAAAATTGTCATTTTGCTAATAGTCGTGGGACCAAAATTGGTATTTGCTCAAAAATTAATGTTCAAACACAATGTCAAATTGAAATTACAATCAAACATATTGATGAGCCAAAACGATTTTAATTTGGAGGGTAAAGGATGCCATTTATTTAAAATAATAAGGATAAACATGGAAAAAGGTTAATAAGCTACTAGCTTATTTTTTAAAAGCTACCTAAAGTAGCGTTTCAAAATAAGCTCTTATTTTAAGCTACTAGCTTATTTTATGAACATTATCAAACAGAGCTTATAACTTATTAGTAGCTTAAAATAAACTATAAGCTCCTAAATAAGCTCTGCCAAACAGAACCATTTAATTAGATACGTACCGTTACACCTTTTAAAAAGATATTAGGATGTGTTTAGTACGGACTAAGGAAATTATTTTATGTTTTTCATATTACTTTTAAAAATCATTTCACTTTTTATATTTACATACCAAAGAAAATGTCTTTTCATAAAATATGTAGAATAATATCATCCGTTTATCTGTGTTGATGAATGATAGAAAAATAAGAAAGAAAATAAAAAAAATATAATGACATTTTTGTAATTATAATAAAAAGTTAATTCCATTTTTGGTCCTAGATTTATAGGTGGCATTCCACTTTTAGTCCTTTTTTTTTTTCAAAACATCCACTTTTGATCCTAGTATTATTGTGACAGAATCATTTTTGGTCCTTCATCAACAAAACAGTTTAAATTTCGTCAAATACAAGAGCATTTCAGTCTTCAATTTTGATTTTGTTTCAAAAAATAAACATAAAAAATATAGCGGGTCAACCTACTTTGTATAAAAAAGATCAAAATGTCATTGTATTTAACGGCATTTCAATGATTTTCTTGACGGAAGACCAAAAATGGTCATGCCACAATAATACTAATATCAAAAGTGGATATTTTGAAAAAAAAAAAGGACTAAATGTGGAATGCCACCTATAAATCTAGGACCAAAAATGGAATTAACTCTTATAATAAACATCGGTCAATATACTAGACAAATTTGATTGTAAATTTATTGATAACTAAGAGTGCATTCAAGATCTAAAAAGAGTGCATAATTAGTCATCAACAATTAGACTATCAAACTTATCTAATACACGCAAGGTTGCAAAAATCGCGCCTAGGCGGTCACCGGCCGCGTCGAGGAAGGCCGGAATCGGCCGCCTCCGCGGCCGGCCGCCTAGTCGGCCGGCTAGGCGGGCTAGGCGGCGCCTAGACCGCCTAACCGGCCGAACCGTATCAACCTTTTTTTTTTTCGCGAAGAATTGTTACTTCACAACTCAGATGCAGTCTCCCCTCACGCCAATCTGCAGTCCCCTCCGCCGGTCGCCTCCACAGGTCGCCTCCAGCTTCGCCTCCGCCGATCGCCTCCAGCTTCGCCTCCGCCGGTCGCCTCCAGCTTCGCCTCCGCCGGTCGCCTCCAGCTTCGCCTCCGCCGGTCGCCTCCACCTCCGTATCCGTCTCAGATTGTAGCCACGCCAACGCAGTAAAAAGAATAAAAGATTAAGACATGATTATTTGATTGTTTTCATATAAAGGTTGAGAGAGATCAGAGATATGAGATGGTGAGGTGGGATTTGGGAATGGGAAAGCTTTGTGATATCTGAACAGTCAACACCGGAAAAGCTCAAAAGCTTTCTTGGGAACTGATATAAAGTAATAAAGGTGATAACTGATGAGTTGTTTGATTGTTTCCAAAAGAAATCATTAATTAAGGCATAGTGGCGTTAGTGCTTAGGATGCTTACCGATGAGATGCGTGCTGTGCTAACAATTAATGCTCAATAAAACTATTAAAAATAAATAAATAAAATCGGCGCCTAGGCGCCCCCTTGGCGCCTAGGGGGCGCCTAGCGTTTTTTTCAACCTTGAATACACGTCAAAAGTTTGTAATAATTACGAAAATATTATAGCACGCATTTTCTCGACAACTGAGATTAGTTACGGCAAGACATGTTTTTCTTATTCTCTAATTATTGATCAACAATAAAACATAGTGATTATTTACGAGACATATTGAATGTATATCTAATGTACACTATCTTTAAAATTGATTTGTCGTGTTAGGAGTGTTGAAGCTTCTGTGATACCTCAAATATTTGGATTGTTATTTTTAGTAGGAATTTATTATTATAAACAAAATTATTATTTTATGATATAGTAGTATGTGTATAGTATTTTTTTTTTAACTAATTAAGGATATATTATATTAATAGTAGTAGTATTTTGTATATATAGTATATATACATGCATTATATATATATATATATATATATATATATATATATATATATATATATATATATATATATATATATACATATATACATACATATATACACATACGTACATATATACACACACACATATATATATATATATACATATATATATATATATATGTACGTATATATATATATATATGTACGTATATATATATATATATGTATGTATATATATATATATATGTATGTATGTATATGTATGTAGATATATATATATATATATACATATATATATATATATACATACATATATATACATACATACATATATATATATACATACATATATACATACATAATATATATATAGCTACTATTTTATATATAAAGTATTGTATATGTATAATTATAATATGTGTATATTATTATTTTAATAGTGCATTTATAGTACACTGTATTATTGTTGTTGTTGTTGTTGTTGTTGTTGTTAATTCGTGACGGACTTAAATTTTGTCGCTATTCAGTAAAGCCCAATGATCATCTGTGGGTGAGTGCATAAACTGACACAGTCGGTTGACCGCATAAGAAAGATCTGGGCGTGTAATGGTAAGATACTGCAGAGCTCCGACAATTCGACGATACTGAGTGGGATTTTCATATGGCTCGAGTGACGGGGTGGTCGGTTGAGTGACAGAAGCGGGTGTTGCTAGAGGTTTGCAATCGGACATGCCTGCACGGTGGAGAATATCAGCCATGTATCGTTTCTGAGATAAGAGAAAACCTTTTCCATCAGTGAGCGTCTCTATCCCTATAAAGAAACTCGGAGTTCCTAAGTCCCTGATCTTAAAAACAGAGGAGAGTCGCAGCAGTAGATCATCAATCAAGCTGGCATCATTCCCTAGCATGATGATGTCATCAACATACACGAGCAAGAATATTCTGGAGGATTTCAACGTGTAGTAAAACAGCGAAACGTCAGTCTTTGATGGTGAGAACCCCGTCGAGACTAAAAAGTCATGTAGTCTTTTAAACCATGCACGCGGAGCCTGTTTTAGGCCATACAGGGAGCGCTGGAGGTGACATACATGATCAGGATGTAGAGGGTCTTCATAGCCTGGCGGTTGCTTCATATACACAGTCTCTGCTAGATTCCCATTTAGAAACGCATTGTGCACATCAAGCTGGCGTAGTGTCCAGGAGTTTGAAACCGCAAGTGAAAACAACATTCTCACAGTAGTTGGCTTGACTACGGGACTGAAAGTATCAAAAAAATCTTCACCTGCTACCTGATTAAACCCCTTTGCCACAAGATGTGCTTTATATCGTTCAACTGAACCATCTGCCTTCCTTTTGACGCGGTATACCCATTTGCAGCTGATGATATTCATGAGAGGTGTTGGTGGAACCAACTTCCAAGTATGATTATGTAGGAGAGCATTGAACTCCTGGTCCATGGCATCACGCCATTGCGGATGACCGACTGCTTTAGAGTAACATGATGGTTCAACTGTAGCATTGAGAGCATAAAATTGCTCTCCCGTGCCCTTAGTCTTGTTTCGTGTTTTCATAACATGGCTACCTGGTCGCACTTTGCCTGTATAGGGTTGTGTTTCAGAGGAGGTGGTTTGACCCTGCCCTGAGGATGGTGGGGTCGTTGTCTCAGACGTAGACGGTGGTTGAACAACAGGTAAAGAATCCGAGTCCTGCCTTGCCGGTGGAGCCATATTTAGTGGTAGAGGAGTCGGCGACACAACAATTGGACCCACCCCGTATGGCGGGTTATCTTGTGGCATTGTGACACTGCACTGTGAAGACTGCAAGGCAAAAGGGAAAACACTTTCGTCAAAGCGTACATGACGACAGATAAAAATATTACCCGTGTTTAGGTCCAGACATCGGTATCCCCTAAATGAAACTGGGTAACCTAAGAACACACACGAAGATGACCTGTATTCAACTTTATGACGGTTATATGGCCAAAGATAAGGAAAACAACGACACCCAAATACCCGGAAGAAGGTATATGGGGGATGACTTTGATGGACACGAAAATATGGGGTTTCAAAGTGTATAGCTGATGAGGGTAGACAATTTATTAAGTATGTTGCAGCTTCAAACGCAAACTCTCAGTATTTAAAGGGAGTGGAGCTTGCAGCTAATAGGGCAAGGCCGGTTTCGACAACATGTCTATTTCGGCGCTCGACACGACCATTTTGCTCATGTGTATAGGCACAGGATTGTCTGTGCACTATACCTAGTGACTCAAAAGTTTGATGTAGTCGACGATATTCGCCGCCTAAATCGGATTGAATAGATTTGATAGAACGCGAGAATTGTCGTTCTACCATAACACGGAAAGCATCAAAAACTTTGTATACATCTGATTTTATCCTTAATGGGTAAAACCAGCAAAATCTCGAATAGTCATCTACAAAGAGTACAAAATATCTATAACTGGAAATTGAAAGAATAGTTGACGGACCCCAAATGTCCGTGTATAGTAAATCAAGTACATTATTACTGCTTCTAATGACCCTATCTAGAGGAAATCGAGACGACTTTCCCATTTGACACGAAGCGCAAACTGAAGACGAACTATCTTTATTCGGAATGACCGGACACATTCGCAGGACACGATCTAGGGCTTGTTTGTGCGGGTGGCCTAACCGTTGGTGCCATACAACTGAGGTGGTTCTGGCTGATAAGAAAGCGAAATGACTCCGCGGAACCAGGAGTTTGTATAGACCTCCCGCAGTGGACCCCTTAAGCAGAATTGCCTGTGTTTTGCAATCCTTCACAAGAAACAAATTTTTGTGAAACTCGAAGTAAACGTCATTTTCGTTAGTAAAACGATAGACTGACAGTAAAGGTAAAGACAACTTCGGTACACATAAGACATTAGACATTTTTAAAGTGTGAGAGGGAGAATGGATAACCGAGTCACCAACACGAGTAACATTCAAACCTGCTCCGTTGCCAACTTTCAGAACATCACCACCGGAGTAAATATTAGAGTGGTCGAGCATGGTGTCGTCCGGAGTCGCGTGAGATGTCGCGCCGGTGTCTGGGTACCACGCCTCGGCTGCATGCACGTCAGATCCATCACCGGAGTAGGCGACATGGGCTTGCGACTCCTGACGATCTGCGTAACGCCGGAAACACGTGACGGCGGTGTGGCCATGCGATCTGCAGATTTGGCAGCGAGGAGTTCCGCCTCTGCCGCGGCCCTGATTGCCGCCGTTCTGTCCTCGCCCATGTCGCCCTCGGCAATTGGAGTTGTGCCGCCCGCCATGGTTTCCGCGACCACGACCAGCATAAAATACCTGTGAACCCGGCGCAACCGTGGGCTCGGCAGGATGAATGTCATCGGCGTGGATGAACTCCTCAGCTTGCAGATGATCTGCAAGCTGCGGTAAGGTCATCGGCGTTCCGGAGATGTTGAGCGAGGAGGCCATCGCCCGGAATTCTGGGCGCAAACCACGCAGGGCATAGAGGATCGCCTCCTCGGCAGTTAGCGGCCGGCCGGCGAGTGAGAGAGCCTCAACAAGCATTTGAGCCTTGCCAAGGTACTCCGCCGGAGAAGAATTGCCCTGGCGTAACGTCTGAAATTGGCCGAGCAGACTGAGACACCGGGAGCGAGTCGACGAAGCGAGTGCGGTGGTGATGGAGTTCCAGACCTCTGCCGCTGTTTCACGCCCCACGGCGAGGTACATCACTTCGTCGGTCAGCGACGAGATGATCAGTGATAGTATGGACTGATCTTGCTGCACCCATGTGTGGTACGCGGGATTGGGCGTGACGACGGTGGGTGTCGAAGACGAAGCAGCAGCCGGCGTCGGTGATCCAAGAGTTGCCGGCGGGCAGGGATGCGTACCATCTAGATAACCAAGAAGGTTCTGACCTTTCAAGAAGGGAAGGATTTGGGTTCTCCAATATAGGTAATTTCGTGAGTTGAGTTTGATAGAAATGTGGTGGTTGGCGGTGGTAACGACGGGAGGAGCCACCGGCGGGTGAGCCGCGGCGGTGACGGTTTGTTCAACGAAGGGAGTGGTGGTTGCCATTCGGTTACGGAAGCGGAGAAGGGATCGCCTAACACTACTGATACCAGATGAACAATACAATAATCTGTTATTGATCGATAGATTACAAATGAGAGTCCTATAGGAGAGTGAACACATAACTCTCCTATTCTTTAGGTAACATACTATTGACTAAGTACAAATGTAACAACATAACATTATAAGAATAATATAAATATGAATATGGTTAATAGGCCGCAAAATCGCGACAGAATAATTTTCGTCGCGATTTTTCTTGTAGTGCTAGTCCAGACCTGGCCTAATAGTTAGTATATGCAATTGTGATTATATTGGCCCAAAATTAGATTTTTTGCATTTTTCTCTTTGCAATTTTTCTCAATTCGCAATTTATTTATATATACTTTGATAGGGACTAACTTAGTTACTAGCACATGGCCCCGCAAAAAAAAAAAAAAAAAAAAAACCGGCCCGATTCTATGCACATTAACTTTAATCTATAACATTCCAACGGTAAAATAAATTGTAAAGTAAAGGAAAAAAAAAAACTTATCCGAAATATGATACAAGAGGAGAATAAAGTTTGGAATTGGCACAAGATGTGCAGTTCTTATATCGTGGACCGCGGTCTACAATGCATTGTGGACCGCGGTCCCAAAACGACATCGTTTTAGTAAGTGGGAGACGGAGCCCCGTAATTGACACTACAGTTCATTCCAAAAGATACTGTCTTACATTTGTTTTGATATTATCGAATGAAACTGTAGTTATATCAAAAAGTAACTGTAGTTGTGTTGAAAAGAAAATGCAGTGTATATGAAAAGATACTGAATAACAGTTTCACATTTGTGTTTGATATTATCGAATGAAACTGTAGTTATATCAAAATGTAACTGTAGTTGTGTTGAAATGTAACTGCAGGGTATATGAACAGATACTGAATAACAGTTTGACTTTTGTGTTTTTATATTATCGAATGAAACTGTAGTTATATCAAAAAGTAACCGTAGTTGTGTTGAAAGGTAACTGTAGTATATATGAAAAGAAAGTGCAGTATATATGAAAAGAAAGTAAGTGGCGTGAATTCATCTGTCTGTTTTCATTAATCAAAACGACGTCGTTTTGGGACCGCGGTCCACAATGAATTGTGTACCATGATGTTTACTAGTTGAGTAACATTGTCATTGTCGATCTTCATCTTATAAAATCGATAGTCTAAATATTTGATCTAAAAATGATAGTCTAAATAAATACTACTTTTAATTTGAATTTTTCTAAGTGTTCTTAATCCTCTTTTGAGTAACATTGTCATTATCTTCATTTTTACTATTTGTTCTCTTCCTTTTTGTTGGTAGTGTGTTATTTGCAATTCGGTTATTGTTGGTAGCATAGATGACAACGTCATGCAATAAGATTATGATATCTGAGCTATGTACTTTCCTTTAGGTGTTCTGCTTGGGGTTCATTTGGTTCAACCATTATTGTTGAATGCGTTATTGTGGATAAAGAAATCCCTAGTTTAAGAAAAAAGATTAAATAAATTAATAAAAATCTAAAATTTTAAAATATTATGTATTCCAAAGATATTTAAAGGTAGTTTCTTACTTCAATTTGCTGGGTAATGGGTTATTTGAGTATTTTTATTGTCAAGAAATTCCCAAAGTAGTTAATATGATTGGTTTCAAACTATTCTTTTTTATTTTTTCATGGTATTAAAGAAATACATATGTATCATTTTTTGGTGTAACTACTAATTTATTTAATTCAATAGGAGTAAAATAGAGTGATTCCGCTTCAATTTGTTGGTTATTATTTGAGCACTCTCTTTGTCAACCAATCCCCAAGTAGTTAATATAATTAGCTTCAAATTATTTTAATTTTTTTTCATGGTTTTAATAAAATACTTGGTAAATAAATATATAACATTATTTTATACTATAACTTTGATATTTAATTACAAGATATTGTAAAAATAAGATAATGGACAATGTAATGAATATCAATTCATAAATTTGAATGTAAAGAATCTTTGCATGAGAGAAAATAAAAACAGTATAACTAATGAAATTATTTATCTTATTTAATTTAATTTTTTGACAATGAATAATTTTTTCAAATAAAGGTATTGTAGACACATAATTCTAAATTAAAGAAATAGATATGTATCATTTTTTGTTGTAGCTACTAATTTATTTAATTTAATAAGAGTAAAATAGAGTGAGAAACTTAATTATGTCAAATTTACTTGAGATGAGGTTCGAACCTAAGATCTTTCTTATAGAAATTAATGGGTAAGTTAAAAGTTAACGGAATATTAATGGAGAAGATGATATTTAACAGAAAACTTAACGGATAATCATAAAAGTAAGGTTAAATTAGGTAATCTCTATTAATTATATTAATTTGAATTATCTTAACCATCTATTTGATTAAATAATTTATCTGAACCATCCATTTGATTAAATAATTTGACCGCCATTTTTTCTACCCATTTTAGATCTAACTCTCTTTGGCTCTTATTAGTATAGTAGACTTTAATAGGGACTAACTTAGTTACTAACACATGGCCCCGCAAATAAAAAAAAAAAAAAAAAAAAAAAAACCAAAAAAATAAAAAAAAAATTAAAAAAAAAAAATACAAAAAAAAAAAAAAAT
>CM008340.1:14117990-14129687 GCA_002525835.2 Ipomoea batatas
TATAGGTAACCTAGGCTGGTTTACCTCCTTGTTGTCCTTTGCCGGCTAGGGTCACAGAACGAGAAAAAAACCTCGTTAAAAGAACTTTGGTTCATTAATACACATACTTATTTGCTCAAAAAAAAATATAAATTATATTACGTAACAATTTGCAATAAAATAATTCGTGTTACATAACAATAAATACATTAATAATTAAAATTTTAAAAAAATTACAAAAATGTCTTTAAAATAATATAATTACATAAAAATAAATAAAATTTAATCAAAACATATAATATAAATAAAGAAAAATAATAAAAAAACTTGTCATTTTGACAACTTTTTTACTTGTTGCATGCTTGCAACGTGAATAAAAATATAAAAATATAAATTTACTTGTATGGTTGCCCCTTTCAATGGTAGGGCAGCCTTATTGATTTAACCCAGGGAATATTGAAAATTGAAATACGGTAGAAATGTTCAATAAATAAAGAAAAAGACAATTTTTTTGACAATGATGGACAATAAATAATCCAATGTTTTTTGTCGGGAAACCAGTTATTGCCACACAAAATACAGCACCAGGAATTGCATTGTTGGGGATAAGCTGAAATTTGTGCGCCACATATTCAAGGCATCAACAACTCATTTTCATATATCAACTTTACAGACTTACAGGTGTATTCCATAATTATGGGTGGGGTTGGTTCATGGGTTTACACACTAGGAATAAGAATCAAAATCATAATTAGTGTTTGTTTGACAATTTTTAAAACACAATTATAATTCTTTAAATAAAACACAATTATAATATTTGATTGCCCATTCAATTAAAAAATTTCATTCCCTAATTAAAAAAAATGTATCATTCCATCTTATTAGTACTTTGTCAGGCCGGGGCATGGGGGGCCTTCGGTTTGGGAATTGAATTCAACCTTTTCAGAGTAAAGTAATATGGTTTTTAAGTTTGAATTAGTGCTTTTAGATTTTTGTATTGATTTTCTTTTTTGTTCATATGAGTGCTTTGAATGTCATTATATTACAAATTGCCTTGATTTTTTGTTTTTGTATTTTAATTTTAAAACATTTATTCCCATTATAGGGTCATAACAGTTGTTATACCATGGACTAGGGTCCACCTTGATCCTAAACGACATTAAATTATGTATTTTTAGTATTGGAATTGTGAACTTTCAGAATGTAAACTATGTTTCTAAGTCAAAACACATAACAACTGTAAAAAAGAATTTGTGTAAAAAAGAATTTGTGAATACAAGATTATACTAAATTTTAAAAAGATTAGCCAAAGACCTTATGGTCAAGCGGCATAGCTTTGGCTCTCCTAAGTGAGTGGTCACATGTTTGATCCCTAGTGAGGGTGTGTGGGTGTTGGCTCGTTGTGCTTTAGTAGGTTGAGATAACAAAATTAATAGTATTCAAAAAATTTTAAAAAGGGTGTATTTGGTTCGCACATGGGAATCGGTATGGGTATCAAATACACAAAATTAATAGTATTCAAAAAATTTTAAAAAGATTAAGGGTGTGTTTGGTTCGCACATGGGAATCGATATGGGTATCAAATACTTGGTATGAGTTTTGGTTAAAATATTTTGCATGTTTGGTAGTAGGTTGGATGTATGAGTTTTGGTTAAAATATTTTGCATGTTTGGTAGTAGGGTGGAATGTGAATGATTATTAATAGTTGGGGAAGAAATGATGAAGGGATATGAAACTCTTATTTCATTAGGGTATGGATTTTCGGGTATTCCAAACCTATATATAGTAGTACTCTAAAAACCTATCAATCAAACAATAACAATCACATTGATATCCATACCTTATGCATAAACCTACTAACCAAACACACCCTAAATTGTGTACTTTTAATATTAGAATTGAGTGCAGTATTTGAAAGGAACTTGTGATTACAAAACAAGGTAATCAGTTACATATATGTTAACATTGTGTGTTCGTAGTATAAAAATTGTCAATTTTTAAAAGGTAAATTGTGTATCTACTCTGTTTTGGACCCGCGTCGATAGAATAATTTGTTCTGTCATTCATAACCAAACATCAATATTGGTAATTAAACTCTACCATATTACCAAACATACAAAATACTTTCACCAAAATTCATATCACTACCAAATATTTGATTTTCATTCTGATTTCTATTCTCATGTGCGATCCAAACACATCCAATATCTTACACGATTGCTATTTTGGTCCATTCAAAGCGACTATTTGTGACACGGGAATAAAATAACCACTTTAAAAGATAATTAGGAATACATACATTTACAACTCTTTTTATCTTATATAATTAGTTTAAAAAATTACTGATATCTTAAGTATTAAAAGCGACCTTATTATTTTTTTGAATGACGAGGAAAACCTACAATCACTATTCGAAGGTGTACACTAGATAAATCTCGCCTTATAACCTTAGTCGGTAAAGAATCACAAGGAGGTAAACCAACCTAGTTGCACATAACTGATCGGCTCACTCTTATAGTTACATCAGCCTAACAAGCTAGTAGGCCAAGTTGAAAAATGATAAACTAACATGCATGCTTTTATAAAATAAAATTTTGTGTCACATATTTTAATTTTATTGGAAAAGGAAAAAAAATAAAAATGATTGTATGTTTTATATATGTTTTGAATGTGAGTAAAAATAAAAAAAAAATAAAAAAATATAAGTAATATGAATTAATCAGGCCAAGATCATAGTTGTTTTGTGGATTGATCTGAACCACACGAGTCAAGAATAGTAGATTCAAGGATATAGGACCACTATTGGGAAGAAAGAATTTAGAACCACAAATAGTCCGGGCTTTGTTGGGACGTCAATTATTTCATTATTTTGTGGAACATGATCCATATAATTATGTGGATTATATTATTAAATAATATACATTTAGTACACAAATAATGTATTTTTAGTATATTAAAAATATATATTATATTTATAAAAAATACATTATTTGAGTACTGAAAATATATTATTTTATATAATGTACATTCATTATACTAATATTGTACTTTTAAAATATTAAAAATACACTTTTTGTTATAGTTTACCTAACATTGTGAAAACCATAATTTGCACAATTATTATTACTTCAAATATAGCACTAGGAATTTAAGATAACGAGCTGAAATTTGTGTGATATATATACAGTATATATTTTATCTGCCACAAATTTAATACATCATAAATGTCATTTTCGGAGACATTATTTGACGAGGATGTCGGACTCAGGTGGTATTTTGTTCAGAGAATGTCTTTGGAGTGGTAATATATATACTAAAGAATATTACATTAAAATATATAAAAATATGAGAGGAATAAAACTTTATAAAATTGTTATAAAAACAAAATTTAAATTGTTTTTCGATCTTTCTAAGATAGTTGTAATTTTTTGAGTGTTTCCTTAACCCATTAATTAGAACCATATCGAGTATGATTTGCATTCTCAAGACTCAAATTTATTTCTTCGATCATTCAACTAGAATTGTGTATGATTTGCATTCCCCAACTAAAACCTGCATTCTTAGCAAAAAACTTGCATAAATTGTCAAATAAAACCTATATAATTATAATATTTATAAACAGTGTATGTTCTTTTTCGCATTTATTATGATTTCTATATATAAGAAATAATTTGCTGGAAAAGAAAAATAAATGAAAAACTTATTTTAAGTGTAAAAATGTCAATTTAACAAAAAATAGAAGAAATCGTCACTTTTAAAATAATTAAGGGGTTAATGTGGATCATGAATAATTCAATGGGGGAAAACGCTCTAAGGCCTTCCCCATTAGTGGGGGTTGACACAAAGTTTAAGAAATAAAAACTTAACTTCATAGTTTTTTAACAATTGGGGTTGTTGCATTTTGGAGATGTTTTTCTCCTGCAACAACTCCTAGCTGAGTTTGTTTTTTTTTTTTTGTTTTTTGTTTTTTTTTTGTTTTTTTTTTTAAGAAAGAAAGAAAGTGAAAGCTATCAGGAAAGACGCGGCAATCTTTTGTTTTTATTTTTTATTTCGTTTGTTTGTTACGTAGGAGCTGCGAATGCCATGTAATTTTTTTTTTTTAAAATTTGTTTGTTTCTATTGTTTTATTATTTTTGTTTTAAATTTTGTTAAATATGTTATATATCTTTTAAATTAAATTTTGAATGATTTAATTATAATTAAAACAGATAGAGAAACAACAAAAATTAATTTAAATAGTTGTAATTATCATTTTAATTAAATGTTATTATGTTTATTTAAATTAATTTTTATTACAATAATAAATTTATAGTTCAAATAAATAAATAAATAAATAAAATATAAGATAATTATGATGGGTCCACAAAAAACTAGGAAAAACTTAAAACTAATGGAAAGAAGGGTTTTTGGGATTGAGTAAGATAGTAGATGATAATGTGGATGCTTGGGCCCACAAAAAAATTTGAGAAAAAACTCAAACTATTGAGGAAGGCCTAAGCATATTATTCAAGAGGCCTACAAAAATTATATAAATAATGAAGAGATTTATTTTTAGAAAATAGTTTCCAAATTAAAGGTCAATGGTACTAAAACAAGGAAAATTCAGGTTGTCTATAACACAGACTTTTCTTAAAATCGATTCACTACCTCCCGATGATGCTAGAAATGTTATACCGTCAGCCTCGCAAGATAAAATGGTTTATAGTAATATAGTTGAGCACTCAAGCTATACTACTCTTGGCGAAGTAGAACACATGAGCACACTTCATTTTTTTTTTTAAGTGTTGGCATAAATTTTTCAAGGGAAAATAATTTTCTTGAGAGGGGAAAATCAAAGTTTTGGAGTTACGTTGTTCTATATTACTCTCAACGAACTAAAACACAATGAGCAAATTTCATTTTTTTTTGAAGTGTTGCATAAAATTTTCAAGGAAAAATGATTTTGTCAAGAGAGAAAAATCAAAATTTTGTAATTGTTCAGAAACTAGCAACAAACAATATGCTCAACACCAAGATATTTATAAGAGGTGATGAAATAATAAAATCAAATTTCTAACCCACATAACTAGCCATTATGCATGCAAAAGAGAGCATTTATGTTATACAATTTAAACTCCTTCTAAAAAGGAATTGTATATATATACTAGTGCAATCCATTTTCTATTTCAATGTGGGAAAAATAATGCTTCTTCTAAGCTTTCCCACCTTCATTTTTCCAATTCAAATAGGTTTACTTTTAGGATCAGTTTCTCATTCACCCATTATCCATTTTGAGCTTACAATATATCAATTTCTTCATCTCACTTTGAAGAACACAAATTGACTTTGATCCGACCCAAATTAGAAGTGGACCTCACATATGTTTGTACCACAAAATAGAAACTTAAAATTTCATTTTTGCTAAAAAAAAAGTTCCAACAACTCCATGTATTAGCATGGATCATAAATGTCAATAAAGTTGTTTGATTTTAATTTTACAAAAAGAAATTCATTACAGTTTTCCTAGTTCATTACCATTGTATGAGCTTTGTCGTTTAGTTTCATTTTTCACACACACTAGTTTCATTATAGTAACGTTGAAATTTCTAGTTCTCCTTGTTGGCACGCTTTTCGCATCTAGAGCAAGGAGATCCTCCATCTTAATTGGTGTCTGATCCATTATTCCACTCACATACTTGACTAGAAAATCTGTGCATCGGTTTCCTTCCCTAAGGACATATAAGAGGTTAGGGGACCCAATATGTCTAAGAAACTTATTACAATCTGCTAGCAACGTCCTTGTTTCCGATCTTTCCTCCATAGACCCCATAACAACATTGATACTTACTTCGGATTTGAGTTCCACTTCCACATCATGGAAACCCATCTCTCTCACTAAAAACAACTCATTCCTAAGACCCCAAAGCTAGTTGTCACCCTGATTTTTATCATGAAACCACATATCCATATCTCCCCATGATCACAAATGATCCTACTAGTGCTGCCTAACTTGGTGCCCACTTTTCTTGCGCCATCCATGTTAAGCTTAAGTAACCCATGCGTTGTGGGTGACCACAAAACCCACCTTCGGGAGCATCTCTCCACAACCATTTTCTTAACCAACATTTACTCCGCCTCTTTTACATTTCTTCCTGCTGCTCGAACCACGTCGACTGTCGTTATCTATTTGTTATTAAAGACGTGCTAATTACGAGCCTTCCACATGTGCCAAATCATATAGGCAAATATAGAGCCCAATTGGGTGCCTCTTTGGACTCTCCTAGAATTCGTACGATTCCCCTCTATCTAGTGTGCTAGCATTGTGGAGTCCTTTGGCCGAAACTCTCTTGGAGCGAGACAGTACCTCCAATAGTCTTTGGTTAACCTGTAGTATCTCAAAATATGGTCTATTATCTCATCTTCGCAACCGCATCTTTGATAGGTGCCATCTTCCGTTATTCCTTGCCTTTTATGTTTTCCATTTGTCAAAAGTCTATTTTTCGTCATCGGTCATAAAAACATATGTATCCTCTCAATACAACGGGCATTCCATGCCTATGAATGGGTCTTCTTTTTCTCCACGTCACCTGTAAGAAGATTATACGATGATTTAACTGTAAAATAATTTGTACTTGGGTGTGGTTAGCTCAAAGTATCTTTTGGAGTGTATGTTATTCTAGCAATGCGCAAATTATTGATCTTGTCAACTATTTTTGTTGGTAAGAAGAATGCTAATTTGTCAATGTCTCAAGTTTGATTCTCGAATAAAATCACTAACTGAGGCCCGTGTTAGCTCACTTAGGACGTTAATATGCAGTTCCAACGCTAGTGTCTTATCACCAACTAACCTACGAGTCTGATCAAAGGTCCATCCATTGCACTCTAGGATTGTAAAGAAATTTTGCCCTTTAACATACTTGGATCTTATGACTTGTATCCAAAGTTTATCAAGGTAAGTGAGAAGTTGCAAAGCCAATTTGGCAAATAGTCTTGTGTTGAAATCCGATGACTTTAAGAGGCCAAAGCCCACTGACACCTATGGGTTACAGACTTTTGTTTAGTTGACTGTCTGGGGCTTTCTATCATCGCCTAATTGCCCCATAGGAAATTTCTACACAGCATATCGATGTCATTACACATCTTGGTGTGGAGGGAGATTGCATGCATGCAATGGGAAGGCACTATCCTCAAGGATGCTTGTACAAGAACACGTCTACCTGCCATGCTGAGGGAACTAGCCTTCCAATTAAAATGTTTATTACGCATTTTATATAGGATGGAAGAAAATGTATTTTGCAAGATATGCTCATGGAGGATAGGCAAAGGAGGTTTGCACTATCCTTTAGTAAAAAAAGAATGTTCAAGCCTTGAACACAAAGCTGACTATGAACTTCTTAGGTTTTTCAACTCAACACTAAGTTTACTCTATCTCTTTCTATTTCTACCTAGTGGAGATACAAGGGTTTGAAGATAAAGGTTCTTCAATATCCAACTATGAGAACTTGGCTTCTTGGATATTAATTTTGAACTCCTTTTGATCAGCGCAAGTATCTAAAAGTGGATATATCTTTTGAGTTTTTATCTCTCTCACTAGTCATGCTTGAATAATTTCCTAGAATGCTTGTTAATTTCTCTTGAATGGACCATCACCTTCTTAAGTCTTGAATAAAGGTATTTATAGGCGTTTTGAAAAGGATCCGTTGGAGGGAAACCCATTTCAGACGTGTATTACCCAGCGGGTTTTCTAGAAAGTTGTTTTTGCGTGTCAAACTTTCTAACCGTTAAACCACCTATTTTGCGTTGAACATATCTTTTTGTTATGTACAAATTGTATAAGCATTTTGAGGAAAACCTTCCATAGGATGTGTACCTAGAACTCTCTTTGCCTTGGACACATTTTACCATAAAGCAGTAATGTTTTGGGGTTTCGAACTGTGAGCTTAGAGAATGTCTCGAGTGTTTCTTTTAGAATGGTTAACTACTACTATTTGAGTTAACATTTTGAACCTTAACAGTTTATAGCCTTTCGGTAATAATTGGTTGTCCTTACAATTTGTTCCTTCTTAGATCCCATACTCTTTGAGAGGTATGTTCTTCCACTATTCGACCTTTGCAACCTTTCGGTCTTGAGGTCTTGAACTCTCCAGCTCTTCATCTCGAACTCTTCTAATCTTCCATTCTTTGAAGCTAGTTTGTTGACTATCCGAAGCGTAATCATTTGGGTTAACATTCAGATTATTCAAGTTTGAGAATAGAGTTCCTAAGTCTAAAAGATAAAATAAATTGGGGACTAAAATTCTTAATTTTTGGTATCATCAAAATCTAAATACAAATGGTTCTAACATGCGCCCAGGAGTTATCAACTGTAATTTGCCCCCATTCCATAGTATGGAGATACTACTCCTCGCTAATGATGAAATAATGAGGTGTGAAAGTTGCTTCGGGAACCCAAACCCCAACAAAGTTTCTCAAACAAAATTCTAGTCGAGGTTGTCATAAGCCTTCTGAAGGTCAATTTTAATGGCCATTAACCCCTTCCTGCCCCCTTTTCACTTATATAGTGAATAATTTCTTGAGTAAGGATGACACTATCTAACTAGGATCTCTCCTAAAGGAAACTGTTTTGGGATAGACCAATAATATTCTTCATGATGGGTCTCATTAGGTCGACTAGGACCTTGGAAATCATTTTGGACACCACATTCAAGAGGGTGATGGGACGGAAGTCCACTGTCGTCTCTGATTTTGCATTTTTAGAATAAGAGTGGTGTATGCCTGTAATAGCCTCTCCGAGACCTCCCTGTTCTCTAATGCTTCATTAACCATGGTGGTAATAGACACCCCCACTTCTTCCTAGTACTTTTGATAGAATGTTGTAGGGGTGTCATCAGGTCCTAGATTCCCAAACTTCTTTTTCCCATTGACTTATTTTCTCACCTCTTCCATAGTTGCTCTCTACACAAGGCTCATTGCTTGGTCCATATTAATAGACATGTTTACCATTGTTCAATTCGACCCTCCTCTATGCACAATTTCCCCCCTACTAAACAAAGAAGAGAAAAAGTTGCACACATATTAGCTGAGGGAGACATGATCCGTAGACCAAACCCCTTCCACTTTAAGCATTCGTATCTGGATTCCCCTCTGTCATGCCACTGTAAACTTGTGTTCCTATCACAATTTCTAATCCATTGCATGCAAGCCTTTTGAAATCAAAGGACATCCGATTGGTCAAGAACTGCGTTGAGTTCTTGAAATTATCGTTATAAAGATTGAAGGGACCCCGACGTGTTGTACATGGGGAACCCCTAGATGGCCCAAAGTATGACACCCCGAAATAATTCAACCCGTATTATTCCAGTAAATCATTTTCCCGATGAGTTATTATTTAATTTAGCCCAATTCCTTGATTTAATGAATAACTCCTAATGTAGGCAATGTGTTCTAAAAGCCCAATTCTCATAAATAATGCATAAGGATATTTAATCTAGGGCTTTTATTCTCCTTATGTATATGTATGTATATTAAATTCCGTTTGGCCCAAATTCATGAATAAACTAAGCTTTGTCTTCATGATAAATTCTAAATAGAGGAATGACCCACTCTTGATTTTAATAATGTCCCATACCTTATCTTTCCTAACCTAATATACATATACATGTATGTATATAATTTCATTTGGCATATCTTATCCATATAAGATAAGATAACCTAATATTCTACATTCTCTCTCTCTCCCCCCTCTCTTCTTCATTATCACGCCATTTTCACCCCAAAAGCTATAGGAAATTCATCTTCTTTATACTCTAAGAAAATCACGTAAAGATTCATCTTTTAGGATCCTTTAAGCTAAGACAAGGTAATATCCACCCTTATATTGCATTTTCTCTCCTTTTTCCTTAATCTTTGTAGCTATTCCTTATTATTGCTTTGGGGTTTTTGGGTTCCTAGATGATCAAGGTGGAAATGGCATGTTAGGGTGATCTTGGAAGGGTTTTTGTGTCTCTAGCTAGCTTAAAAGGTAAAATCTCATATCTTGCAAATCTATTTTCACTCTATTATATGATTTGGTGTATATTTGGTATCCATGAGTCTATTTCTTGGATATTCTTGAGTTATGTCTTGTTCTTGATTAAATCCTTGTCTTACTCTTGAGCTATATTGGTTGTTTTTGGATCATTGTGGGTAAATCTTGTTCTAAGGGATTTCATGTGATTTATTAGCTTCTAGAAATGTGTATTCTGATCTATGTCTAAGTTATTACTTGAGTTGCTATTTGATTCGTGTATGAGCATCTGTTGTCTATTTTTGGCCTGGTGGTGCACCCTCACGGTACTATCTCTACCGTGAGTATTGCTCGTTATTTGACTAGTGGTAGTGTGTGGCGGGGTTGTATTGCTCGTTCGCCTTTACCGTTTGAGCTTGTGGTGTTGTTTGGCGGGCATTAGCGTACCGTCACTCTTGACCGCTAGTTGTGTTTGAATTCTGTTCCAGTACGTATTTTGATCTCCAGTGCATAGTTATTCTATCTCTGGTTCAAGATATGTCTATTGAGAGTTATGTTGAGTACTTTGCTTTGATTGTTGAGTATTATACTATTGTTATTGACCTCTATATTGAGTATTTGTTGAGAATCCTTGAGTTTATCCTTTTGGCTATCTTCTGGAAATATTGGCTCTGTTATTGGTTCATCAGTTATGTATATATAAGTATGGATATTCTCCTTTTGTATTAAGTATGATATTTGGTATATTGATAAGCTCCCAAGATACCCATTATTTGAGTGCATATTAGGGTGCTTTGTAACGTTTTAGTATCCTTACATGATAAATTTGTGATCAAATGTGCATTAAAATTCACTAACCGCACGCAAAGCTACCTTTAGCATAAATTGAGACGATACAATAGTCCCGGGAGCCAATAGGAACGAAGACCGAGCTTAAGGAAGGAACCAAGCAAGTCCGGAGCCCCAAAGGACCTAAAATGACCTCCACACGCGTGGTGGTGCGCGTGGCCACTTTCCAGTAGCCAACCACGCACGTCCACACGCGTGTGGAAGGGTGTGGAATGGACACTGCGCAAAATTCCTCCTAGGGCTACATTTCGGAGACTATTTAAACCCCCTTGATAGAATTTCAGGAGGGGAGTTATTATCACTTTTCCATTTCTTGCAATATTTTCATTTCCTAGAATAGTTTTAGTTTAGCTTAGAGAATTCTGCTTGTAGCAAGACGACAAGCTTGGATTGAAAGATCACTTCAAATCTAGGTGACCTCTATTACATTTTAATCTATTTTACTATTTTGTTCTTGGATTGAATTAGCTATTGTCTTGAATTCTTTATCATGAGTGGCTAGTTTAATCTAGGGATTTGGATTGTGTGAAGATTGTTAGGAACCTTATGTAATAGGTTTTGATGATACCAAATGTAAATCAGAATCCCCTAAGTCTCGAAAGATAGGAATATATGTAAGTTCGACAAGTAAACTAAGAGCGAAAGTATAACCGGGTAACTTTGAGCTCAACTCGGAAATATTTAAGCTTAAGGTAAACTTATTGAACATATTAGGAGTTTTCGTGTTGTAAGTTCATAGTCAGATCAGAAGAAGACACGAGACTGTACTGGAGGAATAAGGGTCTGCGAGACATCAACTAAGTCTCGAGACATAAGCAGAGTTCGAGAGATGGAATCTCTCGAGATATCAATCCAGCTCGAGACATGGATTCGAAGCATCGATC
>CM008340.1:14143403-14158100 GCA_002525835.2 Ipomoea batatas
TGGGGGGGGGGGGGGGGGTACTGGACTCAGGGGGAGCTTGCAAGGGAAGGAAGTTGTTGAAGATTGTTGTTGTTGTTGTTGTTGTTGTTTTTTTTATTTTTTTATTTTTTATTTTTTTTATTTTTTTTTTGTTACATGGTTACTATCTTTACAGACCAAACACTGCTTGTTGTGTGCTTTAGTTTATGGTCTCTCTGGTCTGTAATGTTTTTGCTACTAAGACAATTATAGTCATTTGATGTGGACTTTCTTTTCTTTATGTTTTTTTTGGTAATCAACTTGGTAATGCTAAATACGACAATACGATGCTAAAACGGGTAATACGATCTCTTATTAATCAAAAGGATCCAAGCCCGGTTTTCAATACAAAAGGGGCTCGAAGGGCTTGGCGGGTCGGCAGTGGGCTTTCTTACTGTCCGAGCACACTTCCAGACTTAGTCTAGAATCAGCCGAAAAGATCTCCCTTTCTCCTCATTAATGCGGTATTTATAAGAGGGAAAAGTCGCGGTCTCCGGGGCTCCGTCATGGCGAAAACGTGGCGCGCATGCGTCCACCTCACTCCTTGCCCAAGCGGGATGGAGCACGTGGCGGACCCCGACATGACCTCTGCTAACTGAGTGAAGTCTCGACCGGTCTGAGGCGGTCGGACCACAAACTGGTCGGGCCGAGACGCCGACCTACCGATCTACCTGACCGACCGGCGTAAGTGTGTATTTATACAATCATCTAGCCCTCTCACCCCGGAGCGCGACGATAGCAACATATAGGAGCGATTCGGGGTGAACAACTATCCCCAGCCGACCAGGCCATCGCTTAATGCGGCGCCACATGCGCGCGGTCACACGGGAAGACGGTGGACTTCTATACACGGGTGCATGTCGCTTGGCGGGAAAAACCTCGAAAAGCGAAACGCCACACGGAGCGACGATTGATCTTCCACGCGCATCGCCTATAAATAGGCCTCCCCGCTCCTCGAAGCTCTTCCTGCTATCAACCTTTTCCCTGAGATCAGAGCTTCCCGAGACGAACGAGAGCTCCTGCCATCCCCACCGCGAAGTGTGCGTGCTTTCTTGACGTCTCAACACTCGGTAAGTCTTCTGCTCTTTCTGTTTAAGGGATAGACCCAATAGCTTAGGTCGGTGCCCGTATCGAATCGCTAAACCCCCATCCCTTCGCTTAAATAGGAATTTATGATGTCGGACTCGGATAGCCAGAATATTTCCGGTCGGGACTACGACGAAAGGGGATGAAGTAGGGAACGACTCTTGCACTCCTTCGACCGAGGATTTCACCTTCGACCAAATCGATGAAGTGGAGCACGCTTCTGCCGATGGCGACGAGCATGAAGGCCCGTTGCGAACCCCGACCCCAGCTGGAGAGGTGAGCACCTCAGGCCAAGGAAAGTCGCCTCGGGTGGTCATTACGGCGTTGTTTCCGCACCTCAGCCCCCAGACCGTGGAGGATGTCGCTGCTTCGTTACCGCACGGGGACGCGCAGCTGACCTCAATAGGCTTGAGACTGACATTGGTTGCCCTGGGCGGGGCCAGTTCGTCTGCCCCGAACCCAGCTGATGCCGACCTGCCAAGCGCAGAGCCGAAGGCTCCCCAGAAGAAAATGCTATTTCTAAGCAGCGAGGGCGCCCGTCAGCAAGAATGCTTGCTCACCCGCGCCGAGGTCGACGAGATTCACTCGTTGCTTCGGCATAAAATACCTTATAAGGTTAGCCGATCTCTCGGCAACGTAATCAATCGCCACCTCGGCGATTGGCTTAGGATCCATTTGAACTCCCTAAAAGCGTCGCTGGCGTTTCCCTTTTCGCCCTTTCTTCTCGCCTTCATGCGGTACTACGAGGTCCTCCCTGGACAGATCATGCCCAACGCACATTAGATGATCGCGTGCTTCCTGCAGATCTGCGCTTGACACGGGCTCGTATGCACGGGCGAGCTTTTCAATTTTTTGTACGCTGTCAAGCCGCTCTCGGCAAAGCACGGAGGGAGCTTCCTCATGCTTTACTCTCTCTAACGTTCCCGACAGTAACAAGGGGTGGAAGAATCGGATTCTCTAGGTCGAGTACAAGTGGAAATTGCCGGTCCCCCGGGAATGGTCGACACACTTCACCAAGCGGACCCGAGCTCTAACCGACGCGGCTGCGAAAATCTTTTCCGAGATATATGACTACCTCATCTTCCGGACCCCCTAGAGCTACAAGAAGGTCAACTTCGAGCCCCTACACTATAGCCGAAGCGAGAAGTATGAACCAAAGTCGGGCGCTACTCGGGCCGTCAAAGTTACCCCGGCCGACCCGAGCCAAGGTCACCAAGATCACTCACGCTTACCTTTAACCCTCTAGGGTCGGTTAGTGAGATCTGACCACCGAAGTTAATCTCTCTTTCCTTTTTTTTTTTTTTTGTGTGTGCAGACATGGTGCTCGACAAGGCTTTCGTCGCCGCCCCGACCGCCCCTCACCCTCCCCAAGCTAAAGTTGCCCTAGGGGCGAAGAAGGCTGCCACCGCCAAGCCGTCCGCCGATCCTCCGGTCATCGACATATCTGCCCCGATGCCTACTGACACTCCGTCGGGTAGTGCCACTGCCTCCGATCTCCAAGTCACTCACGACCAGAGTTGGCGTGGGAAGGAAAAGAGGCAAGAGCCCGAGGTCGAGGAGGTCCTTACCCTTAAGCGCACGAAGCGCCCATCGGGCAGCCGATCTTCCGAGATGCAAGAGGGCATACGCGAGAGGGACACGCTGGCCGCGGCCCTAGTAGATCGGATAAGGGATAAGGTGCCGGGCATGGAGACCATTATGGAGTGGTCATGCAACCGCCGCAGCTGCGAATTTCCTCCAACTCAGAAAGTTGCAACTTCCGGTGCAGGCCACTTTCATCACTATTCATATTAAAGCTCTTGATAGCCCAATATGCTTTGTGCTCCAACTCAACTGGAATGTGACATGCTTTCCCAAACACAATGCGATAAGGGGACATACCAATAGGTGTTTTGTATGCAGTTCTGTACGCCCACAAATCATCATCTAATCGCAGACTCCAATCCTTCCTGTTTGGGTTGACTGTTTTCTCAAGGATTGACTTGATCTCTCGGTTGGACACCTCTGCTTGCCCATTAGTCTGCGGGTGGTAAGCAGTTGACACTTTATGGGTGACATGGTACTTCCTAAGCAATGCTTCAATAGTGCGATTACAAAAGTGAGTTCCCTGGTCACTTATTATAGCTCTTGGAATCCCAAACCTGGAAAAGATGTTAGACTTGATAAAATCTGCAACAACTTTAGAGTCATCAGTCCTGGTGGCTTTAGCTTCCACCCACTTTGAAACATAATCAACAACAAGTAAAATATAGACAAAACCAAAAGATACAGGGAATGGGCCCATAAAATCAATGCCCCAGACATAAAAAACCTCACAAAATATGATCGGAGTTTGTGGCAACTCATTTCTCCAGGATAAATTACCTGACTTTTGACAAGCATCACAAGACTTATAAAATGAATATGAATCTCTAAATAAAGTTGCCAATAAAAACCACACTCCAACACTTTCCTTGATGTTCTCTTGGCACCGAAGTGGCCTCCACACGCATAGGAATGACAAAAGGCAAGGATCGAAACAATTTCATCATCAGGTACACATCTTCTTACCACTTGGTCAGCACAATGCTTCCACAGGTACGGTTCATCCCACACATAGTACTTGGAATCACTCTTGATTTTATCTTTTTGGGCTTTAGACAAATCATGAGGGAACTCGTTAGCAACTAGAAAATTGACTATGTTAGCATACCATGGTAAGATCACTGTTGCAGCAAGTAGGTGTTCATCAGGGAACGCTTCTTGCAGTGGTGGTTCAGGTTCCATGTAGACCAAACGGCTCAAATGATCTGCCACAAGATTTTCTGACCCTTTCCTATCTTTGATCTCAATATCAAACTCACTCAAGAGGAGTATCCATCTTATCAACCTTGGTTCGGCTTCCTGCTTTTTCATCAAGTAGCGAAGAGCTGCATGATCAGAATAAACTATAACTTTAGTACCCAACAAATAAGACCTAAATTTTTCTAAAGCAAAAACAATGGCTAAAAGTTCTTTTTCTATAGTAGAATAGTTTTTCTGGGCATCATTTAAAGTCCTAGAAGCATAATAAATAACATGGGATGATTTCTGGATCTTTTGACCCAACACAGCCCCTACTGCGTGATCACTTGCATCACACATGATCTCGAAAGGATAGTTCCAATTAGGCGGCTGAATGATCGGAGCAGACGTCAACAACTCTTTTAATTTGTCAAATCCTCCTTTACACTCTTCATCAAACTCAAAGGAGGTTTCTTTTTGCAACAACTTTCACAAAGGTAGGGCTATCTTCGAGAAGTCTTTGATAAATCTTCGGTAGAAACCTGCATGTCCCAGAAAAGAGCAGACTTCCCGCACATTAGTAGGATAAGGTAGAGATCCAATAATATCAACTTTAGCTTTATTAACCTCAATCCGTCTAGATGAAATAACATGCCCCAAAACATTACCTTGATCAACCATAAAATGACATTTTTCAGAATTTAACACAAGATTACTTTCTATGCATCTTTTTAAAATGAGTGTAAGGTTGTGTAAGCAATTATCAAAAGAATCTCCATAAACTGTAAAATCATCCATAAAAACCTCTATTATATGCCCAACATAATTAGAAAATATGCTAACCATACACCTCTGAAAGGTGCCCGGGGCGTTACAAAGGCCAAATGGCATGCGTCGATATGCAAAAGTGCCGAAAGGACATGTAAAAGTCGTTTTTTCCTAGTCATCTGGAGCAATTGCAATATGAAAATAACCTGAATAACCATCAAGAAAACAAAAATATGAACGGCCAGCTAACCTTTCTAGCATTTGATCAATAAAAGGTAAAGGAAAGTGGTCTTTTCTTGTTACAGCATTCAACTTCCTATAATCTATACAAACTCGCCATCCATTTTGAATACGAGTGGGAACCAGTTCATCATTTTGGTTTTTCACAACTGTAATACCTGTTTTCTTAGGAACCACCTGAGTTGGGCTAACCCATTTGTTGTCTGAAATTGGATAGATTATCCCAACTCCAAGTAGTTTAAGGACATCTTCCTTCACTACTTCCATCATGGGTGGGTTTAGCCTTCTTTGTGGTTGACGGGATGGTTCTGCTCCTTCCTCTAGTAGAATTCGGTGCATGCAAGTGGATGGGCTTATTCCTTTGATATCTGCAACTGTCCACACAATGGTAGTTTTGTGTTCTTTCAACACATGGACAAGCTTTTCCTCTTCTGTTGCAGAAAGTTTAGTTGAAATTATGACTGGCAATGCTTTATTTTCTCCCAAGAAAGCATATTTAAGGTGTTCAGGGAGAGGTTTCAACTCGGGGATAGGTGCCTGCACAACAGATGGTAATAATATTTTGCTAGAAACAGGTAAAGCCATATAAGAAACATTATTATGCTAGTGCAATTTAGGACAATGATTCAATGATGCAATAGCTTCTTGTAAATTGGAACTCAAAGCAAACTCATTATTCTCATTTTCAAGGTGTTCACTAATAACAACTTTCAATTCATCATTACCATCAAATTCAAAAACTTCTTCAACTAATGAATCAAGAATATCAATAGAATAAGCAGAGTTATCATCACTAGGACATTTCATAGCATCATAAATATTGAATGTAACAATATTACCATCAAACTCCATAGTAAGTGTACCACTGTGAATATCAATTTTTGTTTTTGCAGTTTTTAAAAATGTTCCTAGTAGAATAGGTGCAGAATGATCATTATTTTCCATATCAAGCACATAGAAATCAGTAGGGAATAGCAAATTATTAACTTGCAACAATACATCTTCAATAACACCCCTAGGATATGCATTAGATCTATCAGCCAATTGGATAACTACACTAGTTTTATTCAAAGGTCCAAGTTTTAAAGAAGCATACACAGAATATGGCATAACATTAATAGATACTCCTAAGTCTAACATGGCTTTCTCAAGTCTAGTATCACCTATCATACAAGGAATAGTAAACATACATGGATCCTTGCATTTTTCAGGAAGCTTGCTTTGAATCACAGCTGAGACATTCTTTCCCATTATCACCTTCGCACCTCTTTTTGATTTTTGCTTCCTTTTTGTTGTACACAACTCCTTCAGAAACTTTGCATAACGAGGTACTTTTTTAATAGAATCTAACAATGAATTATTACCCTCACATTCACGAAATGTCTCATATAAATCATTATTTGACTTTGTACTTCTTGTTTCTAAAAGAGCTTGAGGAAATGGGGGTACTGGTTTGTAATCAGAAAAAGAGGAAAACTTACCTTGAGACTTCTCGTTATTGTTGGCAATGTCCCCCACACTTGTTTCGTTGTCCGAATCAACATTCCTTTCTAACGACATACCTCTCACGCTAATTGCACTTACATTCTCTTTAGGATTAACGACTGTTTGAGATGGTAAGTTTCTAGAGTTTTGTGCCTCCAACCTGTTGACTGCAGTTGCCAGTTGACCCACCTGTCTTTCCAAGTTCTGAATACTAGCCCTTGTTTCTTGAATACTTGACCTTGTCTCTTGTTGGAACTGTTGTGTTTCTTGTTGGAACTGTAAAGTATTAGTAGCAAGAGACTTAACAATATTTTCAAGATTCATACCTGAGTTAGAGCTTTGGGCCGGTTGTTGACTTGGAGGAAATGGTGGTCTATACTGCTGAAAATTAGAACGGTTCTGAACAACCTGGTTTCCTTGTGAGTTTCCATAACTAAGGTTTGGTTGATTCCTCCAACCAGGATTATATGTATTAGAAAATGGATCATACTTACCTTGAGGTTGTCCAGGAAAACCTCCAGCTATGTTGACATGTTCAATAGGTTCTTCTTGAAGAGTTGGGCAAGCATCAGTTTGGTGCCGAACTACCGAGCAAATTCCACAGGCCTTCACAGTTTGCATATTTCCTATAGCTAATTGACGAACAAAAGTAGTTAAACCAGCCACTTGTTGTTCAAGATTGGAAATACTTACCTCATTCATTTGCTTGGATGGTTGGACAAGTCTATTGCCAAATTGTTGAGAATTTGCTGCCATGTTTGCAATTAGATTCTTTGCAGCATCTGGTGTCTTATCAACTAAAGCACCTCCACTTGCAGCATCAATCATGCTTCTATCAGCTGGAAAAAGTTATTCATAAAAGTACTGAATAAGTAATTGTTCCGTGATTTGGTGATGAGGGCAACTTGCACAAAGCTTCTTGAAACGCTCCCAATATTCATAAAGTGACTCTCCATTGTGTTGCCTTATACCAAAAATTTCCTTTCTGAGGTTGGCTGCCCTTGAAGCTGGAAAGTATTTTTCAAGGAACACTATCTTCAAGTCATTCCATGTGGCAATGCTCCCGGAAGGTAGATAGTATAGCCAATCTTTTGCTGAATCTTTCAGAGAAAATGGAAATGCTCTCAACTTGATTTGTTCTTCAGTAACCCCCGTGGGTTTGATACTTGAACATACCACATGAAATTCTTTTAAGTGTTTATGAGGATCTTCACCTGCAAGTCCATGAAAAGAAGGCAAAAGATGAATTAACCCAGATTTTAATTCAAATTGTACATTAGCATCTAAAGTAGGAAACGTAATGCATAAAGGCTGTTGATCTAAATTTGGAGCTCCAAGCTCTTTTAAAGTCCGATTTTGAGCCATGGGTTTTTCTTCTGAATTAGAATGTGAGGAAGATGGGGAATCAGTAGCCAGTGCACTGATAAGTGCCAAAAGTAGCCATATTTTAGGGGTCATTTAGGTCTAAAATATGCTATAATAGATGTCCATTAGGCCTAGAAACATGCTAAGATAGGGTAATTTCATTGCATATAGGTCTAGGGACTAATCTTGTGTGTTTTTATATAATTTGCACAATTCTTGCACTTCGCAGGGCATTCTGGCGACACTTCAGTAAAACGGACGTAACCGGAGCTAGGAATGTCCGAATGAGGCTAGGCAGGTGGCTATGGAACCATATCGACGAGAGCTACAACATAGAAGAAGACAGAAGAAGCAAACTTCATCATGCACGCTCACACGCGTGTGAGCAGCGTGGTTGCTCACTGGATTGCTCCCACGAACGCTCACACGCGTGTGAGCCGCGTGGACGCGACACAACGCGGAAATTATTAGTGCGAGATTTTGGGGGCTACATATATGCCCCTTATAGGTCTTTTAGATCAGTTTTCAGCAGCACCCAATAGCTTTAGATCTGATTTCTCTTTCCAAATTCTTCCCCTTTGGGGAGGAAAACACTCCTTAGAATAGATTTAGCTTAGGATTTGAAGATGAAGATTATGTAGATTCAAGCTTCTTTAGGTATAATTTCTCTTCTATTAATATAAAGTTTACTCTTTTATATTCTTGCATTGTTTATATTGCTTCTATTTATGTTTATTATGGTAGAGTAGAGTAGTTGGGTGTGTGTGCCCTTGTTGATCTATGGATTGATGCTTATAATTTGATATTATGATCTTGGTATTGTGGGAGTATGATTGATGAATGTATGGATGATGTTGTTCAATCTTTGCTTCTATTTCCGGTCGGGATAGGTAGTAAACCGAGTGGAAGTGAGAGAGTGCGCGATAGCGGCCTCTCACGAGCCCAACTCATCTATATCTTCGCTCTTAATCCGAAAGGATGAGATCCGAGAGGAGTGGTAGGCTAGGTGTTCGATGAAATGCCTCAACCGAATGAGGATTGAGAGTTTGAGTGTGACACCACTCAATACAAAGACCGTGACTCCCTAGATCAATCCCGAAACCCAATTCCAAGCTACCTACGATAATCAATCCTTTAGCTTAACTGTGGCATGCACCCCTTCCTTTTACCATTTGTATTTTCTATCCCTTTTTACCTTCAAAACCAACCATGAACAACACCTCCACCTTTGATTCTTGCAACTCTTACCTTTCAACCTCATGAATGCCAACACGTATTCGGTTCCCATTCGCCATCCTTGAGAGACACGACACTCGGGGAGTCTTTGACTCTTCGTTTTACCACTTTCATACCACATTCACTCTCACCACTATACACACAACATCAAAATGGCGCCGTTGCTGGGGATGACAAATGGTTCTTAAATTGTGTTGACATTTTTGAAGTAGATTCGTAAGAGTTCTTGAATTGTTTTCTTTTTGTCTATTTTGTTTTCTTATTTTTGTTACTTGTTTGAGAAGTGAGCTTATATTGCCTTGTATATCTTGTGCTCACTTGCAGCTACTTTTAGTTGCAAAATATTTGTTGTTTGTTAAGCTTTGCGCAGGAAATTTTCTTCATCAAATCAATTGAAGCTTACAAATGAGTGCTTACACCTATCCCCATGGTTACCCATACCATGGAAGAACATATACAACAAATATTCCTCCCCAAACTTATAAACCTTACCACATTATTATCCAAACCCTTATGAATACCCACCACCACAATATACATATCCACCTTACCCAAACACTTTCCCTTATTCCAATTATGCACCATATCCTCATGATACCCCCTCTGTGCTTACCCACGAAAGATTTGAGAAGCCTACATACCAAAATGGAGAGGAATCCATTAGTTCTATACTTGAGAGTATTAACAACCGACTTATTCAAGTCATGAAGGAGATTGATCCTAGTTGTGAACAGGCATTACAGGCCACAATTCCTTCAATTGTTAAACCTCCACCTCATTATAACCCTCCATCAAATTATAATCTTGAGAGAAATAGGTATTCTCATTCTTACACTCATCCTAGCTATTCACCCCCACCTCAACAACATGATAAATATTTCCACGAAACACCACCCTTTGCTCAAAATTTCACCCAATCCATATCATATGAGAGACCATCTTGTGAGTATCTTCCTCCGGTCAATGACGAAATCCAAATCTTGAAGGATAAATTAGAAATGTTCATCCAAATGACCAAGGAGGATACTATCAACTTAAGAAATGAAATTAGGAGTGAAATCAAGAACAATCTCGCCACTCTTCGCGAGGAAGGACTTCCACTGGACGAAATTGAAGCTAAGATGCTATCGATGTCGGAAGAGCTCATGAAAAGGATGCTACCACAAGCTAACAACCCATTCGTAGATGATCACCCGACAATGGAAACCAACCCGCAAAGTAATGACGAGATGGACAGAATGGTTAAGGATGAAGAGGTGTGTGTAAAAGAATCCACAGAACTTGACGCCCCGGTGCTCCAAGAAGTTTTGACTCCTGAGTTGAACACGCAACAATGGGGAGAGATTGAGAGTGAAGACGATGATCACATTGAAATTGTGTGGGAAGACGAAAAACCCACACAAGGTAAGACTCTCACTCCAACTCTTATCAAAAGTTCTTATAATGTTTGTGAGGATGATTCCCTTGTACTTCATGATAATTTTGATGACTGTGATAAAGCTTCTTTTTGCTCATGGGAGAGTGATTCCTTACAGTTTTGTGATGATTTGGGGAGTGAGGATGATATCGAGTTATTAGGGATCATAGAAGGAGAAAGGGAAAGAAGGGAAAGGATTGTCACCATTGACAATCCAAAAGAACAAGAGTGGAGAGAAAATGCTTTAGATGAGATAGACGGTGGAGAGAGTGTTCACTGGGGAAGCTTTAAGGACAAGTTTTTAGGGGATGAGAAGGGAGAAGAGGGGCGCGCTATCCTTAAATATCTTAGGATAGTACCCTGTGCTTATTTGCTAATAAACTGTGTTTTCCCCTTCTTCGTTTTTAAATTCAAGGATGTCCTACATCTTGGGGCATACCTTGAATCTAAAGTTCACGGGACGCTTGGTAAGGTCCCAAAATCTGTGTGCTTCGAAGGATAGAGCACACCACGTCTGGCCAGGAGACGTTAAACCATGGCGCACTTGGGAGGCAATCCCAACGTTATCCTTAGATTAAAACTTTATTTCTTGTTTACTTTTTATTTCTCTTCGTTTATTAGCAATTTTTCTTTTTAGCATAGTCTTGCTTGAGCTAACAATGCAGGTGATTTTGGTGCTAAGCCATGACGAATGAGCTAAGCCGGATCAAAAACGAAAGGAAAAAGCCGGGAGACGAAGAAAGTGATCAGCACTGCTGACCACGCCTGCTCACACGCGTGGTGACAGGCATGGAATCTTTCCAGTGCTGACCCACGAGGATCACCATGCGTGTGAGTCGCGTGGACAGGTCCTGGACAGATTTTCGTGCATTATTTTCTTTTCATCCAATTTTTATAGTCTCCAAGGTCTGGCTGTGCAAAGAATCATCTCCTATCTTGATTTAATTACCTAGTTTTAGGATTTATGTTTTCATTATGAATAAAAGAACTTCCGCTAGGCCATTCCACGTCAATTGGTTGTCTTCTTGCGCTAACATTGTTTCATGTAGCTTGGAGAACGAAGGCAAAAGAGATGTTAAAAGCTTAAAGTGTGGAAATGAAGGGATGCTTACTTGGTTGTAAACCTCTTATCCCTTCTACTTTTTATGCCTCGTTTTTCAATTCTAAAGTGTGGAAATTGAATTGTTATACGTGTTCCTTGCATACTTGATAAACACATGCTATTTTGCACACACATAATGCTATATTGTTGATACCCCACACCCTCGGAAACATTTCTAAAGTGTGGAAAGTGTATGATTGATTTTGAATGACCATGCTCCTTTGTTCCACTTGATCCTCAAGGCAACATCGAGGACGATGTTTGTTTTAAAGTGTGGAAAGGATGCACCTTGTTTTTATATTGTTTGTTGCTTGATTGATATATTGGTCTTGTCTTATGGGTGTGTTTCATCTTTGGAGAGTGTGTCATTGTTCACATTATCTATGGAGAATGTTAATCATATGCCAAAAATAAAATTTTTTCTCTTTGAATATCCATGGGAAGTACCCCTTCTTTGACCAAATGAGCTTTAAATTCTTGAATGCTTGCATGATATTCACCTTTTATTTTCCTTAGACCTTAGTCAATGATCTCTCGAAGTGGGAGTGTGCACCCCTTAATTTTAGAAAGATAAGTGAAAGCGAAGCCTGGAATTGAACTAATCTTGGTAGGCATGGGGCAAAAGGTGAGCCTAATAGTGAGCTTAGAGTGAAAAATCCCTTAATCCCAAGAAAAAGGCATGAGGGGTTGTATGGAGAAACAGTAGAAAAGGCAAAAGGCCAATCCTAGAGATAAAAATTGAGGAAAGCCATCTCGCTAGGTTGTGTTCAACCATAGTCTTCATAAAAAGCAAAAGTTATACCTGGAGTCGGTTGTCCACATAAAATGCTCCTAGGAGATGAGAAAATAGAGCGGAGGTGAGCCGCTTCGCTAGGATTCGGGCACCCATTGCACTGTCTTCGAAAAAGCATGGAGCTCCATGTGAAGTCAGGTCGCCTGATGACGTTATCCTAGGAAGTGAGAAAATAGAGTGATCGCCCAAGCCATGGCGATGAGCGGTCCATGTCCCTACCCTCACTTATTTTACTCGTTGGGCTTTGGCGTTTAAGTTGAAAAGTGTTGGTTGAGGTGTGCACATCGTTCCCACTAGGGGGCTCGGCTTGAAGGCCTTTGTAAAATTTGAGGTGAATCTAATTTGGATTGCATGCTTGGTTGAATGAAGGGTGTGTGCGTTGCATTGTCCAAATGAGACCATAGGGGTTTTGCTTCGTTTGTATATTCTTAGAGTGTATGGCATATGGTTACCATTCTGTGTAGATAATGTGCGGAATTTCACCCACTCCGTTGTTACACCCTAGAGTTGATAGACCAATAAATTGATTGAGTAACACAGCTACCTTTGGCACTTAAATGATTAGTGTTTAATTGTGAATTGCTTGAGAACAAGCAAAGTTAAAGTGTGGAAAATTTGATAAGTGCCAAAAGTAGCCATATTTTAGGGGTTATTTAGGTGTAAAATATGCTATCATAGATGTCCATTAGGCCTAGAAACATGCTAAGATAGGGTAATTTCATTGCATATAGGTCTAGGGACTAATCTTGTGTGTTTTTATATAATTTGCACAATTCTTGCACTTCGCAGGGCATTTCGGCGACACTTTAGTAAAACGGACGTAACCGGAGCTAGAAATGTCCGAATGAGGCGAGGCAGGTGGCTATGGAACCGTATCAACGAGAGCTACAACATAGAAGAAGACAGAAGAAGCAAACTTCATCATGCACACTCACACGCGTGTGAGCAGCGTGGTTGCTCACTGGATTGCTCCCACGAACGCTCACACGCGTGTGAGCCGCGTGGACGCGACACAACGCGGAAATTATTAGTGCGAGATTTTGGGGGCTACATATATGCCCCTTATAGGTCTTTTAGATCAGTTTTCAGCAGCACCCAATAGCTTTAGATCTGATTTCTCTTTCCAAATTCTTCCCCTTTGGGGAGGAAAACACTCCTTAGAATAGATTTAGCTTAGGATTTGAAGATGAAGATTATGTAGATTCAAGCTTCTTTAGGTATAATTTCTCTTCTATTAATATAAAGTTTACTCTTTTATATTCTTGCATTGTTTATATTGCTTCTATTTATGTTTATTATGGTAGAGTAGAGTAGTTGGGTGTGTGTGCCCTTGTTGATCTATGGATTGATGCTTATAATTTGAGTAGTTTTATACGCGCATTGCGCGTATGGGTTAATGCCAATGTTTATATTTAAACAAATATTTGAAAGTATGTCAATGCAATATTATATAGGAGAAGTTTATACATGGGTAATTGAATGTCGAATTTTTTTATTTAAATATCTAACTCAAAGTATATGAATCCAAGATAATATAGAAAATTCATTATAATTATTACTAAAATAAATGTTTGCAATCTTGTAAAATCGATAGTCTAAATATTTGGTCTAAAAATGATAGTCTAAATAAATACTACTTTTCATTTGAATTTTTCTAAGTGTTCTTAATTCTCTTTTGAGTAACATTGTTTGTTCTATTCCTTTTTGTTGATAGTGTGTTATTTGCAATTCGGTTATTGTTGGTAGCATAGATGACAACGTCATGCAATGAGATTATGATATAGGAGTTATGGACTTTCCTTTAGGTGTTCTGCTTGGGGTTCATTTGGTTCAACTATTATTGTTGAATGAGTTATTGTGGATAAAGAAATCCCTAGTTTAAGAAAAAAGATTAAATAAATTAATAAAAATTTGAAAATTTAAAATATTATATATTCCAAAAATATTAAAAGGTAGTTTCTGGCTTCAATTTGCGGGGTAATGGGTTATTTGAGTACTTTCATTGTCAACAAATCCCCAAGTAGTTAATATGATTGGTTTAATTTCAAACTATTCTTTTTTATTTTTTTCATGGTATTAAAGAAATACATATGTATCATTTTTTAGTGTAACTACTAATTTATTTAATTCAATAAGAGTAAAATAGAGCGATTTCGCTTCAATTTGTTGGGTTATTTGAGTACTATCTTTGTCAACCAATCCTCAAGTAGTTAATATTTTTTTTTTTGAATGCTACTGACTCTATTACAGTGTAGTATCTGTTCATAAACTCAAGTAGTTAATATAATTAGCTTCAAATTATTTTAAAATTTTTTTTCATAGTATTAATAAAATACTTGGTAATAAATATATCATTATTTTGTACTATAACTTTGATATTTAATTACAAGATATTGTAAAAATAATATAATGGACAATATAATG
>CM008340.1:14175482-14196276 GCA_002525835.2 Ipomoea batatas
TATTCTGTTTCAAATTCAAATGTTAGTAAATGGTGTGTAATACTATTGATGGATACTTTAGGCTTTAAGCCTATGTGATGTTGATCTTTGAAAGTATCATTTTATTGTTTTTGCTTGTTTAATATCGAGAAGAACTTCAAAAGGAGCCTAATCTGTTTGAGTGTTTTTCCCAAATGCACAAAAAGAAAGATGGTATGTTTGTTGATGAGAGGTCAAAGAGAATTGCTATAAGTATAACGTAACCAATCATATATTGTTAAATAGATAAAATTCTTATATGCCATTGTATACTTATTTTATTGTGTATACTAATTGTAGGAAGAAGTACAAGCACGCCATGATGCTGCAACGCAAGAAGCTGAAGACTCAACTGAGTCACCAAATATAAACATGCCACAATTGTATGTGGATGTTGTTGGCCGGGCAAAACAAAACAGCGTATTTATGGCTTAGGAACTAAGGGATCTTCATTTATCAATGGGAATAGTTATGGTTCATCTGCTGCCTCACAACTTCATCAAGATGCAATGAAAGATATGATGAACCAATAGTTAGAGACCATGCGAGGTGAGATGGAGGCTAAATTACAAGCTGAGATGGATGCTAAACTACAAGCTGAAAGCACTGTCACTACAAAAAAACGCCTATATAGTGACGGATTTAGCGACGGATTTTTTCCGTTGCTAAAGTAGAGACGAAATAGCGACAACTTAGCGACGGATTTTAATTTTGTTGTTAAATTAACCTTTAGCGACGGATTAGCGATGAATATTGCAACGGAATATTTCCGTCGTTAAATCCGTAACTAAATCTACCGGTAAAGTTTGGCGCATAAAAATAGAGACGGATTTGCGACGGATTATTCGCGGGCTCACTCCAAAAAATTTAATAATTTTAATTACTATAATTTAGCGACGGATTTATGAATCCGTAGCTAAATCTAGCGACGGATTCACAAATCCGTCGCTAAATATTAAAGTCAAGAGTTTTTTTTTATGTTTTAGCGACGGATTATTGGATCTGTCGCTATATATAGCAACGGATTTTCCCTATCTAGCAACGGATTTTGTCCGTCGCTAAAAACGCATTTTTTTGTAGTGTGTTGCAAAAATCCCCGCCTAGGAGCTAGGCGCTCCTAGACCGAGGCGAATTGCTCCCTAGGCGTCCACCTATGTGGCCGGCCGCCTAGCGCCTAACTCGGCCGACTGGGCCGAGTTGGCGGCCGTCTAGGCCGAATTTGGCCGAGTTAAATCGCCCAACTCGACAGACTTAGCCGAGTTAACTCGAGCGAGTCAGCTTTGTTAATTTTATTGTTATATTTATACATATTTAAATTTATTTATTTATATAAGTAAGAGAAGTAAGAGAGATATATATAATATAATATATGACATACACCCACACAGATGAATTAATTTTTTGTTTTTATAGGTCGCCGCCTAGAACCGCCTAAGCGCCGCCTAGACCGCTTAGGCGCTAGGCGCTAGTCTACCGCTCGACTAGCGCCTAGCGCCTACTGCAACCATGGCTGAAAGAAATCAAATGCAGGCTCAAATACAATCTCATATTACAAGTTTGGTGGATGAGTTGCGTCGCAATGAGGTTTTATCCACTTCTATGCCACCACCTCAAAATACTCAGCAAGCTGAACATTCTGTTAATTCAAATGATAAAAACCTAGGAGATGATTAGATTATGTTTATGAGTATGAATGTTATTGTTTCTAACAATGGATACTTGGTATTGTTTCTAACTATATTACTTTACTTTTGTTATTGTTTATGAGTATGGATGATTTAATATAATATATTTTACAATTATATTATTGATGTATTATATTATAGGTTTAATGCAGGTATGTGATATTAATTAACGGGTATATTTTTTTTTATATTTTACAATTTAGCGACAGACAAATATTGTAGTAAATTCGTAGCTAAGTATCTAATAAAATAAAGAATACTAACGAAATAGAGACAGAAAAATTTGTAGTTAACTTTAGCGACGGAAATTTCCGTCACTAAGTCTAGCAACGGAAAAATTTGTAGCTATTTCCTCGCAAAGTTCGTCACCAAATCGTCGTTGTAGCAGTTTAGCGACAGATATTCCATCGCTATACTTAGCGACGGATGTTTCCGTCGCGAATCCGTCGCAAAAATCAGCGTCGAAATCGTCGCCTGAGCGAATATAACAACGGATTATTGTAACGTAGCGACGGACATTTCCGTCACTAAAACTTAGCGACGGAAAAAATTACGTCGCTAAATTCTAGCGACACCCATTTTAGCGATGAACGATTTTCATCGCTAACCAGTTTAGTTACGGATTTTACCCGTTTAGCAACGGAAATCATCTGTCGCTATTTTCAAGTTTTTTTGTAGTGAACATTTCTTTCTAGCAACCAATTAAGGCCACCATTATCTGAATTAGAGCTTAAGGCTATCATAGAAGGGTTGTAGCCATACAGTGCTTGGAAAGGGGTGCATTTGAATGAGGAATGGTAATTAGTGTTATACCAGAACTTTGCCAAATGTAGCCACTTAGCCAAACTCTTAGGCTTCTAAAAAACCATGCATCTGAGGTAGCCTTCAAGACATCTGTTCACCCTCTCAGTCTGTCCATCTGTTTGAGGGTGATAGGTAGTTGATAGGCTTAAATAACTTGCATGTTCTTGAACAATGTCTGCCAAAATTCACTAGCGAAAATCTTATCTGTATCATTGGTGTTGGAGATAGTGGATTGGACGCACTGATGGTCATCCCCCAGATGTAGATACATGTTGTATCAAACTAGGTAACCAATATCTGTGTCTATTTACATTTTGCCTTTTATTTTCCGCACTTAATATCTATACTATTGCATTCTCCGATCGATAAGCATTCTTGGTTTTTTAATGATAATTAACATCGTGTAGATTAGCTAGAATATAGATCAGTCGTAAGAAGTTTATAAAGATTAGTAAAATTACACTTGGTATCAGAGCTTTAAGTCTATATACTGACTCGATTAGTAAGGGAAGCTCCACTTTACTACAATTCTTGATATACTTGAATGATTGTGTCAGATATTGGTTTAGTTTTGATAATCTTGATATCTGTTGCATAGATCTTGTATTTTCTCTGTGTCTGGTTCTCTGTCTTACAGATGGATAGCAGTATGAAACCCCCTGAACGGGATGTTACCTACTATGCGTTCTTCAAGCATCGCATTCAAATCATCCAATCTCAAACAAGGTCACCATCCTCTACTCCTGTTATTGATTTATCTACTGAAAATCCTGTAGTAGATGATGTTATACCATTAGATGAGTCAGTTCCTGCAACTGCTGAAGTAAGTAACAGTTTACATGCTTCTGGTTCTGAGAGTTAGTCTATAGTTCCATCCATTCATGTCTCTTGATCCTTTGTCTTACCCAATGAGTCAATATTACCTGAGAACAAATCCAGTAACCCTAAGGAATGCTTATCTGAGTAGGATGTTGGTATTTGGGTGTATTTGCCTCATAACTTAAGTCAGTTGCACTCCACCATCACACCCTGATGTGGTAATGAGTGAGGCAGATGATGTACTTACGAACTCTGCTATTGGAATGAATCCATCTAACACAGTCTTTTCATTTAAATTGTCTAGTCGCCTTTGTTGGAGAACTAAGAACAGACACAGAGGAGAGATGGATCGCTGGTGCTTTAGAAAAGACTGACTCAAGATTTTGAACATTGAAAATACTTGATTATCGCTTAATCGTCTGAATCTACTAAGTTTCTACCTACCCTGGTAAATGCTGAAGCAGAGGAGAAGTGGTCCTCCATGATCAAGAGGGAGTCATCATCCAGAGAAGCATTCATGTCAATCAGCTAAGTTTTGTTTGCGATATTGTCCCTTTACTGCAAGAAGTCGGTTTAATGTCCACTGTTAAAGATGCGGGTCCTTATTCGGAGCTGTTGGCCTTCGAATTCTATTGTAACCTGATTGATGCGATAAATGATCCCTCAACCAAGAAGCTGTACAAGATTTTTATACGGGGCAAGTGGTATAATTTCAGCACAGATGTTATTAACAACTTCTATGGCCATGATTGTATAGAAGATGAATAATTCTCTAATTGGGATCTTGTGGCAAAGACACTAACAGGAGGAGTTACTACTCAATGGCCATCAGTTGACTCAGACGTGTTGTACAGTGCTGACCTAAGCTCAAAATTTATGTTCCTGCATCGTTTGTCAACCTACAATTGGATTCCCTTTGCGCATCACTACACAGTATCCAAGGACCTTGTTGCCTTCCTTTTACAGAGTGGGAACAAAGAAGAAGTTCAATCTGGGCTGGAGTATCTTCGATCATGTTCTAACCATCATTTATCCTAAGGAGCAGAAGGTTAAGTTGCCTTATCCTAACATGATTTATGGCATTATTACTACATAGGACATGTCTCCTCTTGAGCATGAGATTATACGATATTCCTCTGTTTGCAAAGTTGATGAACGACTACCTAGAGGAAAACATGTCAAAGATGTCAAACCAGTGGTTCCAACATAGGATACTCCAATAGCTTATCAAGATGATGAAACACTCACCCCCTATGTCAAGGATTTAATGTTGTGGGCACGGGAATCAATAATTAGCTGTTGAAATATTTTAAAATTAGTTTTATTAATTAATTAGGAAGATTATCTTAAAATTAGTTTATATTTAGTTTGTTAGAATTATGTTTAGTAATTATCCCGTTCATGTGGTTGTAATCAGCTTGTTAATGGCTGTTGTAATTATAGATTTGAGATGGCTCTTTTTGAGTTAGAAAACTGAATATTTTCTGGAACTCGGGATGAGTTCGGCCGTGAGTTTATCATGGCAAACCTAACTTATCAAGAAAATTACCAGCCTTGTGGCGCTATCCCCGGTTTTTATCGTTCTACAATTGAACGTGGCAAACCGTTATACATCAAAACCAAAAAATAACCCTTACCTGGCCAAAATTAAACCTACAAATTGATCACGCCAAGCCTAATAAATCATTCTAAAAAAGTCCTTTTTAAATTAGAGTGTGAAGAGAAGATCAAGCAAACCAGGTTCACATCACTTAAGGCAGTCTAAAATCCTAAAAGTCAAAGCAGGAAAGCTTGAGACTATTAGTCTCTTTGTCAATCATCAGCTCAGAACTGCTCGCATTGAGTTGGCTATTGTTCTATTGCGCCTAAGTCTTTCAGAGGTTGAAAACCAAGGGTGGAGGATCAACTCATGCGGTTTGAAGCTTACTTTGGCTATTACTTTGCAACAAAGGGGGGTACTGGACTCAGGGGAAGCATGCAAGGGAAGGAAGTTGTTGTTGTTTTTTTTTTTTTTTGTGTGTGTTACATGGTTGCTATCTTTACAAACCAAACACTGCTTGTTGTGTGCTTTAGTTTATGGTCTCTCTGGTCTGTAATGTTTTTGGTACTAAGACAATTATAGTCCTTTGATGTGGACTTTCTTTTCTTTATGTTTTTTTTGGTAATCAACTCTTTGCATTAAAATCATGTCTTCATCCTTATTGAGTTGTTTTGACAAATAATAGCCAAAGGAGGAGTTTATTAGTGATTTAAGTCTAAACCTACTTATGTAATTGGCTGAATTATTATGGCAAATTAGATAGATTGTTATTTGAGTCTGTCTGTGTTAATAGAGAAGACTTGATTGATCAAACTCTACGCCAGAGCGTCTAAAATGTATCTGTTGGACTTCACTGACTTATCTTCGCTGATTTGGCATAACGGTTACATGCAAAGATGTGTGTTTACAAGAAAGTCCCTATTATTTGTTCACCTCAAAGCGTATAACGGTAATCATCTATAAGGGCGACATCCACGTGAAGATTGCCGTATCTACCTAAGATTAGAGTTTATTTAATGGGAGGTGCTTCAAGTGTTAATGCAACACCCCAAAATTCATTCTCCAAAACTTTCCTTAAATAACATTACAATTCAAAACTTACTATAAATAGAATTAGTAAAAATAAAATTTAGGCAAAAGTGTCATCCGGCACCATCAACCAATCACGATTATTCATCCCGCACATTGATCTTCAATAAGTGATTATTCGAGTCATCAACTAAATTTTTTTTTCCGCCTAGCATATTTAGTAGGTTTTCCGGTATTGTGGATGACATGTCGCCGGTTTCAAAGCTTATGTGGCGTTTTTGTTAATGAGTTGGCTGTAATTTATGTGTGATGTAGTCCATGTAGGATTATAAAATAAAATTTAAAAATAATAATAATAGTAATACACTAAGAGACGGTAGATTGACAATAAACAATAAGACCTAATTTTTCTACTGCTCGACGACACCAACGCAATCCTCCCGGCGAAATCAACGTTACCCAGTCCGAATCGATGAGTCGCAAATCTTCCATCAAAATCGGCGAATGCACAGTGTAATCCATCCGAATTGACGACTCAGTTCTTCCCTACTACTTCTCTTCGACTGCAGCGACTGGACCCAATTGACGAGTCGCAACTCTTCCCTCCGACAAGTAACTGTGCAATCGGCATCTAAGGTACGACATTGTTGTTGTTCATATGGCATTTAACTGTGAACTGACAGACTCCCTTAAATACACAAGAACTGGCAGATTCCCTTGAATTATGTGTGTGGTCCTGGTTTGAATACTTAATTTTATGCTTTTGATACAGTGGGGTCTACTATCTTTATCTTTTTGGAATTTGTATGTATAAATGTGGTCGCGAATACAGTGGTTTGCAGCCTAAATTTTGTCTCTTTGTTGTGTATAAAGCCATAAAGTGTGGTCTGTGGTCCATGCTTTTATGTTTATAATTGCGGTCCTGCATAGTGATGGGTAGGTTTATTGAATATGTTTGGTTCTTTTTCACAGGATGATTGACTCTATGGAATTAATAATTCACCATGGTGGTAACTTTGTGAAAACACCTAGGCTACAATATTTGAATGGTGAGACTGAGGTAGTGCATTTGGACCCAAACATTATATGTTATCCCCATTTACTTAAATATATAACTAACCAAAGATATGGAAAAATAGCCACACTTGCATAGGTGCAACACTACTTTTACATTAGGGATAATTAATCAGAAGTGGGTAGAGTGGAAATATGAGGAAAAAGTAAGGCAAAATCCTAGTATTGGTTATTCAGAGTTGAGTAGGGCCATTAAAGAAGAGTTGAACATCAATGTTACAGTGAGCATGTGTAGAAGGGCAATAATGGGAATTCTTAAGAAGCTGGATATAGGGTATGAGAGTCAGTTCAAGAAGCTTAGAGATTATGGTCAAGAGTGTCTAAATTACATGTCGTCATGGCATTTGTGCCATATTCCACAAAGGACATCAGCCTGAAGATTACATCCATGAATGCTATAGCAAGGAGCTTTACTTGAAGACTTATGAGCATGTAATCCGGCCAATTAATGGAGAACTATTTTGGCCAAAGACTCAAGGTGATGAGATACATGCTCCTGCTCCAAGGAAGATGACTAGTAGGCCAAAAAAGAAAAGAAAGCTTGAAGATAATGAAAAACAAAAGCAGAAAATCAGTTCAGAGGTTAAGAAATTGTCTAGAAAAGGAAGGATTATGGCATGCCAATTATGCAAGGGAAAGGGACATAATAAACGATATTGTCCTACACTCTCAAGCCAACAATCAGAATCTGCCAGTTCTTCTGTTGTAAGAAAACCTACTACTACAAGGGGGAGAGGTAGAGGAAGAGGGAGAGGAAGTGAAAGAGGGACATGCTTATCACAGGAAAGCTTAGTTGGAGTTTCAAGTAAATTAATTGAGTAGAATTATTCCTTTAGATGGCTGTAAGCAATGCTAGATTAATTGACAATGATGCCTTTATTTATGTAGCTTACACAGAGTGAAGTTCAATGGAATCATGAAGGCAGATGAAGACTGATGAAGACAATGATGTATTTTGTGTTTTTGTAGCTAGTCTTTTCTAGATGTATGAACAAATGATTATAAATTACTAGCTGTTTTGGTGATACTTTAATGGCAAATGATTGTAAATTACTAGTTGTTTTGGTGATACTTTAATGGCAAATGATAGTAAATTACTAGTTGTTTTGGTGATACATTAATGAGTGGCAGGCTTATGGTCTATGGTTTGTGAATCTATTGTATGAATCAGTTTATGAATGCAAAATTGAATCTGTTTATGAATCTGCTGCGAGAGGTCTATGTCTCTCGCGCTGCCCAAGTTCGAGACATCGCTGATGTCTCGAACAGCCCAGGCGTGCCGCCGATGTCTCGCACTGGCTAGCCTTGCCGCGACGCTGATGTCTCGAACAACCCAGGCGTGCCGCTGATGTCTCGCGCTGTTGGTTTATTGGTATAAGAAACTCAATGCAAAACTGGTTTATGGTTTATGTTAGCAAGATTATTGTTTATTGGTGGCAGGATTATGGTCTATGGTTATTGTATGAGACACAACATTAACATTAACATTAGGGCAATAATGAGGAACAACATTGACATTTTTCATTCATTACATCTCAAACCAACAATTTCACTAAAAGTACTACAGTTACAATAATGAGAACAAAACACTTCTTTCTTAGTACTTTGTTTTCTTTTTTCATTTCACTATACTCGGTTACAATTAGGTCTCGCACACCTCTTATTTCACGACTCAAAGAGACTAGCATCGCGTTTATGTCTTCGTGCTCACATTCTCCCCTTCTAGAGCTTTGATCCTTCCATAAGAAAAACCTGCAACCGTTTCCATCCTGTACATGCAAAATTAAAATAGTAAACAAAATTGCATAAATCAATCTATCCACAAATAAATAAAAATGTAAAATTTTCATTTGCACAAAATTTCAATTTGCCTAAAAACAAATTCCAATTCCACTGCCTGCAATCTGTCAATTCCTTAAAAAATTCTATAAACAAATTCCAATTTGCAGAAAATTTCAATTTGCCTAAAAACAAATTTCTAGAAACTTAATAAAAACAAAACTTTAAAAAAAAAGTACATAAGGATGAAGAAATTTAAGGGGAAATTACATAACAAATGGAAAAAAAATAAAATATGAATAAAATTGAAATATATATTCGCCCAATGCCTACCTTCCATCTTTGACACCCGAAGAATTTTTTGCTCGAGTCTCTAGTTGTGCAAATCGGAGCTTTCAAACCACAATTGCAAAATATACTAGGCTCGTACTCCATATTTACTCTCACTCGTGAAGAATACGAAGAAGATGACATCTTCCACAATGTCTTCTATGTTGATGTTGATGAACCCTACGAGAGAGGAGAGGAGAAGAAATCAAAATCAAAGCCAAATTTGTAGGGTTTTTGTTCTTAGAAGCCTAATTTGAGGGGAAATGAAACCATATACGTGTTTATAACCTCCAGATCTGTTCTGAGTCACCAAAAACGCTACATAAGCTTTGAAACCGGCGACATGTCATCCACAATACCGTAAAACTACAACATATGCTAGGTGGAAAAAAAATTAGTTAATGGCTCAAATAATCACTTATTGAAGATCATGGTGCGGGATGAATAATCGTGATTGGTTGATGGTGCCGGATGACACTATTTATTACAAATAGAACTTCAATTCACGACTTAAACAATTCATAATCCAAGCTTTAATACTTGGTGCTACCTGATAAGCACCAAGGATAGCACTTATAAGGGCTCTTTATTAGATTAAAATCACATCGTTTTGGCATCCATTTACAACAATTGCATGCATTTCAGCTCAAATGCGATTAGTTTCCGCTAACAACCTTTCTAGGAAGAGTTTTGAAGCATTTTACAGGTTGGAAAGGGATTTGAAGCTAAAATGGAGCAAAAAGATGAACAAACCAGCATGCAGTAACGCCCCACGCCCCCTCACACGCGTGTGGCTGGGCGTGGAATCATTCCAGAGAGCCCCCACGCCACTCACACGCGTGTGAGCACTCGTGGTCGGGCCAAGGGTTATTTTGGGAAAGTTGTCCCTTTCCTTGTCACCTATATAAATCCCTTTTGTCCAAAACCTTGGGGAGGGGAGGAACTTAGATCAGAAAATTGGTAGAATAGGATAGATAGATCTAGAGGGTTTTCTCCCCTCTTGGGGGAAAACTCCTTTCATTCATAGATAGAGTAGAGTAAGGGCAAGAAGGAAGATTGGGATTCAAGATCAAGGTTGTAAAGCCCCCTTTTCCAAGGGGTGGTAACCATTCTCTTTAATTTCTAATCTATTACTTGTTTCTTTGAATTTCCTTTCCCTTTTCTTGTTTCTTATTATGCTAGAGTAGATTAGAAAGGGGATTGGTGGCCCCATGGTAGATCTATGTGGATGTTTAATATTATTGTTATAATTTGTGAATTGCTTGCTTGTTGGATGTTGAACTTGTGTGGATGATGTTCTTTAAGCTTTGTGCCTTTTGTGGCCACATTAGGTAGCAAACCCAAAGGAAGTGAGTGTGTGCGCGATAGCGGCCACTCACGAGTCTCACTCACCCACATCTCCGCTCTTAGTTCGAAAGAACAAGATCCGAGAGGAGTGGTAGACAAAGTGTTTGATGAAATGCCACAACCGAATGAGGATGTGGGAGTCCAAAGTGTGACGCCACTTGGTAGTGTGACATGAACTCCCTAGTCTATTCCGCAGTTTGCATTCATAAAACCATCCAAAGATAAACCTCATAGAAAAGCCTAAAGCCCCAATCTCCACTTTACTTTTCTTTACTATACACAACCTTTTATCAACCTCCCCCTTACCAATGAATTCAACTCCTAGCCATTCCCGTAACTCTTTCCTTTCAACATCTTAGATGTCATCACACCCATTCAGTTCCCATTCGCCATCCTTGAGAGACACGACACTCGTGGAATCTTCCTCGTTTTATCACTTCCACCACCATTCACCTTCACACTCACCCCATACAAACACCAACCACCACTACCGCCACATCTAACCTAGTACTGTAAAAATTGGCAAAAGCCCGCGGGTCGGCCCGCACCCGCCCCACCATAGGGCGGGTTAGGGTCATGAAAACATAGGCCCGCGAAAATGCGGGCCTAACGGGGCGGGCTAGAATTGACCCGCAACCCACGCGGGTTAGCCCGCGCGGACTGCGGGTCGACCCGTGGGCCAAGCCCTTTTTTTAAAAAAAAAAATATAATATATATAAAATCTATACTATTAATAAAAATAATATCCTCAACTTTACTTCCCGCCCAAAACAGTCTAATACTATTAAGGTTTGCGTAATATTGTAAAATATGGTAGTACAATTTATATTCGTAATACAATTCTACATTAAAGTATGGTAATACAATTACTAATAAAATATATTCTTCTCTACGTTCCTATTCGGAATACAATTCTAGACTAAAATTACTACTCGAAATAATACAGTACATATATTTCCCTGCAATATAATGTATATCTATACTATATATAAAAACAAAATCCCTAATTTTAAGTTTCTGCCAAAACACTCATATATTATTAAGGTTTGCGTAATATTATAAAATACGGTAATACAATTCCTATTCGTAATACAATTGTACATTAAAATATGATAATACAAGTCTAACAAAATATATTATTCCCTATGTTCATATTCGTAACACAATTCTAGATTAAAATTATTAATGGTAATAATACAATACATATATTTCCTTGCAATGAAATCTATACTATTAATAAAAACAAAATCCTCAATTTTAACTTTCCGCCCAAAACGCTCCTATATTATTAAGGTTTGTGTAATATTATAAAATATGGTAATACAATTCCTATTCGTAATACAATTGTACATTAAAATATGATAATACAATTCCTAATAAAGTATATTCTTCCCTACGGTCCTATTCGTAATACAATTCTAGATTAAAATTATTAATGGTAATAATACAGTACATATATTTCCCTGCAATGTAATCTATACTATTACTAAAAACAAAATTCTCAATTTCAACTTTTCCCCCAAAACAGGTTTGCGTAATATTGTAAAATATGGTAATACAATTCCTATTCGTAATTGACAAAAAAATTTAGGCTTTAAATGTGAGTTTTACTTATATATACTTGAGAATCTGAAATGTTTTGAAATTTAGTGATTCGTAAAATCAATATATTTTACAGTTTGACTATCAAAACTAATTTTATAGAAAAAATCACAGAATATATACATGTAGATTATAAAATTAAAATTTCAGTGTCAATATTGTTATGACTCAATGCTTTGATTACATTAAAAGTAATCATTTAAAATTTTAAGCTCAAAGATATGACACGCTTGATGAGTCACAACTGGAAGGACAGTGATCCGCTCCCTGACTTTAGATGTCGTTGATCAAATTAATCAGTACATGTGCAACATGAATATTGCAAAAGGACGAGCATATTTAAGTTGTAACTCATTGTGTAAGGTAGAATTAGAAGGTGAAAATCTATTAGCTCGAAATTCTTAAATATTTTGAGATTGTATGATTTTCTTAATCATTCATTAACGCTATATAATATTTGATGTTACAGTTTATATAATTATGTATCGATCCAAATATTCTTAATATATTATAACAAATCTATTCCGTGCAAATACTAGTATGTATAATATATATATAAAAGTCTATTCAGGTGAGGACTAATGTATTATAGAGGATTTTGAGGATCAATCCTAGCCATTGATTTCTAAAAATTAATGGTGTAGATTTAGGTAATGTTTAGATTAGTTTTTTAGTTAATTAAGGGAAAAGATGATATTTTACATTAATTAGTTTTATGGAGAGCTTTTGATTAATTAATATAGAATCACTATTGAATTATAATTAAGTTTAGAAAATCAGTACTACATTCCATACGGACAAAACAAAAAACAAACCAAAGATTCGCGTAGAAAAGGTTATGAACACCAATGTGTGCCTATTTACTGAGTATTGTGTGCCTATAACGTATGAGTTGTGTGCCTAACGTGAAAAATAATAGAAGTAGGTTAATGAAAGTTTTAAAGATAATTGTTTTTTTAAAGGTTATGAATACCGGTGTGTGCCTATGTCGTATTCAAATGCTTTGTTTTATTAATTTTTTTGGGAAGAATTTTTTGAATCAACTTCATGTAGATATTTGAATTACATGTGAGTCTGTGACGTATGAGTTGTGCACATAGCGTGAATAATAATTGAAGTAGGCAATGAAAAATTTAAGGAATAATATTTTTTAAAAGTGTTACATTGATTACTAAATGCATTTGTTTTATTAATTTTTGTTTTTGAAGAATTTTGTGCATATATTTTACTTATATTCCGTATGCGTAAGGAAGCATACAATGTGTGACATTTACTGATATAATGTATGCCTCAATAATTAAATCGTGTGCCCAGTTAGACAGGAAGAAGTACTGAGGCACACAATACTCAGTAAATCTTTAAAACTTTTCATTAACCTACTTCTATTATTTTTCACGTTAGGCACACAACTCATACGTTATAGGCATACAATACTCAGTAAATAGGCACACATCGGTGTTCATAACCTTTTCTACGCGAGTCTTTGGTTTGTTTTTTGCTTCGTCCGTATGGAATGCAGTACTGATTTTCTAACCTTAATTACAATTCAATAGTGATTCTATATTAGTTAATCAAAATCCTTCCATAATACTAATTGCATGCGTCATTACCATATTAATCATCTTCTAATCTAGGTCGTTTATGTTTTTTTTTTTTTGATGGCTAGGATTAGTCCTCATAGTCCTCTATAATATATAGTCCTCATGTGAACAAGGGCCATATATATATAATATTTAATTTTTATTTTTTAAAAGCTCGCGGGCTGGCCTGCGGGGCCCGCCAACTCGCGTGGGGCGGGCTAGGGTTGTAGTAATCCTAGCCCGCGGGCCAGCCCGCAAAAGCCCGCGAAAATTTAGGCCCGCTTTGACAGTATTCTAACCTATCAAGAGTAGATGCAAGGCTAATCACAAAATAGTCTAAATATTTCGATAACTAACTATTACAAACTTGGTCTTTCCTCTTGAAAACAATCTATCACTTTGATCAAACTTATAGCCACGCTCTCATCCTTCATCAACCATAATCAATTACCTGAACAAAATATAATTTCCGAAAACATGCACAAACAACACACAAAGTTAGAAATTTTTTTGCTAAGTAATGTTTACTCACCACGTAAAATAATATTTATCAAAATCATTTTCTTACTAACAAATAATTTCAGCAAAAACACATAGCCATACGGTTGTTTAAAATTTTCATAGTGCAAAATTCTTCATTTTATAAACTCACATTTACAATTTGTAAATTTTCAGAAAAAATAATATTTTCTCAATTTTAAAAATAAGGAGGATAACCAAACCAATATATGGGAGGGTATAGTACTTAAACAATTAAGCCCCAGTGAAAATGTTTTTACAATACTGTTCGCTCGCAATAATCCCAACAATAACACATAATGGGCAGAAACTCAATTTTTAAAATTCCTAGTGAGTCAGCTTTTACGTCACTGCTCACTACTCAAAATCACATTCTCAATGGAACAAAACTAATACCTTAAGTGTGCACACCCCCAAAGGATTTCCAGGCCCAAAGAGTAGTAAATAGTCCTAGTAGCCAGGATATGTTTCTACTTACTACTCCTCAAAGGGTATTTTAACCTAGTGGATACAGCTTTTACGTCACTGTCCACTCCTCAAAACAACAGGACATTAGGTTCAAGTGAGACATGATATGTTTCAACTGCTCACTCCTCAATCACAAATTTTAGGTTTTGTCACAAATCATAAATTCCGCATTATTCCTCCATAATATGTTTTCTTTTAAAAATGATAATACTCCTATTAATAATACCAATAACAACAACAACAACAATAATAATATTCGTATTCAATAAAAATAAATTTTAACATGCTAAATAATTTCAACTAAAATAAATAAATCCTCAGAGTACTAATTCCTTCAATTTTCTTAGAAATGACTTAATTTCTTCAAATTTCAAAAACAATTATTTGATATACCAAAAACCTCATTCTAAGCAATTTACCAATTCCCTTATAAAATCATCACAACTCATAAGTGTAATTACTCAATCACACATATATTTACCCAATACAACCTAGAGTACATAAATTCACAAATTACCACATACATACATACTAACATACATATACATATACATATACATATACATAGATATATATCTTAATTATGCATAAAGTAGTTGCATTTACGTATTTAAAATATACATTCTATATAAAATATATGTTACGTAAGAATTATTTATTTACATATATGTTTATATTGATACGTATAATAAAAGATTACAGATATAGATAAAGTATCAAATGAGGATGCTTTTTTATATGAGAATTGTGGATTAATCTTTAACGTTGAATAAGGTTGATGTGTGGATCTGATTTGATCTTCATTTTGTTATGAAATCTCACGTGTCTTTGGGATTGGGGAGTTGTTAGTCTTTTTTGTTTATGGTCCATGCGACCATGCATGGTTATTATTATTTAGGATCATTTGCTTTTGTTTTTTAGGCTTAGTAATTAATTAAGGTAATGTTTCATTTTAACCATAACTCCATAGCAGGTCAGTTTTGGGTGCTCACGGTTGTGAGTTTTTTTTTTTTTAGAGAAAAATAATATTTTTACTTTCATTGCTCACTTTCAATTCACTGTCCTTCTACTTTTTAGTAATTAGCATTTTCTCTAACTATTTAATATTGTATTTGGGATCGTTATACCGTGGACCAGGGTCCACAATGCACCGTGGACCCTGGTCCGAAACGGTGCCATAACAATACGGATCTCATTATAATTATTTTTTTTAACTAAAATATAACTGTAATTTGAACAACAACAAAAACAACGACAAAGAAGAAAGAACAAAAAACACACACAAGTTCATCATATCACAAAAACACACGACAAAAGGTGAATATTTAAACAACATTGTGAAATTTGAAAAATATGGAAGATAAGAGATAATACTTGGGCTTATATTCTGTGTATCCTAACATTCGAATGCACAAACACATCACAACCTGTGTTACTAATATGAATACACAGAACGGTTGCCTAGAATACACAGAATATTGACACAAAATACACAGAACTCATCCCCTAACATTCGAATGCACAAACACATCACAACCTGTGTTACTACATGAATACACAGAAAGGTTGCCTAGAATACACAGAACGACTGCCTAGAATACACAGAATATTGACACAAAATACACAGAACTCATCCTCCTAACATTCGAATGCACAAACACATCACAACATGTGTTACTAACATGAATACACAGAAAGAATGCCTAGAATACACAAAATATTGACACAAAATACACAGAATTTCATCCTTCTAACATTTTGGTACGGGGTGCACAATGCATTGTGCATCCTGGTCCACAATATAAATTGAAGCAGACCTCTAATGCAGAGAATAAGTTACAGTGGTCTATAAATTTTACAATGGCCATTATTCATTTGTAATTGCTATGTAAGTAGAACTCCTGATGCACACAATAGATTACAGAGGTCTATAAATTTTACAATGCACAATATTTATTTAAATTGGAGCATAATATAATTTGGTAGGAAGGAGCTAGTTGAGACATTCTTTGGCACGTCTGTACCGGAAGAGGTTCGCATTTGCTCTCCTGCTTTGTCCAAAAATAAAGGAAGTGGCAAACGTATCAAAAGTTCAAAGGAGGTGGCAGTGGAGAAGGCGTCACGTTGTGATCGTAAGTGTCACACTTGTGATGAGGTGGGGCATCATGATACATTTGCATCTTTCAAGTGTGTATTCTGATTCATCTATGTTGTGCATTTCCATTTACTATGTCTGAGATCGCAGCTTAACCGTTGCACAGTAATCTACAAAAGAGTTTAGCGCGTTGAAATTTTGAACTGCACCTTATAAACATACGTGATTGCACTTTAATTAGAACCCCAACTGCACACTATCACTAACCTAAAAAATAGATGCACAATCTTTATACAAAAGATTTTGGTAAACACGCACAACTGAACCAAACTTCTAAAATGCAAAATATGCACAGGTACCGTTGCACTGTAAACATACAACACAAATGCACAGAAAAAATCTACATGAAAACACATGACCTGAAAACTTGTTGTCTACTAGTCACAGTCGTACCTGACCCAAAAGCATGTTCACTTTTAAACCTGAAAATAACATTAATCCCGTATCATAATCATCTACGCTTGCGTCGTTGTAACACTCCCAATTTCCAATACATGATTAAACATAAATAAGCAATTCTTTCTTACTAACCATATTGAAAATGAATGCGGAAGCTAAATCAAACTATAACCACGGGGATGTTATGCCACGCTTGGGCAACCAACTAAACCCAAACGCACAGGCTACAAAGCTTTCTAACCACAATCCATAATACAACCATTCACTACCACTATACAAAACCATTATAATACAATAGATCAAAAACAAGCTAATATTATGCCAAGAATTTCTCCAAGAGTACTAAATCTATGCCGCGCTCTTAGAACGAATCACTTTACACCAAGTCCTGAAAAACACAAACAAATAGAATTAGCATAAAAATGCTAAGTAAGCTCTACTTCGCCGGGTAAAATAAATAGATTTATAGTTTGGAAAGTAGATATACTTTGTAAATAGATTTTTATACTTACGTAGACCTTACTATAGAAATCATTTAGGTAAAAGCTTAAAAGAGTATTTTCAAAAGGATTTTCCAAGAGAAGATAGAAGTTTTCAAAATGCTTAACTCAACATCAAGGTAAGTAAGATATATACTTCCTCAAGTATAATACTAAATATGCTTAAAGCAATATAGTAATTTTATAACCATCGCTACTCACTCTCAAGGTATTATAAGTAAGGGGAATTCTCAAAGTAAAAATAGTCTTTATAGCAATTCTCAACCAAAAATCATTTCAAAGCATAACCTCCAATTTATCATTATAGATAGATATATAAATCAAGTATCGAGGAATATAAAGCTCATCATCATTTCTTACAAATATTCCAAAGCATAGTATATGTAAGTATATGGAGGAATTCATAAAAATAAACATAGTTTACTCATCAAGTGCTCATCTAAAAATATATATATTCTCAAAGTAATCATTTCTAGTATAGACTTTCTCATAAGTCATTCTCAAAACGTATATACCAATAATAATAGATAAGGAGGAATTCAAATCATGTTTCTCAAATATCCATGTATCCTAATAAATATGTGGAGGTATCCCAATCATAATCAACCACAATCTCAATATCACAATATTGGGGTAGGGACATCATCTCAGTGAAGCCCTAAGTGCACAGCAACCCTCTACTGAACACAACACAACCCCCACTTTACCACAGGTGGAAACAGAATCACTACCTTAAGTGTGCACACCCCCTAACTGGGATTCCAAGCCCAGCGGGTAGTAAACCAGTCCTAGTAACCCAGGATGATTTCTACTAGGTTACCTCTCAAATACTAACCCAGGATGATTTCTACTTCCACATAAGGCCTTAGCCCACATCACAAGTCACATCACAATCAACATAGAAAGGGATAAACCTCCAAAATAAATACATTTTTATATAATTCCTCCAAGATCGTAATAATCTTTCAAACAAGTTTTCATAGGTATTTTCATTGCCCACAGGCTATTCAAATATAGTTTTTTAAAATAACATAGGGTATATATCACCCATCGATATCCATACTTTTAAATAGTATTTATGGTATACAAAAGTATAATTTCAACTCATATAATTTTCCATAAGACTACCAATATAAATATACACATTCATAGGTTCGTAAATCACATGTCAATACCAAAATGTACACATTTAGCTATTTATCACCTCTTTGAATCAAATACATTTTCAAAACAGTTTAAGGACACAAATAGATAAATGGCACATTTGATAGGGCAAAGTAGTTTTGACAAACATAGAAACTTACCTCTTAGCTAAGCTCCAAAAGCAAGCATCCAATCTAAGACTCAACTTTTATACTAGTCACTTCAACGGGAAACCTGTGTCAATCAAAATCTTTATTCAATTACCAATGTTATCATTAACATTTTCACTATCTCAACATCATAAATATTCTCAGATTATCTCTTTTCCCACAACAAACCCTTCATAATCATCCTTCCATTAATCCATCCATAACCATCTCCATCCCTTAATCATTATCATATTCATTAATGGCATAATAACATTATCATCAACACCATTTAACCTCAACATCTCACCTTCATCATCATAGTCCATAATTTCCATAAATACCCATAATTCATACTTAGTCCATAATACCATTAAGTTATCATTATCCATAATCAACAACTAATCCCCATTTACCTATTAACCATTATTATTATACGCATCACCATCCAATTAACTCATAGCCATCATGATCAACACTTCACCATCATTAGCCCAAAAATCACCATTATCAACTTTAATTCATCATCATCTCATAATTAATAATAATCACTGTCTTAATAATTATTAGCAACTTAGTCATCACATACCCATACTTCTTATCAACTAAACATCATTCTTTATCGTAATTCACCTCATTACACTATAAGCACCATACTTAGGCTCAATAAGGATCATTAATCCTTCATACCTCATAATTACTCCATAACCCTCAATTATTAAGCAACAAACCCAATCAACATTAAACATTAAGCACTCAATTAAGCTTTAATCATCATCATTAGCACTTCTAACCAACATTTAGTCATTAGCTTCTTAATTGAATAATCATCATCCATATTAGTATCATTAAGCATGCTAATCACCATTAGGCCTTATAAACACTAGCATAACATCATCCATAATCATAATCATGTCTACATTATATCATCACCATTAATAACATAAATCCTTATCAATAACAACTCAATCTCCATTAACAAACTTCACCATTATTAACCTACTTCTCATCATTAATTGTTAATAGCATCTTAAATCACCTTTGGTTCCTTAATCACTATTAGCCCATTAATCCAACTATTAATCAATATAAATATATAATTCTATAATCTAATCTCATCAACCATAACCCAAAATCATTATTATCACTAATCATCTTCATAAGCAAATTATCACCATCACCGAACATTATCCTAATCACCACTAATAACAATAATCCACCGTCATAATCATCATGCAACCATTCCATCCATGATCATCATAGCCTCATCACCATATCATAATTCATTCATCACCACCTAATGACATCATTAACCATAACCTCATCATCATTAGTTTAATATCCATATCAACATTAGTAACAAGCTAACAATTAATCATTATTAATATCACTAATTACCATTACTAACTATTAAATCATCACCCTTAATTCATGAATCCTCTTCATCCAAAATCATCAAATTGCAACATCAACAAACTGAGTCATCATCAACAGCATAAGTTTACCTACGAAACCATCTAGCTCACGCTTCTATTCGTCGACCAAGCTGCCCACCGCCGTCGACCACCGTCGTCCACCGTCAACGGAGAGGAAGAGGACCACCGCTGCTCTGCATTCGCCGGAAACAGGTTGTATGGGTTGCTCTTCTTCGAGTCAAGAGCTAAACTCCAATGGCTGCGCTTCGAGTGGCAGCCCAACTCCAAATGACTATGCTTCGAGTGATAGTCTAACTCCAAAAAGGGAATGTCTTCAGACATAATCCATTAATATATTCTTCAGTGCCTTTTGACAAATACATAACTAGCTATTTATACAGATCATAGAAATTATCCACTACCCATGTACCCCACTACTTGT
>CM008340.1:14256976-14270584 GCA_002525835.2 Ipomoea batatas
TATTAGTAGAGGTAGATTGGTTGTTTGTCCATGAGTAGTGTATTCTTGAGATATATAAGTGATGGTTGTTGTAATCAGTAACTGCAAGTCTGCAACTTTCTTTAAATTTTTTTTTTTTCAACTTGTAATATCCTAGAAATAAATGTGTCTTGATTCATTGTACAAGATAACAGCAGACAAGTGTCCGCATTGTGTTGTCTATAATATCATTTGAAAACGTTTTAGCTTTATTAGATTTCCTGTTTTTTGCTAAAGACCTTGGGGTCTAGTGGCACCAGTAGTTTGAGAAAGTAGCTATGAACAGATACTACATTGTAATAGAAAGATTTTTTTTTTGAAAATAAACTCAGAGATTCTTATTAAATCAAATGCGAAATATAGAAAGGAGCAGAAGACATCCAAATAGCAGGACTAGATTGAGAATGAGCAGTCCTAGCCACAGCGTGGGCAAGCTTATTTCACTGATCTAGGAATAAAATCAATAGACACTACTTCTAAAACCAATACACTACTTCAAAGTGTCGTTGTAAAACCTTACAATCACCAATTGTAACAGAAAGATTATATTTCAAGAATTTTATTTTAGTATTTGATTGGTTTAAGGAATAGTAATGGAATAAACATTCAAAATACATAAAAATTCAATACATATATATAGAAAACGGAGAACTTTGAAACAAATAGCAGTGACATATATATATATATATATATATATATATATATATATATATGCTATACACTAGTAGTGACTAAGAATGTGCCACATCATTAAAAAGAAAGGTCAATATTAACGGGCCCTCTTTTACAAAATACGGAGTATTTATTACTTTATAAATTATTATATTTTTATTAGAAAAATCTTTATTTAAAAAATTATTTATTTTTGCTTAACAAAATCTATCCAATTTCCTAAATATATCTAAGGGTGTGTTTGGAAACCATAAAAATGACTTGTGAAAAATGTTTTCTGGAAAAATGAGTCATTTTTCAAAAAAATATTTTTCATTTTCAGTATTTGGTTGCATTCCAGAAAATTGTCTTAGTGTGTTTGGTTCATTTTACGAAAAATGAGAAGAATTGTATAATTAAACATTTTAATTGTTTTGTTTATAATATAACATCATTTATAATAATAATAATAATAATAATAATAATAATAATAATAATAATAATAACAATAACAATAACAATAACAATAACAATAATAATAATAAGGCTAAAGTGTCATCTAGCACCATGAACTATATCCAATTATTCATGCCGCACCCGGAACGTTCATATCGTATATATCGAGCCGTAAACCAAAATAAAAAATTCACCTAGAACTTTTAGCAGGTTTCCAGGTCTTCTTGCTGACATGGCGTCTGATGTGGCATTTCTCTTAACCTTATGTTGTCCATGTAAGCGTTTACATATTTAAAATTAAAAAAAAAACATTATATTAAAATAACCAGAATTTTATTCTCTTTATTTTCATAATGTATACTTTTCAATTTTGCAATTCCAATGTTTCAATTTTTTTTTCAAAAATTTATATTTTTTGGCTAATTTATTGTTTAGTATTTTTTCAATTTTTCAAATGTATAGAAATGCTATTTTTTTTTGTTTGTATTTTGTGTTTTTCTAAAAAAAAAATTATTTTTAATATGTAAATGCTTACATGGACAACATAAGTTTAAAAGAAATGCCACATCACTTGAAAACATGCGCCATGTCAGCAGAAAGACCTGGAAACCTGCTAAAAGTTTTAGGTGAATTTTTTATTTTGGTTTGCGGCTCAATATATACGATATGAAAGTTCAAGGTGCGGCATGAATAATTGGATATAGTTCATGGTGCTAGATGACACTTTAGCCTAATAATAATAATAATAATAATAATAATAATAATAATAATAATAATAATAATAATAATAATAACAATAACTACTGCTACTGCTATTACTACTACTATTCTGTCGCATCTTACTTTTTAATTCCCTATACTCCTATTCTTGCATACCAAACACTGTAATTTCAATTCCTACTTTATTCATTGAATTGCAATTCCATTGAATTACAATTCTTTTCCCCCCTAATTCTCTCATCCCAACCAAACGCCATGTGAAACACATCTCCCAAATGCGATGCTCTTTTCCTATTTTTGTCGCAGTTTTAAAATCTTCACATTTTTGTCCACTCTTTTATTTTCCTTCACATTTCAGTCATTAACCCTGGTGATGGTGGTAGTGGTGGTGATAGTGGTGGTGGTTGCGGTGGTGGTGATGACGATGACGGTGATAGTAGTGGTGGTGGTGGCAATGGTAGTGAAGAAGGTTGCAACAAGTATGTGGATCATGGAAAATGACTTTCCGAAAAAAGAGGGACAATTATTTTACAGGAAAACAAAGACAATTTTCCTTTAACCAAAAGTTGTTTTTCTTTTACTTTAGTTTTTCACGTTTTGCCAAACACTGAAAACCCGAAAATGATTTCGAGTTTCCAAACACACCCTAAACTCCTTTGCAAATAACTTTGACGCTGGAAACATTCATCTATGGGTAAATTACTACGTAGTGATTTCTAAGGTAAAATAAGGTAGTAAAGTAAAATTTATTTTATTTCAAAAAAAAAAAGTAAAATTTATTTTTATTTCAGTTTTTGTTTTGAAATTGAGAATGTAGTTACTATATGGGCACACATAATACTTTTCCAAAAACACAAGTCTAGTGATTCTCTCTCATCCTGGTGATGAGTCCTTCCTCTCATCCCCATTGAGAAACTTTTACTTTTTCTTCACCTACTGGTTTATATCTTATCTTCCTCTACTTTAAGATTATAGATAAGATCATCATTCACCACCTCAACCACCAGCATTTATTTCTCACCAACCTCGTATCACTTAATGAAGCATGTTCCCACTATCAAAACATCACTCATGTCTAATACAAATTCTCCCCATAGCCTCCCACAAGCAATCTCTATCCACAACCCCATTCAAGCACTATCACCCCAACTATCACCCCATTCAGTTTCTATTGATGCTGGGAACAACTCCGATAGCAAGATTGAAACCCCCTACATCCTCGTTGGCAAGCTCCTCACAGAAAAGACAACTCGTTTCAATTTCTTCAAAGACACCATGGCCTCAGTCTGGAGACCTAAGAAAGGCATGATGGCAAGAGAAGTTTCCACCAACCTCTTTCTCTTCTGTTTCATCCACGAAATCGATATCAATAAAGTGCTCAACAACGGACCATGGTCCTATGATCAAAGCCTTCTTCTCCTCAAGCAGATTGAACCAAACACCTCTCCTCATGGGATCCACCTCACTCACGCCGACTTCTGGGTCCAAGCGTACAACATCCTCTCCGGTATGCGAACCACTAAAACAGTATAAATGATTGGTGCCTTCTCAGGAGTGTTCATAACGGTAGATGTTGATATCCTTGGAGGCCTCTGGAAAGATTTCTTGCGCGTAAGGGCTTAGATTGACGTCTCAAAGCCCCTTAGAAGGAAGATGAATGTTAAACCTGCAAAAGGTAACCCCTTCTATATTGACTTCAAATATGAACGACTACCAACTTTTTGTTTCCTCTATGATTCGATCGGTCACAACGAAAATTCTTGTTATATTATCTTTGAATCAAACGTGAGGAATGTGGAGCGGAACTACAGCCCGGAACTCAGGGCTACCAGCCGGAGATCCCAACCAAGTTCAGGTCAACGATGGCTGTTACCTGAGCTACCTCGCCGGCGGACAAATGAAGCAACACAAAAGTCGCCTTCCGCCTCTGACGACTGCCCTGAACAGACAAACATTCCTTACAAGGAAACTTCATTTCAAAAGGAACAGACAAGTACACAGTCCCAGCCTTCCAACTTGGAGTCGCGCATAGCATTAATGATCCTCTTCCACTGCATAGCAAAAATTTAATGCAAGGTGGCGATATGACAACGAGCACTCTTCCTGAGAACATGGTTAATGGGTTTATCCCCTGGTCTTCTTCAAGCTCTATCAATGATAACATTGGGCTCAAAAGAAAGAAAAATGACTTTGGGCTAGTTCATGTCACAAACTGCACTTTCCACCATGATGATTTTCTCCTCGGGTGGGTCAAAAAACTTACTGGAGGCGGGTCCTATGCCACAGGCCTGCCTGGATTAATGAGTCTTCTAACTTGGAACGGTCGCAGGCTCGGGAACCTGGTGACAGTTCAATTTCTTGTGGACCTTATCCACCTCAAGAAGCCCAATGTTATTTTTTTTTATGGAAACTCTCCTCACCTCCAACAAATTCCAGGCACTCAAATCCAAATTGGGCCTCCCTGGTTCTTTCGTTGTGGATTGCATCGGCCATAGTGGGGGCCTAGCTCTTCTATGGGCTGAAAATGTTTCAGTCTCTCTTCAAAGATACTGACCAAATCACATTGGTGTCAACTTATCTCTCCCAGATAGTCCTAATTTGTGGAGATTCACTGGGTTCTACGGGCATCCAAACAGAGCAAGGAGACGCGATTCATGGCATCTTCTTCGTGACCTAGCATCTCGCAGCAGCCTCCCTTGAGCTATAATGGGGGATTTCAACGACATTAGATGTCCAAGCGAAAAGATTAGCCGCCACCCTCAACCGCGTTGGCTTATGGAAGGTTTTAAATCGGCAATCGAATGCCCCGGTCTCTCCGATGTTGAAATCAAAGGGTACAAATATACCTGGGGCAGAGGCAGAGGCACACCAAATTGGGTCCAAGAATGTCTAGATCGAGTTCTTGCCTCACAATCTTTGTTGGATCTTTTTGAGCATGCTACTATTGAATCAGTTGTTACACTTGTGAGCGACCATCTCCCTATTTTCATGAAACCAATTCCCACATCTAGACACAGGAGGCGGGCAAAATTCCGGTTTGAAAATCTCTGGATTAAAGAAGAAAATTGTCGCATTCTTGTTTGCTGAATCTTGGACTGCTTCAAGGGGTGCAAGCTTGATCTCTAGGCTCGATTCTTGCAGCAAAGCTCTCTAGGATTAGGGCAGGAAGTTGACCAAAGATTTCCATCCAAACATTGATCACTACTTAAAACAGATGGATGCTTACAGAAATCAGTCTGATTACGCCAGCATGCTAGCCTTCTCCGTTGCGCAAAGATGATGTATCCACCTCCTTCATCAATAGAACACCTACAAGAAGCAGTGTGCTAAATCTTTCTGGCACAAAAGCGAGGACCTAAATTCCCGATTCTTCCACAACTCTGTCACAAAGAGAAGAAGAAACAATACCATAAATAAGCGTAGAAACCTTGCTGGTAATTGGGTGGAAAAAGGCCCAGGATTAATGAGTTAATTCTGAATTACTTCTCCAACTTGTTCGACTCATCCCCTAGAGACCTCACTCCTGTTCTCAATTGTACCAAGCCTAGAATCACTCAATCCCATAATCAGCTGCTCCTATGTCCCACCAATGGTGAGGAAGTTAAACGTGTTTTCTTCTCTATGCACCCCGACAAATACTAGGGACCGGATGGTTTCAACCCCGGTTTTTATCAGGCTTTTTGGGACATCCTTGGTTCAGACATCACTCACCTGTGTAACAATTTTATTGCCTCTGGTAAGCTCCCCCAAGGCCTCAACAGCACCCACATTGTCCTTATCCCTAAGAAGGCAATACCGGAAAATATGGGTGATCTTCGCCCAATTGCATTGTGCAACGTGGCTTACAAGATCATTGCAAAAGCCTTGGCAAATATATTGAAAGGATTAGTGGACAAGGTTATTGCCGAGAATCAGAGTGTAGTGTGCTCGGGAGAATGATTTCAGACAACATAATGATTGCCTTTGAAGCTCATCAGTATTTGAAGAAAAAGAGACAAGGCAAGGATGGTTTCACGACACTTAAGCTTGATATGAGTAAGGCGTTCGACCGAGTGGAATGGCCTTTCCTTCATGCTATGTTAAGCAAACTCGGTTTTGACGATAGATGGAATGTGTTTCCACCGTTGACTACCACATCTCCCATGAAGGCAATTTGATCAGCCTGATTGTTCCCTCCAGAGGTCTTAGGCAAGGCGACCCCATCAGCCCCTACCTATTTATCATCATAGCTGAAGGTCTCAATGCCATGATCAAGAATGCAGAGGACAATGGTTTCCTCCATGGAATTCAAGTAGCCCGTGACACTTCGAAGATCTCCCACCTCTTATTTGCCGATGATAGCTTCTTGTTTTGCAAAGCTATTATACCAGAGATCCAATCTGTGAAAATCATTCTGTATGACTACCAAAAGTGTTTGGGCAGCTCATCAATTTTAACAAATCATCTCTTTTCTTCAGTCTTAATGTTCGTGACATCTTCAAATCTTCTATTTGTAACATTTTGCAGGTTGAAGGGGTAGGGAACTCCAGTTCTTACCTTGGATTACCTTCCCTCATTGGCAGAAACAAAAATGACATTCTTGGTTTCCTCAAGAACATAGTACTCTCCAAAATCCGTTCGTGGAACCACAAGTTACTTTCACGGGTTGGGAAGGAAGTTCTCATCAAGAGTGTCATCCATGCTCTTCCTACCTATGCTATGAACATGTTCTTTATTCCAAAAGACAATGTGAGAGACATCGAGTGTGCGATTAATGCTTTCTGGTGGGGGACCGAATAAAGCAGCCGCAAGGGCACCCGATGGAAATCATGGTCTAGGCTCTGCACACCCAAGGACTGGGGAGGAATAGGCTTTCGACAATTTGATCATTTTAACACGGCCTTTCTCTGCAAACAGGCATGGCGTCTCATTCAGAACCCTTCCTCCTTTGTTGCAAGAGTCTATCAGGCCAAATACTACCCAGGAGCAACCTTTCTTGAAGCTAGATCTGGCAACAACCCCTCTTTCATATGGAGCAGTCTCCTTACCACTAGGGACACCATCAGACGTCATACTCGCTGGAGAGTTGGCAATGGAAACTCCATCAAAATCTACAATGATAAATGGTTACCAAACAACTCTAACCCCACGATCTCCACGCAACCTTTTCCTTTCTTGCAGGATGCAAATGTCTCCTCCCTGTTCATCAACAATCCCCCGCAATGGGACTCAGACATTATCTCTGACATCTTCAACCACAGAGATGTTGTTCTCATAGCCAATATCCCTCTACTTATCTCCGATAGGGATGAAAAGCTCGTCTGGATGGGAGAAGATCGTGGACATTTCACTGTTAAAAGCTGTTACAGACTTCTCATTGGTGAGTAGCCAGTAGCGAGCAAGTTGGATTGGGTAATTCTCTAGAAACTCAAGGTCCCTCCCAAGGTGAAATCTTTCATGTGGCAGGCTTCCCACTGCTGATTTGCTTCGCGCCAAAAAGGTCAATTGCAACCCCATCTGCCCACTGCGTCATCATGTAGAAGAGAGCATTTTCCACCTACTTTGCATAGTGCCCCTTTGCTATACAATGCTGGAATCTCTCTTCCTTTCAAACTCCATTTGCAGGTGTACTTTCCATTGGAGATTGGCTCATCAGCAACATGAAGCAGCTCGATAACTTCAATTGCTGTCTCATGCTTACAGTTTGTTGGTATGTATGGTTTGCACGGAATGATAAGGTCTGAAACAACACCAATCACTCGCCTGGTTCCGTTGTGGCTAGAGCTAAATCACACCTGACGGAATGGTCCTCTACTCAAGCCAAAGACGACTTCGCCCCTCCGCAGCATTCTGCCGCCATCATCAAATGGAAGAAACTATCTCCAGGGTGGTTATAGCTCAATGTTGACGTTGCGGTAAACATAGCCAGAGGTCGCATGGGTTTCAGATGGATTTTGTGTGACGATCAGGGAGTGTTCAAGGCAATCACTAGCAATCCATGGCACGGTCTATACACGGTTAAGGAGGCAAAAGTCATTGCGGTTCGTGAAACGCTCAGCTAGCTTAAAGTTAATCATGTCTCACATTGAGACAGATGCTCTTCTGGTTACTCAAAGTCTCAATTCTCCCTTATTTGATTCCCAATTTGATCTTGTTTTACTTGATGTTAAAGATTTACTGTCATCAATCCCTGATGTTACAATCTCTCATGTTAAACGTTCAGAGAATCGAATAGCCCACTTGTTAGTTCGGGAATCCCTTTCCATGTCTGAACGTATGGTGTGGAACTCTTCCCCTCCGCCTTTCATTGTCAACCCTTTGTTATTTGATCTTTATTAACGAAATCATTCTATTCTAAAAAAAAAAAAGAGAGTACTTTTCTAGCTATAACTTACTAGTTAGTAGCTTACACACCATGTAGTAAGCTTATCTACATGATCTGATGCTCTCTATATTCTCCTATCCCAAATCAATACTACATTTACTCTAATTTTATACTCAATGATTGCTTTAAAAAAAAAAAAAAGGAATAAGGTTCAAATTGGTCACTGAACATAACCTGGAAATGTAATTAGGCCACTGAACGAAAATAAAGTGCAATTAGGCCACTGGACACTCTAAATACATGCAAATTCACCAGATAGTAGGTTACCTTTCATTTTATCAGGTTGCTAGCATTTTAAAATAATTTTTTAATAATAATAACATTAAAAATAAAAAATAAAAAATTAAATGCATGCTTCCTTGTTTTTTTTTTTTTATAAAAAAAAATTAATTAAAAAAAATTAAAAACACAATGCCTGCTTGTTTGTTTGTTTTTTTTTTTAATTAAATTTTAAAATTTTTTATTTATTTTATTTTTATTTTTAATGTTAAGTATTAAAAAATATTTTAAAATGTCTACTTACCATCCAGGTAAGGAGGCAACCTGATAAAATGGGAGGTCACCACAACCTGATGAAATGGGAGGTCACCACGAAGGCAAGTACGACTTACGTTTCGTATATTTCATGCGAAATAAATGGTTTGCATAAATTTAAGAAACCTCTCTGAGATTTGCATTTTTTACCACGAACGCAAGTCACAAAGAAAAAAAAAAACGCAAGTCACAAAGAGTTTTTACTAAAAATGTCTAAGATTAGAAAAAAAAAAGCTCATTTATGTTTTTTTTTTTTTTTGAAAGAAGCTCATTTAGGTTAAAAAAGCAACATTGGACACTTATCTGCAGTTATTGTGTACAGTATAATCAATCAAGAATCATTTATTTCTAAGATATCACAAGTAGAAAGAACTTTTTTTTATAACAAGTTGCAGGTACTAATTACAACCAACCATAACTCTCATAAGAGTTACTATTCGTAATCTCTTGATTACCCTCCTCAAAGCTGGAAGATGAAGTGAGTACTTTCCCAGCCATCTGAATGATATTCTCAATCTCCCTCACCACCTCCCACATTGAAGGCCTCTCCGCTGCAGATTCTCGTACACAACTCATGGCCAAGTTGATAAACTTTAGCAGGCCATCAGGGTCCCTATGAGGTCTGAGAATCTGATCTACCACCCGATCGAGTTTGCTTCTGTCCTTTTGATCGTCCATTGCTTCGGACACCACTCTCACTATGTACTTTCCTCGTTCTATAGGTGGCCTCGCAGTTATAAGCTCCAGCAGGACCACCCCGTAGCTGTATACATCACTTCTATCCGTCAGTTGCTGTGTCATGTAGTATTCTGGGTCTAGGTATCCCTATACACAAGTTTTGAAAATGTGAATCATCTGAATTATATTTTATTAGGATCAGACGCTTACCAGTTACCACTACGCCTCCAGTCACCCGGTGCTAGACTTGGCTTTTACTGGCCTAGCCCAACAATTCTCCAGTCACCCGGTGCTAGACTTGGCTTTTACTGGCCTAGCCCAACAATTCTCCATTCACCTGGTGCTAGACTTGGCTTTTACTGGCCTAGCCCAACAATTCCCCTCCCAACACCAATCAGTCTTAAATGTTATTATTGGTGCTGGACTTGACCTTTTAAGCCATTTACTGACCTCCCCCCAAAAATCCCCCAGCCACCGAGTGCGAGACTTGACCTTTAATGGCCTCTGCCCAACATATTTTAACTACATTTTAGAAATAGAGTTTTTCAGGATGTTTACTTTACACTTACCATTGTGCCTTTGACTTGGGTGCTGACATGCCCCTTGCCAGCATCTCCCAAAAGTTTGGAAATACCAAAATCTGCAACTTTAGCATTCAAATTGTCATCAAGTAAAATATTATTGGACTTAACATCTCTGTGTATGATGGGAGGATCAGCGAGCTCATGCAAATATGCCAAGCCTCTGGCTGCATCAAGGGCTATATTCAGTCTCCTCATCCAATTCAATTGGATACCCGACTTTCCTGTATGCACATTATTAGTAAAAGCCCCACATACCACTTTTTGTTTCTCTTGAAATTACAGACAAATGCATGGTTTAAGTGCATTAAAGTATCAAATGGATTTACCTGAAAGGCTTTCCCTTAGAGTACCATTAGGAATGTACTCATAAACCAGCATTTGTTCACCTTGCTCATAACAGAATCCAACAAGATTGACAACATTCTTATGGTGAATTCTGGATAAAAGCTCAATTTCTGTTTTGAACTCTAATGCCCCCTGTAATGATCCCTGCTGAGCTCGTTTGATGGCAACTAACTCCCTTGTAGCAAGAAGCCCTCTGTAGACCTGTTAATGCTATGCATAAGAATCTAAATATTTTTTTTTCTGTCAAAATGCATAAAATTTTGTGTAATTTGTTTACTTTTTCTTCTTCTTCTTGCTCTCTTCCTAGTAGTACATATTTTAGTCCCTCATTCTTTGTTGTTGCAATATGCTCCCTAACTTTTCAAATAAGTTACATTTTTAGTCTTGGAGAAACAAAACCATTAAATTACATTTACATACATGAGTTTTACATAGTACATGGGTATTTTAGTAATTTCATTTCAACAAAAAATTGACAACCTCCTCCCCCAAAATTTTACCTCTTCCGGTGTGATACATCATCCCTATTTTTTCCCATACACAATCTTATTAAAATCAATTTTGCTATTTTGTCAATAAAAAAACTAAAGAGGGCTATAAAGAAGAAATATAAGAAATTACTAAAATACCCATATATATACTAAATAAAACTCTTATGGAATATAATGATTTTTTTTGTACTAGGGACTAAAATGTAACTCATTTGAAAGTGATATATTGCAATGATAAAAGGTTAAAAACTAAAATAACTAGTAATGGATAATTGAGGGACTACAAATGCATTTTATTATTATTATTATTATTATTATTATTATTATTATTATTATTATTATTATTATTATTATTTCTTTAGATCAAGACAAATGAGGTCTTCCTCCATTTCACATGTTCTTCATCTTTGTTTAATGATCTAAACCAAGACTCTTGGTAGTTTTTTTTTTTTTTAAATAAATTATGGCAAAGTCAATTTTAAAAGAAGAATGTGGAATGGCACATGGCTACATGCAATAGCAGGTAAAATGTGTATAATTACACTTTTCCTCAAGTTCAAGTGTCTATTTGAAACTTTTTTCCAGTTCAAAAGTTTAATTGCAATTTTTGAAAAAGTTCAATAGCTTATTTGAGTAATACTCCGTATCTTAGTAATTATAGATTGGTGAATGGTGAATAAACTATGCAATTGAAGATATTAGCACAAGATCCCCTAATAAAGGACTAAATCAAGAAATTGAATCTTTGTAGCTGACATCACAATTAAATGGGGTTAAGGGTTTGCAGTACCTTTCCATAACCCCCAGAACCAATGCTGTTGGCATCTGAAAAGTTGTGTGTGCATTTCCGTATCTCTTCAAATGAGAGCCACCTTGCTCCTTTGAGTTGTGGAACGCTACCACTCTTATCACGATCCCAAGAGGCTGCATTAAGTGTGTTTGTAAATATATACAAGCTAAAGAGTCTTCAATTCCTTGATTGAGAATTGATATTTACCAAAAGGGTTGCTCTTTTCAGTAGCTCTATTTGCCCTTGACCTCTGCCGAAAAGCATACACTGCAACACACACTAGTAACACAACAAAAACAGAAGCGCCTACTGCAACTCCAATAATGATGCCAGTATGTGATGACTTTTTGGATCCTGTAATAAGGGAAAGTTAAAGATTTAGAGTAAACTACAAATATTATACAATTGTTCGCTTAGCTCACTAGTTCAGTAGGCAATATTTGGGAGAAGAGACCAAGTGTGGGGATTATGCTCAAAGTGGGTAGATCCCTTGTGCCGTTGTGCGCATTGGCATTTGACCCTGTGTGGGGTTTATGCGCAAATGCTCTGTCAAGCAGGGGTGTAGGGGGCCCTTGGGGAAGATTTTATTCCACTTTTGGTCTCTTGACCATAGTGTCATTTCTACTTTTTGTCCCTGACTTTGATTTTTTCCACATTAGTTGATTTTTAAAATTATTGAACTTTTTCGCCCAAAAAAAAAAATTATTGAACTTTTAATCTAAAATGACTGAAATGCCCTTAAATGTAGTAAGGTGAGGTATTGTGAAATTTTCACAAAATGCGAGCATTATGGGTATTTAGGACTATAAGTTGAACGATTTTAAAACTCGAGAACTACAAATGGAACAAATCAGAGTGGTCAAATAAGTCAAAATTAACTGATAAGCTAACTACGTTACCAAAGAGGGCCAATATGTACATACCTCCGAAACAGCAATAATCATCAGCTTTGTAGAAGAAGGGTCCAAAATAATCAAATTGGAAAGGTTGACGGTTGAGCAGGAAACCAACATCTGAATTTCCAGTTCTGTTGAAAGTATCTTGCCCTGAAGGAAAGATTTGCACTCTGAATTTGAGGTATGAATAGACGTCAATGGTTGGATCAGTAACAGAAACTGAATCCACAGGTAATTCACGGGATAGGAATGCAGACATCAAAGTGCCATTAAGGGTTCTAAAATAAGTCAAGTTCTCAAAGTTTGAGAAGGAAAAGGAGAAAAAGTGCAGAGTTCCAGTTTGTGGATGTGAACACTTGCAATTGGGACTTTTTATTTTGCCTGAACCACAATTTACATTTGGACAGTTATCTGATGATAAGAATGGATTGTTGTTGTTCTCAACAATACAATAGTTTTCTTTTGCTTCATTTCCCTTGCAAATGGGATTCCCAGTAAGCCTGCAAGATTTAAACCAATATTACCTTTGAAACTCACAGAATTATAAAACAAAGGTTTACAGTATGGTCAGCAATTTGTAAACTACAAACCGATGGTAAAAGGTAAAAGATCATAAAGTGATTAAATAATCTTGCTTACACCATCTTCATATTGAAATTGTTTTTCTGTTTAAAATCAACAATGGAATTATTCTGCAAATCAACGGTCAAAGTTTTGGGGTAGCTGCTGCCTATGTCCAAGGTTCCGTTGAGATTATTGTTGGATAATTCTCTGTTAAAAAAAAAAAAAAGCACATCAGATTCCCGAATAATCACCCATTGCTTTTCACTTAGCAATAAGATCTATGTTGGAAAAAGTCATTTTGCATGTAATTAGCTATCAGCTAACAGCTAATGATATCAACTAGTTAAACCCACTAGCACAATCAACTAACAGCTATTTGCCAAGCACCCCATATCTCAACTCTTAAATGCATGTACACCTTATCTTTGCATGCTAAAAAATGGAAATTGTGTTATGTTCTTAACAAAAATGGCACTTACACTGTCTCCAATTGAGGAAGGCTAAAGACATTAACTGG
>CM008340.1:14270801-14291627 GCA_002525835.2 Ipomoea batatas
CATAAACACCAGTTGCTGCAGAGATCCAATTGAATCTGGAATTTGACCAAAGAAACTGCAACTAACTAAAATTCTGCATTCAAAAGTAAAATAAATATATATTACTCCATACTTTGTACCAGTGGTAAGAAATATTAAACAAACAACGTTCAGCTTTTGTTTACAAGGTTGTCAGATTCTTCAAATTTCCAATTGAAGATGGTAATGTTCCTTTCAAACCAATGTTGTTCGAGAGATCCCTGCACCAAGAATCTTTGTATTCATCAGAATCAGAGAGACTAGAGTAAACAAAATAAGTCCCTAATCCATATGGGTTAGAAAGTTGCCGCTTGATTGGGTCAAGGTCACTCAACTGGACTATAATGCACATGGACCAAACCATACTAAAATATTAAATCCAATAAAATAACTAGTCTAACCCATGGCGTTATAAACCTAAATATTCTCTCTTATTTTTTCAATGTGGGACTCTTAACACAACCAAACCACAATAAGTAGGTCACTAGGAAATTGGTTTAGAAAGAGGAAGTAACCTTAATCATGCTAAAAGATGTGTTTCGATCAAAAGGAAGGTGCAAATTAATAAATCGAGCATGTGAAGACGTACAAATGTTGCAACTCGGTGAACGATCCAAGATCTCCAAACTCACTGCCTGTTAGTCCTATTCCAGATAACGTTCTGCAAAAGAAAGTGGTGAACAAATGAATGAGTCGAGCAAAACAGACAACCATAGGATTTTTGGCAGTTTATTACACAAGGGAGATATATACATTGAAATCACACGTGAGTTGCTACAACGAATTCCTTCCCAATTGCTTCCACAAGGATCTGCTCCCAACCAATTTGGTGGCAAGTTGCCCCAGCTTGACTTGAGGGCATTTAGAGCTGACACTGCATTAGAGATAACAGTATCCCATCAATGTTAAGGGAGGACAGGACTATAATATTGACTACTGTCATATATAAGCAGAGCCTAAGCTGGATAGCTCATCATCAGCCAATTCAAGCAATGCTAAGAGCCCAAAAACCGCCAACTATAATCACCATTTATTGCATCCAATCACCATTATGAAAAGTAAATAAATAATTATTAGTATAAATACAAACACTAAGGCCCTAACATCAAACCATAGGCCTAATTCAAGTTTGTAATGGAACATTGATAATGAAGAAGAAGACCTTGAGTAGCTTATTGGAGCTCTCAAAGCTAAGAATGGAATGTATTGAAGTTGTCTCCCTCATCTGATTACCAAGACGATATTTAAACCAGCTATTTTAGGGTTACAATATACAATGGTTACAAATGAGATAATTACACACATTTTCTGTGCTTGTGCCCTCCACGACCCACTCTGATATGTCATCAGCGTAAAATCCGTTGGGCATAGAGTAACTAACTCCAACGTCATCCTAGTCGATGGACATATCAGACATATGTGGCCGAGCTATCTACAGCTCACCTGCTTGTCTCATTTTTTCCCTAAACATTGCCTTATTAATAGCCCAACCCGAGCTTCTAGGTTGGCTTGCCGAGCTGGGTGTGGGACTCGATGGTAATTACTCCAACAATAACAAATAAATTATCTGCATATTGGCCTTGATGGTGGTTGCAAAGAGCATGCATGCATGTTAGACCCTAGGAACTAGGAAGTTTTTCAAGATTTTTGCCAAACAGCCATATAACCAGAGTCCCAAACTTAGTGTCTATATATCCAAATAGGAGGATTATTGAACAACACTAATACCACAAGAGATGTTCATCCAGTTGAGATTAATTTAAAAAGTTCACAAGGATCAGTGGCAAATTAAAGTCTTAAGGCTAGCAATTTCCATAAAAAAGCTATGCCAAATTTAGGGAGTGTTTGGTTGGAGACTTTTGCACCCTATTATGGGTTTTGATACCAATTACCATGTGTGTGTATGTATTATATAGTTTTATATAATATATAGTTTTATTTATTTATATTTATCACTTCGTATTTACTACTAAACAAAGTGACTCCTTAGGCCATTCATATCAATGCATATTTTGGGGATATTGGAACAGTATTATCTGAGGTGGAGGAGTGAGAGGCCAGGAGAGAGGAGATGAAGAAGCATCTGCAAAATGGAGTTTATGGTACAGTAGAATTGTACCAAAGAAAAAGTAAACTTGTTGCGCCTGACGCGCGTCAGGCTCAACAGGGGCGCCGAGCAGGTGCGTGCACGACCCAACCTTTTATTTTATTTTATTTTATGTTTTATAATTAGATTTGTTTTTTTTATTTTCTCCCATTTTCTCTTTCCTAATTACACTTACAAAAACTCCTCAATATCGTGAAAAAACTCCATTGATAAGGATGCTCTTATATATACTTAAATCTATTATCATTACTCAGTATTTGATTCCATTACCGTTCCAATTTTAATGTTTGAACCAAACACACACTCTTAATTTAATTGATTTAGTTACTAATGGCGTTTAAAGAATTGAAGGACTAGAATTGTTTTTCTCACAATAAGAATCAATGGGTTTTCGATATGATCTGAAATTGTGATTGGACAGCATCTGCAGTGGCAGAACCAGGATCCAAGAACACCTTAGAGTAAGAAAGATTATTCAACAAGCTAAGAAGCTAGCTAATTAAAGAGAGTGGTTGCCACTACAAATTAAGAACACAAGTTTAGCAGGAGGCTGATTAAACAAAACAACAATAATATAATCTTTTTAATTAAATTTATGAGATAGATTAGAGTAAGCAACTTACCATCATCCGTATTCGTCAATATTGCTGCTACAACCAAGATATGAATTACCAGGGGCAACAAGCACAACCAGATTCTTGCTGGGATAATCATCATTATATATATTGCTTAAACCAAACCATAACCATGCAACTACAAGAAGCAGCAGCAGATCAAATCAGAAAGCTTCTTTAATTAAATACCAGAGTACAGATTTTCAAAAAAAAAATAAAAAAATACCAGAGTACAGCTCAAACCCTTTCTCAATTCTGCTTTCATGGCAAATAAGAACAATGTTTTTTTTTTGTTTTTGTTTTTCATTTTAAAAACGAAATTAACTTTAGTATTCCGTATTAAGATAAATCCTTGTGTGTCTGAAAATTATGGTTCAAAAAAATCAAAATTATAAGGTCATTTCAAGTAATAAAAGCTGGTACTCCTGGTAGGTGATCGATGATTTGAATTTTCTTTCAACCTTTCCTTTCCTTGCGATATTAAAAGATGTTGTCCACGTGTTTCAAGTTTTCAGGATTTCAATTAATTGAAAGTGATTTTTTTTTTTGAAACAGTTAATTGAAAGTGATTAATTCAGGGATTTGTGTTAATTAATATAAGATAATTCTATATAATATCTTAGTTGCTCCATTTGGAATAACTCTATAAATCCGATCCACAACATTTCATATAGTCAAATAGTTTTTTACTGCACATTATTTTCATTCACAATATCCCATATTTCAATTGCTTCATTGTTCAGTACATGAGAGTCATTACAAGCTAATTAGTGTTTAGGAGCTGTTAAACTTACTTTGAAAATCTATTAAGAGCCAATAAACTTAGGCCTATAACGGAACTAAAACTGTTAGTCCAAAATTGTTTGTTAAATTATTAGTTTATATTATTTTAATTTTAGTATTTTATATTATTTTTCTTACTTTACTCTCTATTATATCATTTATTTTTCCTAAGTATTCTTGCATTCCGTCAGTGTAAATATTAGTAACGAAATATATTTCGTTAACTATTTATTATTCTTAACTTACTCATTGATTTCCATGAGAGATGTTTTAGATTCGAATCCACCTTAAACAGAGTTATCATAATTGTTGAACATATACTATGAATATGTTAGAGTATATTAAAAAATACAATATAAAATTTAACATTAACTTTGGTCAATTAATTAGCCAATATATATCATTCAAAATTGAGTATAAAAGATTATAAATAAAGAACCATGAAAATCATTTTCTTGCATTTTAAAAACAAATCTAGGTTAATTTTTTATTTTTTTTGTTTAATTAATTTTATTTTGATTATTTAGAACAAGCTAGACTCAATATTTTAATTATGCGTTTGCATTATTGGGAATGATTTAGGTCATTATGGTATTAATATTTTTTGTCTATATTTCTATAATGGTACAATTGTACATTACTTTATAAATATCATACTATTATTTTTTTTATCGGACAAAATTACTCTTACACCATTAAAGTTTAATACTATGTAAATAACTCAAGTGTCCAAACGCTTGCTAGGCCAAGTGGTGCACGAATAGGAACTCAAACAGAGAAAGATCTGTCCACTGGTGTACCTACCAAATTGCCAAACAGAGAGGCTAAAACCGAGGAACACACTATTGTATGGGGCATCAACAGAGGTGCTAGCATTATTATTGGAACACCATTCAAAGAAGGCTTATTTTAACTCCTATTATTTTGGATCTGTTTGAAACCTTCTCTGCCTTGTCCGCTAATAACAGAGACGTGGCTCTATTCTTGATCCACTCTCCCTAATATTGCGTTGAGTGTGTGGTCTGCATGAGGAAGCCTATTGAAGCTTTATACTATAAATACTTCCTCCCAGACTGAGCATAACACTACATTATTTATCTCGTAGCACACCACCTTCCTGTTCAGACTTCACATTGGCATTGTTACAGCTTAAATTCTACAATAGTTAAAAGCGTAAATTTTGCTGAAGTAATTGTAGAGGAGTGAAGAAGTGATGACTTTACATTACACCATGAAAGTATTTATACTACAAAGGTGAAGCTAACAACCTACTAAACTCAATGTAACCACAACAACAAATAGGAAACAGACTAACAAACTACACATAGGTCATCACTATATATTATCTGTTATCATTCCCCCGCAAGATGGACAGCCGTTCGGCGAGACTAATCTTGGACAATAAAAGCTTAAATCGCTGGCGAGGAAGAGGTTTCGTAAGAGCATCAGCCAGCTGATCATCACTTGCAATATTAGAGGTACGAAGTGCACCAGCCTGAACACGCTCTCGAATAAAATGGAAGTCAAGAGCAACATGCTTCATACGAGAGTAAAAAACTAGGTTTGCACACAGACTGGTTGCGCCAAAATTATCACAATAAATAATTGGTTTCTCGGGGAGATAAAATCCAAACTCGCCTAGGAGAGAAGAAATCCAAGCAAGCTCTGCAGCAGTACTAACAACAACGTGATATTCAGCCTCCGTAGAGGAGCGGGCAACAGTTCCTTGTTTCTTAGAACTCCACGAGATAGGATTACGGCCTAAGTAAACAATATAGGATCTTGTAGAACGGTAATCATGCTTGTCGCCAGCCCAATCAGCATTAGAGTAAGCATGAAGTTGCACTGGAGAATCAGCAGAAAGGAAAATACCATGATCCAAAGTTCCGCACATATACCGAAGCAATCGTTTTAGCGCTGCCCAATGATCTGTAGTTGGTGCTGCCAAAAATTGAGAATGTTTATTAACAACAAATGATACATCTGGTTTGGTTAATGACAGATATTGCAAACTCGCAACTAGTGCCCGAAACTCAGACGAGTCTAAAAGAGTGTGACTGGTTGTGAGATGTATTGGAGGAGAAACAACCATAGGGGTGGCCACAGGTTTAGCACCCACCATCCCAGCACGACAGGGCAAGTCATAAATGTACTTCTTTTGGTTGAGAAATAGGTCGTGCGAGCAGGGAGACACTTCAACACCAAGAAAGAAGAAAGGGAACCAAGATCCTTCAAAGAAAACCTGCGAGCCAAACAAGAAATAAAGGAACAAACAGATTTTTCATGTTTACCGGTTACAATTATATCATCCACGTACACAAGGACATAAATAGAGTCTGTGCGAGGAGTGTAGTAAAATAATGAAGTATCTGCCTTCGAATTTTTAAAACCAACTTGTAGAAGGTAATTGCGGAGCTTAGTGTACCAAGCCCGGGGGGCTTGTTTGAGACTATATAGTGACTTCCGTAACCGACACACATGCTGAGGGAGTGTATGATCAACAAAACCAGGAGGCTGAGTCATGAACACATCTTCATTCAAAGTTCCATTCAAAAATGCGTTTTTAATGTCCAACTGACGAGTTACCCACCCATGAGAAACAACTAGGCTTAAGACCAATCGAATAGTTGCCGGTTTAACAACTGGACTGAAGGTGTCAGTGTAGTCAAGCCCCGGCCGTTGATGAAAACCTTTGGCAACCAACCTAGCTTTGTACCGAGCAATGGACCCATCTAGATGGTATTTGAGGCGGAAGACCCATTTGCAACCCACAAGATTGTGAGACGGATCAGGAGGGACAAGATCCCAAGTCTCATTACGGGTTAACGTCGCAACCTCATCTTTCATTGCTGTCAACCAGTTTGGATCCTGCATAGCTTGCTTAACGGAAACAGGTTCAGTAGGAACAACTTGAGCTGATAAATTGAATTTTTGAACAGGTTTAAAGATGTCGTTTTTTGACCGAGTGATAACGACATGTGGGGTAGGAACTGGTACACATGCAGGCGGATCAGGAAGAGGAGTAATAGGAAGTTGAGGTAACGGAGATGAAACTTGACTCGTTTGTGACGAATCAGTGGGATGTAGAATTGGACAAAGATGGTGTTGGAGATGATTGATTATTTTGAGCAGGAGGTGAGGGGAACACCGGTGATAAAGGGGACATTATAGGAGAATTTTGAGGAAGATTATGGACGGGTGTTGATGTAGTGTTTTGGTAATGATGTGTTGAGATGGACTATATCCGGCAAAAACACAAGGTAATGAATGAGACTGAAGCTTGTGGATAGTGTATGGTTTAAGCCATGGATAACACAAACACCCAAAGCTACGAAGACTAGTATTTTGGTTCACTACCAAATCTATATCTATATCTATCTATATATATATAATAACAGAAGTGCCTGGAACATTTTTCCCGCCCAAACTCTCAGGGGAATTTTTGTAATATCAAATATTTGGATAAAAAATCATTTAAAATTAAAATTAATTACACTTTCCTTTTATAACCTTTTGCTTTACAATTTGTGCTATATATATCACCATACTCTCCCTTTCTTGTATCACAAATATTATATTCTAATAAGCCACTAAAATAAACTTAAAACACATCTCAGCCTCCCTATCTTTCGTTTCTCCCCTAGTCCCCTCTATCTCTCACCTTCTAGATCTGATCTCACCATATAAAAACACAATGAAGAAGAAAGTCCGGAGGCGCAATCGTTCCACCATCGAAGAAGAAGAAGAAGAAACTAGATTTGCTCTCACGCCGTCGTTCCAGATATGATCTCACCGCTACACAGTTGCCATTACATCAAAGAAGAAGAAGAAAGCTCGATCGCCGTTCTCGAGAAGTATGTTTGTTGCATACATTTCTTCTCCAACCAAGCATCCTCTTCACCAAATCCACATACATACATTTCTTCTTCTTCTTTTTTCTTTTTTTTTTGAAGTAAAAAAATTTTTTAAAAAAAATGTAACTTTGCATACACAAAACACTTTAAAATTAAAGACTTAATGAACCGTGAACACCGGAGAAACTCCTTCTCCGACAATCATGTTTGTCAAATAAATTTACAATAAAATAAATTAAAAAATTCATAAAATTAATTAATAAATTTATAAAAATAAAAAGATACATAAAATTAATTAATTAACTTTATTTACAATTATAATTACTATAATTAAAAATTAAAGAATTAAGAAACTAATTGTAATAATTGTCCAGACTTCATATTAATACACTAATAATTATTATTCTATACAGATATTTCTATTTTTCAAAATTAAGTAATTAATTAAATAGAGTTTAGTATAATTAAGGAATTATTATTTTGCTAAAATTAATGAATTAATTGTAGTAAAGCTAATAATAGTCATATTATTACACTGACAATTATTATTCAAATTAAGCTAATAATTATTCATAATACTATACAATTATTAATATTTTATGAAATTAAAGAATTAGTTGAATAAATTTTAGTAAAAATTAAGGAATTATTATTTTGCTAATTGAGAAATTAATTATAGTAAAGCTAATAATGGTAAGATTAGTATACTAATAATTATTATTCTAATTACGCTAATAATTATTCATATTACTATACAATTATTAGTATTCATATGGTAATTAATAGATTGTTTTTATATATGGTAAATAAGTTAATAATTAGACAAATTACTATACATATATTACTAATTAAGTCATTTCTCACCTTTTATTAGGTTGTCCGTAAAATAAAAATTTGACATATTAATATTCGAAATGATTGTACTATAATAATATTAAGAAATAAGGTATTAAAGAATTAATTTAAATCATTACACCATTTCACACCCTTTAATAGGTTGTTTTTAAATATGGTAATTAAGTTAATAATGAGACAAATTACTATATATATATATATATATATATATATATATATATATAATCAAATAATGATCCAAACTTCATATTAGTGTATACTGAAATTATTATTTTTATAATAATTACAATTAAATTATTTCCAACTTTTCCCATATTTATTTTAGTAATAATATAATTAAATAAATCATATTACATATTAAATTTTTTCAAGATAACTGCAGACCAACGAGTTATATATTTTTCAATTAATTGAGTGATACTTTTACACTAATCATCATAATCAAATAAATGTAAACATCCAAATATTAAAATTGTTCATAGTTTCATCTTTAATTTTATTATTTAAAAGTATAATAAATCCGTGCATCGCACGGGTAACTTACTAGTAGTTTAGAATAAGGAGAGTGATGGTTAAGGTTTGGTCTGGGAAGGCGATTAATGAGGTAGACTGTAGTGGAAAAGGCAAGAGTCCAGTAACTAAGTGGCATGGAAGTTTGGGTAAGAAGAGCAAGACCCGTCTCAACAATGTGACGGTGTCGTCGCTCGGCATACCCATTATGCTCGGGAGTGTGTGGCGGAGATGTGAGGTGAGAGATGCCACTTTGTGCTAATAAAGAAGACATGTCTTTGTACTCACCACCATTTTCAGAGTATAGGGTTCGAAGTGTTTTATTAAAAAACTTTTCAACAATTGACTTAAAGCATAAAAACACATCATATGTGTCAGACTTCCGCTTTAGTGGATACAACCATATATATTTTGTATTGTGATCGACAAAAACAATGTAGTATTTATAACTATCAAAAGAATATAATGGAGAAGTCCAAACATCACTAAACACAACCTCAAGCGGTTCAGATGTAGTAAGAGTAGAGCTTGTGAAAGGAAGTTTATGACTTTTATTGCTAAGACAGGCATTACAATGTGACTGAGCAGAAGAATTAGGAATGCCTAAATGAACCAAGAGTCGATCGAGGATGGGAGTGGAGGGATGACTTAAGCGGTGATGCCAATTGGTGTCACAAACCATGGTCGTGAAGACATGAGAAGAGAAAGTAGGAGACGCCGGCCACTCATAAAATCCATTTTTAGATGGTCCAGTTAGGAGGGATGCCCCCGTCTGAATGTCCTTAACACAAAAGGTAGTGGGTGAGAATTCAATAAGGGAATTATTATCACGACAAAATATAGATAACATTTCGACACATGGTGGGAACACACAAAACATTAGAAAGGGAAAAAGATTTAGATGTAGAAGGGAGAGAGATAAAACAAGTATGTGAGATGGGAAGACCAGAACTGTTCCCTATCATAACTTCATCTGTACCATCATATGGTGTGTGAAGAGCAAGATTAGAAAGATCTGTGGTAACATGATGGGAGGCACCACTGTCGAGTAACCAAGAGGGTGCAACTGATGAGGTAGCAGCAACATGTGCTTGTGGTTTTACCTCTTGTTTGCGTGTAGGACGAGGAGGAAACTGAACATTTGGGTACTGGCCACGAAAGATAGAACAATGAAAAAGAACATGACCTTGAACATTACACCACTGGCAGCGACCAAGAAAGGGTTTTGGAGCAGGTCGAGATGAATTGTTGGTGAAGCGAGGTATGAGGGTTGCCGAGTCTGAAAGGTGCTTGCTGGTCGGGTTTGAGTGGGATGAGCAGTAGCTGGAAAAGCGGTAGGAGGAACCGCACGGTGTAGAGCAAGTTCTTTGTTGATTAACTTTTCATGCAATTCTTCAAAGGAGATAATGGAGTCACGTCCATTAACAACATCAATAACATATTGGTAATTAGAATCCAGACCATCAAGAATCTTGTCTGTAATATCTTCATGTTCCATGGGCTTGCCTAAAAGGGCAAGTTCATCAACAACTCTCTTGATCTGGTGCATGTACTAGGTAACTGTGGAGCCGCCTTGGATGATATTCTTGAGTTGATCCTTAAGTTGCTTTATGTAACCACGGGTAGGGCGAGCATAAGTATTTGCTAGGATATTCCATGCCTCGCGAAAAGTCCGGGCACTCGAAATGAGAGGCCCGATAGTTGAGGACAGAGTACCAGCTATAACACCAAAAATGATCTTATCTTGGCGTATCCAAGTGGAATAAGCTGGATTGGGGAGTTCACGATCTTGCACAGTGATAGTAGTAGGTGGGACGGGTTTACTGCCATAAATAAAATGCTCAAGATCATAGCCAATAAGAATGACTTCAAGTTTAATTTTTCATGTAAGGTAGTTGGAGGAGGTGAGTTTTTGAGTGTTAAGAAACGTAACCACAGTTAGTGGTTGTCCAGGTTCAAGAGTATTAGGAATATTGGTATGAGAACCTTCAACATTAGGAACTGGATGAATAGGATTGGGAAGGAGAGTAGGTTCATTATTTGCAGCATCACCCGCATTAGGGAGAGGATTAATGGGAGTTACATCTGTAGCAGCCATGGAAAAAGAAAACTTAGGGAGGAGAAAAAAATTATAGTTTGGATCGAATAGCTCTTGATACCATGTAGAGGAGTGAAGAAGTGATGATTTTACATTACACCATGAAAGTATTTATACTATAAAGGTGAAGCTAACAACCTACTAAACTCAAGGTAACCACAACAACAAATAGGAAACAGACTAACAAACTACACATAGGTCATCACTATATATTATCTGTTATTAGTAATGTCGTTTATCATCAACAATTAACACTTCTCAATAGTTTGTTCCGCACTTCCGCTGTCGACCTGAGTTCTTCTTCTACAACGTGGAGTCCCTGTTGCTGCTGCCATCCTAACGTTGTTACAATTGCTGGAGTTCTGTGCTGGTTGCCGAAGCATCTATGGTGAATAATGAGATATTCATTCGGATTTTTTGGTTTTGGCGGTGGAGGGAAGAGACTGGGGGGTGGTGGCGTACGCTTCCATGCAAATTAAAGGCTTTCAGAATGAAAAGTAATACTGGGAAGTTGGAAGGAATGACAAGTGGATAAAGGGTGATGTCAAGTTGGAGAATCGCAATCCATTTGGAAATCCATTGTTGAGAATGCTTCACGCTCTGTTCCCATACGGAATGCAGCGGCGGGGATGGCTGCTGGATATGTTGTAATGAATTTCCATAAGGAATAGGCGTCCTTCAATGTCGAGCAGAGCAGGTGAAGAAGAAGGAAGCTCTAGTGTTGATGAGAAGGCAAAGGAGATGAATGATAATAAGGGGACGAGAAGAGATGAAAAAAGCAAAACAACATTCATTCTGGTATGTATGGCATAATTAATCTAGAGTAATATGTTTAATTTATGAGTGCTAAACTCCAGCAAGATACACTTATCATTTTACTATGATTTTTCGACCAGCAAGCTGTTGCATTTTATATGACCTTTTAATCATAAAAAAGTCATGCCACCTACGTGCAAAGCTAAGTATTGCATATTATATTATTAATTTATATATATATATATATATATATATGTGTGTGTGTGTGTGTGTGTGTGTGTGTGCGTGCGCGCGCGCACATTATATGATGCACATGAATTATGAATGCATAATTATAGGTATTCAAGTGTCTTTGTAATTTACGTCATCAGTGATTCAATTTATAATTTGTTATATAATTTTAAGAGAGAAAATGTTGGGTAAAGGTTTCCAGGAGAGAGAAATTCATCTTGCATGATTTTGAGAATCACGGTAAGAGGATGATGAAGAGTGAAAGTTTAGCTCAAGAATCATCAATTAGATGGATTTACTTGCGTAGACTAGATGTTCAGGCATGAAAACATATATACAACCATAAACGAATAGATATGGAAAAGAAAGCAAATATCTTGACCACTACGAGAATTGTGGGGTCATATGACTAGAGGTGGTAATCAATAAGCTCTTGAGGCATAATTGTCAATTCATTGAAAAAATCAGGTATGATGTGTCTATTAGATCATACATTAAATTTATGGAAAATACTTTGTGTACTCCCACTTTATACTCCCAATTTGTACTCCCTCTCACATGGTTTTGATGTAGACATTTTTCTGTGGGCCCCACATGATGAAAATAACCAATGTCTGTTTGCTACCTCAGGGAGTAGGAGTAAGGGAGTAGAATTTGGGAGTATGTGTAGTAGAACTCTAAATTTATTTATGATTGGTAGTCAATAAAAGTGGATGAGCAAAATATGTTAAATTATTAATTTCTTTCAAAACATCTAAGTGTTATTTATTCGAAGACATTGTATATATTCCAAGCAATAGATTAAAATTGATTGAAATAAATTTTGACATAGATATTGCTCAAATATTGTACCGAATGCATATGAGATGTGTGTGTGTGTGTGTGTGTGTATATATATATATGTATGTATATTATTGTCATATTATTGTAGAAATTTAAATTATGTACTAAAATTATTTGTATAAAGATAATAAGCAAATATCAAAGGCTTTAATTGCAATTTGTTGGTATCATGGAAGAGTCATCGTTCTTGAGTACACTGACTAGGAAGATAGTTTTAAGTAAACTTCGATTTCACCATTCGATCTAAGAGTTTTTAAGAAGTAAGGTGTTGATCATGCAGGCTAGAAGCGCCACTTAATCCTCACATGAAATGTGTTTGACTTTCACATGATGTTAAAAAAAAAAAAAGCCTTGGAATTAGATATTGCTTAAGTGGTGAAATAATAGCGTTGGTTTAAATTATCATTTTATATATAAATGAGGAATATTTATTCTTTTGAGAATAAATATAAAATTTGTATTGATTTGCATTACATCAATGCTATGTATGAGTTATGAATCTTCTCTAGTGAAGGAAACATGGTGAAGTTGAAATAACGTAACTTTGAATGCTAAAGTTATAGATGTTAAATTTCATCTTGTTGAAATTTATGTAAATAAATCTTTCTCTAATAAATGCCAGTTTGAATATAATCTTTGAGTATGAGATCTATTTCTCTCAAGAAAGTATGTGAAACTTATGATTATGTTGTATAATCTAAAGCAACGTGCAATCAACATTATCTCTGTGACTTATTGGCAATGAGCATTTATACATGCTATTTAAAATCTCAATTGAGTCATTTTGAAGATCTATGAAGATTCCTATATAAAGGAAAACTTTAGTGGTTTAAGGCAACTTATTTGGTTGAAATATATTCCACTATTAAATATGTATTAACCATGTTCATAGTTGCTATAAAGTCTCCATGGCACAGTACGCTCTAGGTAAGAAAACAAATATTTTAAGAAAAATATTTGTAAGTGTTGTATTTTCTAAGTGTTGCATTGTGGGGATAATTAACTTCGTACATTTATGATTTAGAAGCATGTTTGTAGTACCTAGAATGATGAAAATGTTTCATGTTAAGCATGAAAATCTCAAGGGAACTACTTGTGAGTAAATAAAGTACATGCCATAGTGTACGTAAGTTTGATCGAAAGTATCAACTTACTTTAAAAGAAAAGACTAATTATGAGGTTAGTCGTTGAATTCTTGATGGGATGACTTAAAGCCCAAGAGGTGATGAATTCGTGGTGGATCCCACCTTTGTGATCAAACAAAGCCATGGAAAGAATCACAAAGTAGTACACCAATTCATTATTCCTATGATGTGTGTACTAGTGAAGTTGAGCTACAACTCTTAATGAATTTATAACCCTAGAAGATGGGTGGTCCTATTGATATGTACTTAATGAATTCACCGCCTAATAATTGAGAGTGTGAGCATAAAATGCTCTTAATGATTTCATACCCTAATTTTGGTATAGTCTATATTGAGATAGGCCTAACGAAATCACTTACTTGAGTGAAAAAGGGTTAACCGCCTTTTATGAAATATATAATGTGTTATCTTTCTAAAGCACTCATGAGCATTTGAGGTTCAGTGATTAGTGGTGGATATGTGTTCATAATGTGTGGTGTAGCCACCTCATGAAAATCCACCAAACCAATTTTACATAGCTAGATCAACTATGGAAGCAAAATTCATAGCACTTGGTCTACCAAGCCAAGAAGCTAAGTGGTTAAAAACTATGTTGGTAGATGTGCAGTTCTGGGGATGTCCCACAACTTCAGTACCTATGCATTGTGATTCACAAACTGTCATTTGTGTTTTAAAAAAAAGGTGTTTACAATGGGAAGAGAATACGCATAAGAGTTAGACATGAGTTTGTACGGCAATTAATTGTCAACAAGGTAATGAAATATGTGAAGTCCGAGAGGAATATTGTAGATCCTCTCACAAAAGGTTTAAACCAAAAGGTCATCATTGAAACATCAAGGGAGATAGGTTTAAAACATGTGAGGTAAGGAATTCATAATGGGTACCATTAAGGTGGTCAAACGAAATCATGGAAAGACTTACACCTAACTTGTGAAATAAATTACCATAATTCACTCTGTAGCCTGTAATGGGTGGTCTATGTTGAGATAGACTTGACAGAGTTAAAGTCTAATTTGAAATAGACTTGACGGATTTGAAAAGTCTATATTGAAATAGACATGACGGAAATTTTGTGAAAGATGATATGTGCATTAGAGTTCAAAATTTCTCTGACCAATGAGTTCAAGATTCATATCACTCTTGGGAAGAAAATTACTCAGTGTCACTACATGTTAGTTCAAGATCTCATTCACTAACATTAAGGTCAACTTCTGTGAATTGCTCAGGCATTCCTTTATTAAACCTTCCTTTTGAATGGGTGGGGATTGTTGGAACACCATGTTGGAAATAGAGGCAACGTTAACTAATCTTAACACTCTTTAGGAAAAGGAGAACAACTAAAACAGAATATGAAGTATGTGCCGTGTTACAATAACACTGCCTTAAAAGCATTATTTGCCCGGTAACGGTGTAGTTAAGGATCCCGGCACGCTTCCGACAGGTTACACAAACTAGTTGAGATAAGCTTACAGCAACTCTAGCCCAGGCGAACCTCACTTTGCTTAGACAATGGGATAGAAGAATTAAAAAGGAGGGAGAGAGATTTTTTTTGGTGTATTCCAAATTGGAAAGGGGATAGCTATATATAGTAATAGATATAACCACCCACCCTTTACCAGCCACAATAATAAGCTCACAAACCGCAAGGATAAAGGAAATGCTTACACGTGTTCCATGACCCCACTGGCCCACTTTAATTGCGTTGCTTCGAATGATTCACAACAATCCCCACACATTCAAAGTAGAAAGCTAGAAAGGACAATGTCTTAGCAATACAAACGAGTTGACCTTAATATCAGTGTTTAAACTTGAACTGATACATAGTGACATTGAGTAATTTTTTTCCCGAGAGTGATATGAATCTTGAACTCATCGGTTAGACAAATTTTGAATTCAAGACACACATCAACTCTAAAATGCAAGTTCTATGAAAGTCAAACTCTTTGACTGCTTATGATGAGACCTTAATATTCAAGTCTGTTGTGTCTATCTCAATATAGACCTTCAACCTTGTCAAGTCTATCTCAACATAGACATTTTAACCCTGTTAGGTCTATCTCAATATAGACATTTAACTCTGTCAAGTCTATCTCAATATAGACATTTAACTCTATCAAGTCTATCTCAATATATTTTTACTCAATTGGACATCTGGATATCTCAAGATAACTCATTATCTTTCAAAAAAGGTGGTTAACCTTTTTCACTTAAGTAGGTGATTTCTTTAAGCCTATCTCAATATAGACTACCCAAATTAAGGTGTGAAATCATTAAGAGCATTTTATGCTCACTCTCTCAATTATTAAGCGGTGAATTCATTAAGCCCGTCTCAATAGGACCACCCGTCTCATAGGGTTATAAATTCATTAAGAGCTGTAGCTCAACCTCACCAGTACATAGATCATTGGAATGGTCAATTAGTGTACTACTTTGTGACTCTTTCCATTGCTTCGTTTGACCACACAAGTGGGATCCACCATGAATTCATCATGTCTTGGGATTTAAGTCATTCCATCAACAATTCAACGACCAATCTCATAATTAGTCTTCACTATGAAAATAAGTTGATTAACTCCATCAAATTTGCGTACACTTTGACGAGTACTTTATTTACTTATAAATAATACCCTAGAGACTTTCATGTTTAACATGAAACATTCTCTTTTACCATTATTCTCGGTAAAGTAAAAAGACTTATAGAAAATAAATATAAAGAGCTAATTACCCCCACAATGCAATGATTACAAGTATTCTTCTCAAAAGTACTTGATCTCTTACTCAAATTGATCTTTGGTGCCCAACATTTGTTCCTAAGCAGATCGACATATGCAAGCTTTGTAGCAACCCTACACTTGGTTAATACACTCTCAATAGTGGAATATATTTCAACCAAATTGGTTACCTTAGACCACTAAGGTTTCACTTTATAAAGGAATCCTGGATCTTCAGGATGTCCCGATTAATATTTTAAATCATATATACAAATGCTCATTACCAGTAAGCCACAAAGATAATATTGTTTGCATGTTGCATGTTGCTTCAAGTTGAACAACATAATCATAAATTTTACATACTTTCTTGAAAAAAGTAGATCTCATACTCAAATATTATATTCAAACTGACATTTATTAGAGAAAGGTTTATCTACATAAATTTCATCAAGATGAAATTCAACATCTATAACTTTAGCATTCAAAGTTATGTTATTTCAACTTCACAATTTTTCCCTTCACTACATAACTCATATATAGCATTGGTATAATGCAAATCAGTACACATTTAAATTTATTCTCAAGAGAATACAGAGTACCCTTTTGTTAAGAAAAAGGTAGTTTAAATCAACTTAAGCAATGTCTATTACAAAGTTTCGATAGCATGTGAAAGTCAATCTCATTTCAGGTGAGGGTCAAGTAGCGCTTCAACTAGCCTGCATGTAGGGATGACAATGCGCCCCGTCCTCGTTTTCAACGGGGACGGGGATGGGGACAAATTTCAGGGATCGGGGACGGGGACGGGGACGGGGAATACATATAATTCCCCATCGGGGACGGGGATACCCCGCCCCGCCTCGCCCAGTCCCCGAATTAAAAATTAATATATATACATATAAAGCACAAATCATCATAAAATTATCATTTAAGGATACTGAAAACGCTATAAAGCACCCTAGTTTATACTCAAATAATGGGTATCTTGGGAGCTTATCAGGCAGTTATCTTGGATAAATCAGGTATGACAGAATGAGCCATCGTACCGAAAGGTTGATTATTGCCCAATTAACGCTTTTAACTATTGGAAAATAGAGACAACGTCAACTAATCCTGACACTCTTTAGGAAAAGGAGAACAACTAAAACAGAATATGAAGTCTGTGCCGTGTTACAATAACACTACCTTAAAAGCGCACTTTCACCTTCTCCTGCAACTTCCGTATCTCTTCTTCATGTTTATTTATCTTCCTTAGCAAACCTGGGATTATTTTCTTCGACCTCTTACACATGGGAGGGTCGAACCATTCCATTGAGCCACACCTAGCCATTGGGCATTGCCAAAACCTTATCCCAGGATTTTCATTCGTCCACGAAGTTCGCAACTTCATTTGATACCCACAACGACAATGTATTACAGGAAGCCATTCACCATATTCATAGTACATACCAGTCGAGTTAGATGTTGAAGAAGTCACATTCATCTTTTTTTGACCTTTCTGTCGTCTTGCAACTCAACTAGGGTTTTCCTTCTTCGCTCTTCGCACGGCACACCTTCTCCGAACAGAGGTAACTATCGAATGGAGGGCGAGATAGATGAGGTAGATGAGAAATGGAGGACGAGATAGATGAAATAGATAGGGTTTTCCTTCTTCTTCTTCGCAGAGCTTCTTCGAACAGAGAAAGGCGACAACAAAGGAAATTAAATTTAGCATAGTTTTTTTTTTACATGGAATAATAAATGACTACTTTGCCCCTAAGAAACAAGGCTTTGTCAATATCCGGTGGGGTTCGCTGGTTTATTGGTCGGGTAGGATCAAATCTGTTAAAAAAATTGAAGTCAGGCACTTATTATGTCCGAAATAAAAGTCATGAATCCCATTTGTCAGCACATGTAAAGTCGAAGGACCAAAAGTGGAAAAAACTCTTACTGAAATGGTCCCTCGACTATTGCAAAATTACCAATTTGGTTCTCGACAATTTTTCTTGTACAGTTAGGTTCATCGACTTTGAAAAATTTAACTAATTTGATCCTCCGTTTATTTTGGTGTTAAACAACCGTTAAATCGAGACCAAATTGGTAATTTTTCTATAGTCAAGAGACCATTTTGATAATTAATTTTGACTGAAATGGTCCCTTGACTATAATGAAATTACCAATTTGGTCCCGATTTAACAAAAATCAAATGGTAAAATAAATGGAGGACCAAATTGGTTAAATTTTTTAAAGTCGAGGGACCTAATTGGGCAAGAAAAATTGTCAAAGACAAAATTTGTAATTTCGCAATAGTCGAGGGACCATTTCTGGATTTAAACTGAAATAAACCGTTCGAAGCATACAACCAGGGTCGTTCCAATAAAAATTGGGGCCCTGTGCCATATATCTTAAATTGAGGCCTTTCGAAAGCTCCTTTTTGAGATTGAGTTAGTTGCTCAATTCTAGTTTTTTGCTTTTTACGCTTCTCAGACCCAGATGCATATTTTCTAGAAGACATAATTATAAAATTCTAAGGAAAAAAAAAAGGAATTTATTTAGAAACTCTGAATAAATAATTAATCAAGAAACAAATTCTTAAAACAATAAACAAAAATTATGAAAAATACGTGATTTTTAATTACCTGTTAAGAGAATTGAAGAACTTGAGACTTAGAGTTTGTGTGATCAAGAAGAATTTAAGAATCAGATCTACGAAATTACCGAATTGTGAATTCAAGAATTGAAAAACTGTCACATTTAACCTAGCTAACTGATACCAAATGAGAACTGAATTGTATTGAATGATATAGTTCAAAGATACAGCTTACAGGGATATATATAATGAAGATATAGCTTACAGGGATATATATAATGAGAGAATCTCAGTGAGACTAGAATAGAGAAATCACAGGAAGCCTAGAATAGGGAGTCATAATCTAACTCAAATAAATAGAGTCCTAATATTGGGTTTAATTTATTTATATATATATATTGGTTTTTTTTAAAGCAATTGTCAATTGGACTCAATTCCATCTTATCACAAATTGATCCAATCTTTATACATTTAGCATAAATTTTTGTAAACTATATATACATATAATTTTTCTTTTTAAATATGGGGCCCCCAAAAATTGGGGGCCTGTGTGATTGCACATGTTAGACGTGCTCAGATACGGCCTGCATATATCGATAACTTAATTATGATAGCTGGGTCAGAGTTGAAGCATTCGGATTAAGCGGAGGTATATGGATCCTATGGAATGATTTGGCGAAAGTTGAAGTTGTACATACACATCGTCAGTTTATCCTCTTATAGGTTATAGATGACAGCAACAAGTGGAATCTCGCTATGGTGTATGCCAGTCCATGTCAGCATCTTCGTGAGGACCTGTGGGAAATGCTCAGGAAAAACAAACTAAATATTTTGGACAGTTAGATTGCGGTTGGCGACTTCAACTTAGTAGCATGCATGGAGGAATTGAAGTCAATAATCCGAATTCATTCTGTCACAAAAGGTGCTCAAGCTTTAAAAAGTAGATTTTTGAAGAAGAACTGATTGACCTCGAGTTCATGAGGCCAAAGTTCACGTGGTGTAGAGGAAATGAGGAAGTCACTTTTAAGGGTGCCAGATTGTATCAAGCCCCATGCTCTGCAGATTGGCTTCAAATGTTCCCAAACACAAGAGCTCACCACCTTCCTCCTGCACTTTGTTCGGATCATACTCCTCTTCGGCTCTTCTCTTTGACACTAGTATAAAGAGTGCCAAAAAAGGAACTAGTTTCTGGTTCCAGGTCGCATAGCTAGCACACTTGAATTTTGAATAGTTGGTTAAACGTCATTGGGTGAAAGGGGAATCTGCCATGGATAACGCGAAAAAAATGGCCGTTGTTTACTTTCTTGCAAAGATTGGAATAAGAATTGTTTCGGCAATATACATAGACGAAAAAAGACGCTTCTTGCTAAACTTGGGCGTGTTCAAAAATTGCTCAAAATGTCTTTTAGTCCGGTTGATTTCGACTGGTAAACAGAGGCCCGCGGCGGCGCATGGGTTTCCCCTTTTCCCTCCATAATATTTCAAATGCTCTTGAAGGTGTTGGTATATAAAAGGAGGGAAAAGTTCTTTAATAAAAACAATATGTTACAAGTAGCTAAAGGAAACTACACCTGTTTGAATGTTATATCCAACAATCCCCTATAACACCCTGTATATTTTAATTTCCAAAATTTTTTTATAAATTATTTCTTAAGGGTAAATTATTTTATTACCCTAACTATTTTAAAATCAAGGAATATTAAGTAAGCTATTTTCTATATATATATATATATAT
>CM008340.1:14300347-14314124 GCA_002525835.2 Ipomoea batatas
CCGGCGATACGCGGCTGCCCATTTCGTTCTGACTCACTTCCAGCTAGTGTGTGAAGAAACTACCACCACAGCCTTATTCGGAACCTCGTCGCGAGCCGTCGCCTAAAATCCGGTCGCCATCCTCCTCTGCACGCGCCGCCGCACTCCGCTGGAAGTCTCCACTCTTTTCCGGCCAGATCTCTCTCCTCTGGTCTCCATTCAAGGTGTTGTTGCCTCCAGTAGATTCACCTTGAGGAGACGCACCTGTGAGTGTATTCAGATCTCCCGTCTCCGCCGGTCATGCCGGTCAACGTCGGTCAACTGCCGGTCAACGGCCAGTCAACACCGGTCAATGTCGCCGGTCAACCGTTTGAAAAATTCCGGCGACTGTGGTATTAAATTCACCCGTGCTTCCAGTATATGATGCTATCATACTTGGCCTCTATTTCTAGCTTTTCACCTTGAAACCACATCTTTTTTCTCTTCTGGATATCTTGATAGCGTGGTGTTCAGTATTTATTTCTAGCTTTTCAACTTGGCTTCTATTTCTAGTTTTTCGTGTTGAACTATCACATCTTTTACCTCTTTTCCTACTAGTGTCACGTATTTGTTTAGTTCACACAACATCTCCCTCCATTATAGCATCACATGATGTCCCAAACTGCAGTAATACTATGGGCACTTCTCTGCCAAAGTGCTGCAAATTTTTTGGCAACCATTGATGCCTATGGGTGAAATTTGAAGGTTTTTGGGTTTATTGCTGAACTTCTTTGGTTCTTCCCATGGTGTTTACTATTTTTGGTATAACCGTGCTATTTCTTTATCTCCGATATGCCTTATCCCATGGATGCTAAGTTTCAGCACTACTATAAAGGCCTTTGATTATTTTCCATGTTTCAAGTAAGGGGGAGTGTGACTATCTACAATCAGTGTGCTATCTTCAACTCTGTGTTATTTTCCTTTGCTCTGTTTTGGGTTTATCTTCATTTCTATAGGCTTTGCTTCATCCTTTGTTCCCTTTCACCTCCGCTGCTCTCGATGAAGATTGTTGTTGGCAAGTCATAGAGTGCTCATGTTGTTGTGAGGGTGTTCGTGTTAATCTTTAACCTTGGAGCCATCATTCCCAAGGATGTTCGTTACAAGCTTTGCCCTTGATGCATTTCCAAGGGTTGTGTATAGCATTGTCTCTCCGAAGCCATCCAGCGTTGTTATCCTCTAGCTGCTTGTAATCTTCATTTATAATTTAGAGTGGAGTTTATGTTTGACTTCAAGCTTGGAACTTCTAGATGTTCCAGCTTGAGGGGGAGTGTTGAAACATCATGGAGCAAAATCATGAATGTTTCAATAATGTTAAAATAATAATCTAGAGCAATGTGTATCCTAGAGCAATGTGCAGTCTTGAGCATTGTGCTATTCCTAGAGGAGTGTGATAGTCTTGAGCAGTGTGTAGCTCATGACTATATATATGTGTGTGTATCAGTGTATGGAGTATGAAGTATGTAGTGAAGTAATATACAGAAATATAAGAATTATAACCATTTCTCCATCCTTGATTATTCATTTAGCTTCTTCCTAACTGGCGGGTGGTGTTATTCTCCACCCGTCAGACCTGTGATTCTTCCAAATTCAACACTTATAATTTTACAAAGTATAATTCTAATTTAAATATTGTAATGCTTGTATATAAAATGTTACTTAGGAAAGAAATTGTAATACTTATTGGAAAAAATTTAGTACCAATTTGAATTAAAAATAAATTATTACTTATGATAGATATTGTAATACCTATATTTGAAATTGTGATAATATTTTTGGTAAAAATTATTGGTAGTAATATTTATAATTGAAATTGTAATATTTACAGATTCTCTACAAACCAACTCCTCTCATGAACAAAGATAAGTGGAACGATTTCACCCAAAATTTTGCCATATGTAATATATGATATTAGTCTGTTGATTTAGTCTTCTGTTGTTTATATATTCATTCCTTTAGAATTAGTCCAGAACTGTTGCTTGTTTCTCTTCTATTTATACTCAGTACTCTGCATTGTTTGAGAAGTAAATACAAATGTCAAATATACATTTCTCTCATTCTCATATATATGCCATAAGCAAAACTTGTTTGCCACGAAAGCAGAGTTGAGGAAGGTTGTCTCAAGCAATGATCATCCCAAGAATCTGGCTGTGTTTGTTGCTCGTGTTGATACATATTTTGGTTGTAGCAGCATCGACGAATACGAGTGATCGTAAGCTGCTCGATCTCATCTATCTAATCAGCCTGCTAAACTTCTGCTCCTATTTTACACACGCAAAACTGGCCTGCTCCCAACCCTTAGTATTCTGAAAAATCTCTCTTACTCTATATTTTGTCCTTAGTTCAAAGTTGTATCTGTTCTTGAATCCTGGTTCCGCCACTGCATTTCGATGATGTCCAATCACAATTTCAGAAAATCATTCATTGTTATTATGTGAAAATTCTAGTCCTTCTTAAAGGGAAATTTTTAACTAAAGTTTAAGTGGGATTTTTTCTTTTTTGAAAAATGGCTACCCTTAAGACTTTGTCCCAGATCATTAAAGCTGGATCTTTAGAGTTTTAAGTTTGGAATTGGGACTTCTTTACTAATTCATTATGAATTGACTAGTTACTTTTTGGAATATAATGTCCATGTGAATATGCGATTGTTGTATATTTTGATATGAGGGTTTTCAACTACAGTAATTAGCAACCTGTTATTCTGTCTAGGTCTAGGGATGTCTAACATTATAACTTCTGTGACTTCTCTATCATTTCTCTGTGAATTAATTTCATGTGCCTTTACTGTGGTTCCTTAAGCATGTCTTATTTGTGAATTTCATGTATGTTTACTAAATAGGGTGAAATTTTGATTTGAATGGAATCATGGATATTTCTACTCTGGTGAAAAAATTCCAGTAATTTCAGTTATTAGATGCCACTATCCCAGTGGTATAGTACACTTTGAGTGCTATTGGAGTTGTGGTTCTGTTTTATTGCTTTAAATCCTGTGTTTTCTGAGCAGGCTTCATAACTTTTTCTTTGACTTTTCCATTGTTTAATTCATTTTGATGTGAAGAAAAAACTCCACTTTGACTTTCAGTTGATGCTCTAAACTCTCTCAAAAGTGAGTGGGAGATTGTACCACCCAATTGGAATGGTTCAGATCCTTGTGGGGACCACTGGGATGGGATTAAATGCTTTGATTCACATGTGGTTTCAATGTAAGAAAGTTCCGCTTTTACCTCTTATGTATTAATTTAAGTCCAATAACATTAAGAGCTGATGCAGTTATTCATAATTGTAGAAAGTTATCAAGCATGAGTCTGAGTGGTCGGCTATCTGGAGGCATAGATGGGTTGTCATGGTTGAACACCTTGTAAGTCTTCCATTCTTATTTCTTGTATCTCCCTGCATTGTAACTTATTATTATACAATTCTATTATGTTCTATCTGGAGACATAGATGGGTTGGTGAATATTAGATTCTTGGTGCAGGGATCTATCAAACAACATTGGTCTAAAAGGAACTTTACCATCTTCGATTGGAAAATTGAAGAAGCTTAGAATCTTGTAAGAAATTTGTCAAATAGGAGTTAATACAGCTTCTATGCTTACAATTGATATGAAGTATGAAGTAATAGTTCTCTTGCTTTTTAATGCAGAATGTTAGTTGGTTGCAGTTTCTCTGGTCCAATTCCAGATTCAATTGGATCTCTGCCGCGGCTGGTCTATTTGTAAGAATATCAATATAATTTATACAATATTTTAGCTCAAAGTTTATGATTATGGGGTTCTTACTTTTTAATTGAATATTAGTTCATAGGATCCTTTTATTTCCTCCAACACTACTCAGTATTGGGCATGTTTCATTATCTTTTTCATTGAGTTTTAAAATGATTTACATGCTTAATACTGTAGTTTTCTTGAACCCTATTCTCATTTAACTTTCTGATTTTTTTTTTTACTGCCTTTGTGCAGATCTCTGGCTTCTAACAGCTTCAATGGGTCAATCCCACATTCAATAGGCAACTTGTCTATGCTTTCATGGTTAGATTTGAGCGATAATGAACTTACTGGTACTATCCCAGTCTCTAATCACATGCAACCTGGTTTGGACCAGTTATTCAGTGCCGAAAACTTGTAAGTCATCTCTTAAAAAACTTTATGATATAATAAGGTCTTTTGTCTTCCTCTTATCTTTGTAGTAATTAAATTAAGATTGGCTATACTTCTCATGCAGCCATTTAGCCAAGAATCAGCTCTCTGGCACCATCCCTCCAAAATTTTTCAATCCTTACATGATGCTAAAACATGTGTAAGTATATGTGCCAGATAAGTAGGACATTATTTTATATATGTTCTCAAAACTAGATATGGTATTTGTTACATCCAACTAGAACGTGAGTATTGGAGTGTTTGTGAATGCATTTTGATTGAGGATACATACGTAGATACATACATACATACATACATACATACATGTGTATGTGTGTAGCACTATCATGAAGAATGTTGCTCTTTTGTCATGAGTAGGATTCTTGATCACAATCAACTGAGTGGTGAAATACCTCAAACTCTAGGACTTGTGAAGACTTTAGAAGTTGTGTGAGTATCTCTGCCTTAGCTGCAAATGCTATACTTGTGTATGCTTTCCTCAGCTTTTGACATTATTGTCCTCTGAAACAGAAGACTGGATTCAAATTTACTAAATGGATCTATTCCGGACAACCTTAACAACCTTATGAATTTACACGAGCTGTAAGCACATTGAGGAGAAAATTATGGATTTATTTGCATTTAGTCTTATTTTTGGTAACATGTAATTATGTTTCTTTGTTTCCTTTGGTTTTTTTTTTAAGGTACTTGTCTAATAACATTCTGACAGGACCTATTCCCAACCTAATAGGGATGGATTACCTTTACTATTTGTAAGTTGTTTGGTCTTCCAACTCTCAATTTGGCAGCATCATTTGTACGACTGAATTTTTTATTTCAAAAATGTTTATGAAAATAGAGGCTAAAGAAAATGCTTCCCTGTTTGTATGTGTTAATGCAACTAGATATTATTCTCTAAACCATTTTGCTACGCTGATTTTGCAGGGAACTGAGCAATAATAGTTTTAATGCCTCCGAGGTTCCACCATGGTTTTTAAGCCTTCAGTCGTTAACGACAATGTAGTCTCTCTGTCAACAGTGTGTGTGTGGCATGAAAAATACTCTCTTTTGCTCTTTCTGTTCAAATCATTAATTAGGCATACTGCAAATATTCAATATATAGGGAGTGTTTGGTAAATAGTTGATAGCTGATTGGGTTAGTGAGTTTGACTAGTTGATAACATTAACTGTTGTAGAAAGATGTTAGGTAAATTAGTTATTAGCTGATAGTTGATTACATGCAAAGTGATTTTCTCAAAAAGCTTATCGATAAAGCTGCTTTGAGCAACTTTTTGAATTCTAGTATTTTGGAGCAATAAGCTATTACAAAAAGCTAAATAATCAAACACTTATATTGGTTGTTTAATCAAGTCTAACAATTAATAGTGGTCAAATAAGGTGAAATTGGCTGATAAGCTAACTGTGTTACCAAACATTATAATCTTTTCTTTTTGCTTGTACCCCTCTCTTTAATGAAAAAAAATGAAAAAGAAGAAGAAGAAAAGATAAAAAGCTGAAGTTATAGGTCTTATCCAACTAAAATTCAGTATGTAATACTCATCCAGATGAAGTGAACAATATTGATTGAACATACCCATGTTCAATGTAGATTTGGATCAAGTAATAAAGTTTCATACCCTTAGCATTTTTTAATCAAATATTGGGTACTACTTGTAAATTGGCTAGATATATGTGCCTGCAATCCTCTTTTGTGAATTGTAAGATGTATTTTTTAAATGCAATATGACAGATACATGGTGAACACAAATCTTAAAGGGCAAATCCCAGCTGATGTCTTAAGCCTTCCTCAATTGGAGACAATGTAACTGTCATTTTTGAGAATTGAGATATATGTCTCTGTGAAAAGCAATTATTTATTGGGTGATTATTCGGGAATCTGACATGTTTTTTTTTTCTTTTTTTTTTTTTTAACAGAGTATTATCCAACAACAATCTTTATGGAACATTGGACATAGGCAGCAACTACAAAAAAAATTTGACCCTTGATTTGCAAAATAATTTCATCTCAGATTTTAAACAGGAAACTGGATATAATATGGAGATAATGTGAGAAATAATATTAAATAGCTTGCTGATCTTTTCACTTTTTACCAACAAATTAAATTGTAGTTGATCAATATTCAATATTGCTTACCATACTGTAAACCTTTGCTTTATAATCCCCGACTTCATTTTCATTTCCTTGGAAGGTAATATCTATTTACTTCTTGCAGGCTTAGCGGGAATCCCATTTGCAGGGGAAATAAAGCAACAGAGAAATATTGTATTGTTCAGAAGAACAACAGTACATTGTTATCACTAAATTACTGCTCTGCTGCCCAAGATTGTGATTCAGGCAAAATACAAAGTCCTACTTGCATGTGTTCACATCCTCAAACTGGGACTCTGCACTTCTTTTCCTATTCCTTCTCGAACTTTGAGAACTGGACTTATTATATAACCCTTGATAACTCTTTGGAGTCTGCATTCATATCCAGTGGATTACCTGTGGATTCAGTTTCTGTTACTGATCCAGCCATTGATGTTTATTCATACCTCCAGTTCAGAGTGAAAGTCTTTCCTTATGCAAAAGATACTTTCAACAGAACTGAAGTTTCGGATATTGGTTTCCTGTTCAACTATCAAGATTTCCCGCTTCAACAATATGGACCATACTTGTATATTGCTGATGATTATTGCTGTTTTGGAGGTAATGACAAATACCAGAGCCACATTCATTATTTTGTTATTTCTTTCTCCCAATTCAAATTAAAGCATCCAATATCATCTATGGAAATTGGAATAGAGCAGTAGTTATGTAATATTTGTAGTTTACTTGAATCTGAAACTTACTTTCCCTTATAACAGGAGAGAACAAGTCATCACATACCGATACCAGCATCATTGTTGGCGTCTCAGTAGTTGCTTCCGTTTTGTTCCTGTTAATTGTATGTTCTACAATCTATGCTTTTCTCCAGAGGTCAAGGGCAAAAAGAGCTACTAAAAAGAGCAACCCTTTTGGTAAAGATTAATTCTCAATCATGGAGGACTTACTCTCTATCTAGCTTGTATATTTTTGGATCTTCATCTTTATTTTAACATGTCTACAACATACATACATGCAGCCTCTTGGGATGGTGATAAGAGTGGTAGCATTCCACAACTTAAAGGAGTAAGGTGGTTTTCATTTGAAATGATACGGAAATGCACAGACAACTTTTCAGATACCAATTGCATTGGGTCTGGGGGTTATGGGAAGGTACTGCAAATGCTCACTATCCCAAGCCTTAACCCTGCTCAGCTATATATACAGATTCCTTTTCTTGATTTTGTCCTTCTTTGCGAGGAATCCTGACATACATATTTAATTATATATGTTTCTTCACTAATTTTATGTTATCTCTGCTTTCCTATATACAAAAGTCCCTAGTTATGATTGAAGTTGTTCAAAGGTTAAGAGGAATACCTTGTAGATGGTGGCCTCTGTCACACACATCTTGAGGAGAGTATTCCACTCTATATATACTAGCTAGTTGCATGTGATATGGGAATAAGTTTCCATACATCTCTCCACTCAAAACCCTAGTTTCTATGTTTCCTAATATATGAGAATACCATATAGGTATATTCTATAACACTCCCCCTCAAGTTGGAGCATAGATATTAATCATGCCCAACTTGTTACACAAGTAACTAACTCGGGTCCCCGTTAGAGCCTTTGTGAATAGGTCTCCGAGTTGTTCTCCGGTCTTCAAAAATCCAGTGCAGATTAACCCTTGTTGTATCTTTTCACGAACGAAGTGGCAATCAATCTCTATGTGCTTAGTTCGTTCATGAAACACCGGGTTTGATGCAATATGAATAGCAGCTTGATTATCACACCATAACTTTGCAGGGATGGGAGCTTTGAAACCAGACGCATTCAAGAGATTGTTTATCCACATCACTTCACACGTTGATTGTGTCATTGCTCTATATTCAGACTTTGCACTAGAACGAGAAACAACATTCTGCTTTTTACTCTTCCACGAAACCAGATTACCTCCAAAGAAAACACAATAACCAGTTGTTGATCTATGATCTTCTTTGGATCTTGCCCAATCAGCATCAGTAAAACATTCAATCTTAGTGTGACCATGATTCTTATACAAGATTCCAAGTCCCGGAGCTCCTTTCAAGTAACTCAAGATGTGCTCTACCGCTGCCTTGTGATCAACAGTTGGGGATGCCATGTATTGGCTCAGAACACTAACTGGGTATGCAATGTCTGGACGAGTTACTGTTAAATAGTTTAGCTTCCCAACTAATCTTCTATACCTCTCAGGATCTTCAAATAACTCTCCCTCCTTTGATAGTTGTATGTTTGGCATCATGGGAGTATTGCATGGTTTAGTACCCAATTTTCCTGTTTTAGAAAGTAAGTCAAGTACATATTTCGTTGAGACAGTAATATACTTGTTTTACTCCTCATAACTTCAATACCCAGGAAGTATTTTAGTGGTCCCAAATCTTTTGTTTGAAATTGACTGTGAAGAAAAAACTTAAGAGATGAAATCCCTTCAGTGTCACTCCCTGTAATGACAATGTCATCTACATAGACCACTAACCAGATAATACCTGTTTTGGACCACTTATAAAACATGGAGTGATCTGATTTACATTTCACCATCCCAAAGCTCTCAACAGCTTGGCTAAATTTTCCAAACCATGCACGTGGACTTTGTTTCAACCAATACAATGATCGTCGAAGACGACATACTTTCCCAGACTCCCCCTGAGCAACAAACCCAGGAGGTTGCTCCATGTACACCTCTTCATGAAGATCCCCATGCAAAAAAAAAAACATTCTTAATATCCAGCTGATGTAGAGGCCAATCATGTATAACATCCATTGAAATGAGTAACCTGACAGAAGTAAGCTTAGCCACAAGAGAAAAAGTGTCAGAATAATCAACTCCATAAGTTTGGGCATATCCCTTAGCCACGAGACGGGCTTTCAATCGAGCAACAGAGCCATCAGAATTAATCTTGACCGCAAACACCCATTTACAACCTATAGGCCTTTTACCAGCAGGCATAGCAACCAAATCCCAAGTACCGTTGTGATCCAAGGCATTCATCTCTTCAATCATGGCATTTCGCCACCCAGGGTGGGACAAGGCTTCCTTAACCGTTTTAGGAATTGAAATAGAATCAAGGGAAGCAACGAAAGAACATGAGGCAGAAGACATCCGATCATGTCACAAAGGAGGATATAGGATGAGCACAACTTCATTTACCTTTTCGGTGGGCAATCGGACGGTCATCATCTAAGGCTGGGTCAGATGACGCAGTGATTGGTTCAGGGCATTGAGCTGGTACCGAGTCAGGAAGAGAAGCAAGATGTGGAGCCGGAACGGGTGCACCAGACCGAGGTCGACGAGAATACACCTGTAAAACAGGAGGACCAGGAACAGAAATAGGAACAGATGACGTGACAGTATACATCAAGATGTCAACCTCCTCCCCCTGACGAATATCATCTGGAGAGGAAGGAAAGAAATGAACATCCTTATGAAAAGTAACATCAATGGAAACAAAGTACCGATCAAGCTCAGGAGAGTAACACCTGTACCCCTTTTGCACACGAGATTAAGCAAGAAATATACACTTCAAAGACTTTGGATCTAACTTTGTGACAGTGGGACAAACATCCCGAACAAAACAGACAACCAAATATATGTAGGTCAATATAGAACAAAGGTTTGGAAGGAAACAGAATATGGTGAGGTGTTTTACCATCCAAAACCACAGAGGGCATACGATTGATCAGGAAACACGCTGTGGCAACAGCATCAGCCCAAAACTGCTTGGGAACCTCCCTATGAAACAACAAGGCCCGTGCAGTTTCGAGCAGATGGCGATTTTTTCGCTCAGCCACCCCATTTTGAGAAGGTGTGTCAACGCAAGAAGATTGGTGTAACATACCTTTTAGAAGTGCTCAGCCACCCAACGTTTCGGATTTGCAAAAACAAACGAGCATCCTCTCGTAACCAATTCTTATCAGTAGACACGGCAGTCAGGTGGTCTTCTTTACCCAAACTAATGAGATAAAGCTCAATGACTTGAGTCCATTCCAAGTAATTGGAATCATTAAGCTTACAATTCGTGAATTTAGAAGTCACAGGTACTATATCAGTTACAACAGTAGACTTATTCTCAGCCATACCCACACAGATTTGAACAGAAACAGAGGACAGAACAGTCACAAAACAGAGCCTGAAGGGGTAGAAACAACCTGATTGGAGAACACACTTTCGAAGTGGGAACAGTCCGAACCAAGTCCAGTCCAGATATGGTGCGACAGGGCTTAGGCGACGGCGAGAGAACAAGCCAGAAAATTTTCCGGTCACCGGAGACGCGCAGGGCAGAACGGCGGCGGAAAGGGTCTGCGACGGTCGCCGACGTCCGGCGAGACGTTCTGGGTGGGTGGTGACGACAGCAGAGCGGAAAAAAAAAATTCCTTTATCCTAGTGGGTCAGATACCATGTTCAAAGGTTAAGAGGAATACCTTGTAGATGGTGGCCTCTGTCACACACATCTCGAGGAGAGTATTCCACTCTATATATACTAGCTAGTTGCATGTGATATGGGAATAAGTTTCCATACATCTCTCCACTCAAACCCCTAGTTTCTATGTTTCCTAATATATGAGAATACCATATAGGTATATTCTATAACAGAAGTAAACAAAGGCTTTCTAATGCATTATTGGCATTCTGTGAGTTACTATATAATTTTAAGCTGAATATATATATATATATATATATATAGAGAGAGAGAGAGAGAGAGAGAGAGATTTTGAAATACGGCAGCCCCTTCAGGTGCGACGGTGCGGATAGATTTGGTCCACTGGATGAGCATGAAAATGGGAAAAAACACGGTGACATTTTTGTAATTTCTTGCACCAAGTATATTTCTGTGGTGCGTTAAGTGCTTGTATGTGGTGCACTTAATAGTGGTTCGTGGTGCACCACAAAGTGCTGATTTGTGGTGCACATGGAAATGCTTGGCGGTACATTTGGACTCAAAGCACCATCAAGCATATCTAATTGCACCAGCCATTACAGGGAATTACCAAAATGCCACTGCATTTTTTTTGCTTTTATTGATTTTCAGCCCTTGATCTGGACTCATCCAATAGACTAGATCTGGCCGCACTGTTGCACCTAGGGAGGCTGCCACACCAAACCAGGCCCTATATATATATATATATGTTCAAACTCATGTGTATCATTGACAGGTCTACAGAGGAGTTCTTGCCCCAGGGGAGTTAGTTGCCATCAAACGAGCTCAGCAGGGATCATTGCAGGGGGCATTAGAGTTCAAAACAGAAATTGAGCTTCTGTCCAGAATTTATCATAAGAATGTAGTCAACCTTGTGGGGTTCTGTTATGAGCAAGGTGAACAAATGCTTGTTTATGAGTACATTCCAAATGGTACTCTAAGGGAAAGCCTTTCAGGTAAATCAATTTTCTGATACTTTGATGTACTTGAACACTGCATTTGTCTGTAATTTCAAGAGAAACAGAAGTGCTAAGTGGTGCTTATACTAAAAAGTGTGTGATAATGTGCATACAGGAAAGTCTGGTATTCAACTAAATTGGATGAGGAGACTGAAAATAGCCCTTGATGCAGCCAGAGGGTTGGCTTATTTACACGAGCTCGCTGATCCACCTATCATACACAGAGATGTTAAGTCCAATAACATCTTGTTGGATGATAATTTGAATGCTGAAGTTGCAGACTTTGGCATTTCAAAACTTTTGGGAGATTCTGACAAGGGCCATGTCAGCACTCAAGTCAAAGGCACATTTGTGAGCATCACATAACCATCCACAAAAACTTTACAAAATAAAATTATATATGCACTCCCTAGTTAAAATATGCTTCAGATGATTCACATTTTTGAATTCTGTGTATGTGTATAGGGATATCTGGACCCTGAATACTACATGACTCAGCAGCTAACAGATAGAAGTGATGTATACAGCTTCGGAGTGGTCTTGCTGGAGCTCATAACTGCAAAACCTCCTATAGAACGAGGAAACCATATAGTGAAAGTGGTGTCTGAAGCAATAGATGATCAAAGCAATAGCAGAAAACTTGATCAGGTCATAGATGAGATTCTCACACCTTGTACAAACCTTAAGGGCCTGCAGAAGTTTATCAACTTGGCCATGAGTTGTGTACGAGAATCTGCAGCAGAGAGACCTTCAATGGGGCAGGTGGTGAGGGAGATTGAGAATATCATTCAGATGGCTGAGGAAGTACTACTCACTTCATCTTCTAGCTTCACTTCATCTTCTAGCTTTGATGGTATTAATGACGGTTGGAATAGTAACTAACTTTGACAAACACTATGAACACAAAATCACTGTAATACATTCATACACACCCACACACAAAATGCAATTACATTTGTAATATAAACTAAATATTTGAAATTTATGTAGTAAATGGTTGCTTGAGGGCATTGAGGCCGGTTTCAAGCATGTTAATTGTTTCAAACTAGTATTGTACCCGTGCGTTGCACGGCTGTGTTTAAATATATTATTTGATAGTTTATTTTTGAATAAGTTGGAATGGATTTAATGATGGCAAACGTATATTAAAAGAAGATTTTTATTAACAACATTTAAAAATTATTAAAAAGTTCATGGTACATAACATTCACAGCACGTTTGGTTCACGGAATGAATTTGGAGGGAATAGGAATACTATTCCATAAGTAATAGAATAGGTAAGGAATAGAACATGAATTGTATTATAGTGTTTGGTTCGCTGAAGGAATAGACTTGGGAATTGTAGTCCAGCGTTTGGTTGGTTAAAGGAATAGAAATGAAATATATATTTAAAAGACATAAATGCCCCTTGTACAAATTATTATTATTATTATTATTATTATTATTATAAATTATTATAATTATTATTATTATTATAAATTATTATTATTTTTTTATTATTATAAATTATTATTATTATAACAAACCTGTATAAATTATTATTATTATTATTATTATTATAAATTATTATTATTATTTTATTATTATAAATTATTATTATTATTATAATAAATTATTATTATTATTATAACAAACCTGTATAAATTATTATTATTATTACTATTATTATTATTATTATTTTTATAACAAACCTATATAAACTAGGCCGTTGCCACAGTCATCGGATCTTCACGGGGAATTAGAATACTTTTTCTCACACACACAATCTCACGCTCAGAAGCTCTCGCCCCTCGTTATCGTGTCTTCGTTCATCACAACAGCCTAATTCTGATCATAAGGTTAATCCATTTCGAATTCTGCTATTTTTTTTTTCATGTTTTGATCCCGAATTTTTACTGTTGGCGTTGATTAAATGTATAAACCCTAACAATATACATAAACCCTAGCAATATATATAAAACCTGTTGCGGCTGCGGCGGTGTGGTGCCGCAGCCGCAGCAGTGCTGGAGTTTTTATATATATATTTATATATATAAATAAATTATTGTAAAAAAAAAAAAAGTTTAGAAGAATACTTTGAAGAAGAATTTCAATTTGCAATGGCGGAAGTAGAGTTAATTA
>CM008340.1:14331020-14345028 GCA_002525835.2 Ipomoea batatas
GTTACAGCACGATTCCTCCCCCACACCTTTTCTTGCTGGACGATCCGTCAGTGGAGGCTTCCCACCAGGGTTCCTCTAGGGTGGTCGGTCGGTCAGGCTCCGGGTCCCTTGTAGTGCATTCGACGATGAATCGGCTAATGCTTGTCCTTTGATGGTCTGGCGTGGCTTGTACTGAATGGCAAATTGGGTTAGCATCATGGCCCACTTGATCAGTCGCACCGACGATGTTGGGTTTCTGAGGATCGTCCCGAGCGGTTGTTCGGTCAAAACTACAACTGGATGAGCTTGAAAATATGCCGCGAGCTTTCGAGTAATCACCTAGAGTGCAAATGCGGTCTTCTCGAACTTTGTGTAGCGCAATTCCGGTCCTTGCAAGGCTTTGCTGACGTAGTAGATCAGTTTCTGGACCCCTTTCGCTTCCTCCCGAACAAGCACCGAACTGACCGCTCGGTCCGACACGGCTAAGTAAACGAACAAGGTCTACTCCTTCTCCAGTTTAGAAAGGACTGGTGAGGAGCTTAGGTAAGTTTTCAATTCTTCAAAGGCTGATTGACATGTAGATGTCCATTCAAAACCATTGGACTTCTTCAATATTTGAAAGAATGGTAGGGACTTCTCAGCCGATTTAGACAAGAAACGACTGAGTGCTGCAAGTCGACCGGTTAGTCGTTGGACGTCTTTGACCGACCGGGGGGGCTCCATCTCCATGATTGCTCTGACCTTCTTAGGGTTCGGTTCGATTCCCCGACCCGTCATCATAAATCCCAAGAATTTCCCTGTTTGAATAGCGAAAGTACACTTACTCAGATTTAAACGTAGGTTGAATGTTTCCATCACTGTGAATGCTTTGGCCAGGTCGGTCGGGTGTGTTTCCTTCGAGCGACTTTTGACCAGCATGTCGTCGACGTATGCTTCCATTGTCGATCCAAGCAGGCCCTTGAACATCTTGTTCACCATCCGTTGATATGTGGCTCCAGAGTTCCGTAGACCAAATGCCATCACCATGTAGCAAAAGACCCCATCAGGGGTGATGAAGGCGGTCTTCTCTTCGTCTTCTTTGCACATGAAAATTTGATGGTATCCTTTGAATGCATCCATGAAGCTCAGCAGCTCACACCCCGGCTGTCTCATCAACCATCTGGTCGGGATTTGGCAATGGGTAAGGGTCTTTTGGGCAGGCTTTGTTTAGATCGGTGTAATCTACACACATCCTCCATGTGGGTGGTTTTGGCGCAAGGACCACGTTTGCCAACCACTCCGGGTACAGGACCTCCCGGATGTGACCTACCGCCAGGAGGGTGGCGGTCTCCTTCTTCACAAACTCTCACCTCTCGCTTGACAGGTGCCTTTTCTTCTGCTTGACCGGCTTCAATCCCGGTTGAATGGATAGGCGGTGGCATATGACAGACTGGTCGACCCCGGGCATGTCCTCTAGTCCCCAGGCGAAGATGTTCTTGAACTTATGCAGAACACTGATGATTTCTACTCGTAGACCGACCGGGAGACCCCGACCGATCCTAACCGTTCGCTCCGGTCGTCTGGGGTCGAGTATGATCTCTTCAATTTCTGAAGCTGGTTGCGGCTTCTCCTTGAGTTCTCCATGGTCTACCTGCTGCGATATGGTGTGGATTCTAGCGTCCTCGCGATCCGATTGCTTGACTGCTTGTGTGTAACACTGTCGGGCAACTCGCTGGTCTCGCCGAAGCACCCCGATCCCATTGGGTGTGTGGAATTTCACGCACAAGTGGCTCATCGATATGACGGCGGCCGAGTATCGCATTGTGTATCGCTTGGGCGATGCCAGGTCGACCGAGTATCGCATTGTGTACGCATTTCAGCTTGACCACCACAAAGTCCCTAGTAGTCTTCAGAACATTCGGGTGGGTGCCCATCTCAACGTTCAAACTGATGATTCCTTCCTCTTCTATGGAATCGCCGGTGAAGCCAGACAATGGGGACCGCAGGGGGGCCAACTTGTCGGTCGATAGACCTAAACGTGTGAACACGTCGAAGTATAAGATGTTTACCGAGCTCCCAGTGTCGACTAGCACCCGTTGCACATCCGTCCCATTGATGTCCATCGTGATGACGAGCGAGTCGCTCTGGGTTTCTCCGAGGATGGGAAGATCATCATCAGTGAAAAATATCGGCTCCGTGCGTTTCCTCTGGCGGGAGGAGTCTCCTCCCTCCGGTCCTCCGTAGATGACATGAATCACTGGCTTTTTCCCAATCGCCCTATCATCGTGCGACTCTGGTGGGCCGGGTCCCTTCGATTGTTCCTTTGGATTTCTTCTCCAGACGTTTTTCTTGGCCTTACCCTTATCTTGGCCGTCCTTCCTCACGAACTGCTCCAATTCTCCACTCTGAATGAGTTGCTCAATGATTAGTCGCAAGGTTATGCATTCCGTCGTATCATGCCCTCTAACCTTGTGGAAGGCACAATACTTGCTTCTATCTGCTCCTTTGGGTACCGACTCGGGTGGGTGCACCAGATTACACTGCTCGGCGAATTGCAAAACTTCTACCAATGGCTTGTTCAGTGGAGTGAATCGCGGTCCATCCCCCGTCCGGCCACGCTGCCTAAATCGAGGTCGATCTTTCCTTTGGTCGGGACAACCTTTGTCCCGACCTACCGGCTGCTCTTCTCGTCTTTTCGTTGTGTTGGCCTCGGTGGCGTCTGCATGGTGTCTGGCCCGAGTGATCGCCTCTTCACATGTCTTTGGGGGCTTGACAATAAGGTCATAGTAAAGTGCCCTGGATCAGAACAACGAAAGGAATGCATGAACCGCTACCCGATCTTCCATTGGTTCAAACTGGTCTACTTCTCGCTCCCATCTGGACAAGTAAGCTGACAAAGCTTCCCCTACATCCTGTTTTACTTTCTTCAGATAGGTGTAAGGCTTTTTCTTTGACTTGCTGGCTGCGAAACGTCTTACGAACTTGTCAGCCAGTTGGCTGAAGTTCGCGATCGAACGAGGCTCCAAGCTTCTAAACCACTCGGCTGCTCTACCTACCAGGGTGGCGAAGAAAGCTCTGCATATGACGGCATCGCATACTCATAACATCAGCATGCCGCCATAATACATGTTGATGTGATCCTGTGGGTCAGATCGTCCATTGTAAGTTCGGACCAGTGGGATCCTCAAGTCCTGTGGGTAATGTGTGCTCATGACATCGTCAGTGAAGGGGGTGTCAATCAACGAACTGGATGGTTCTCCCTCTTTGTTCTTCTCACGTAGCTCACGTTGCAACTGGTCCATTTTCTCCTGCATCCTGGCCAACTAACGATAAGGACTGTCTTCCCGGTTGTCACGTTTCTCCATTCTGGTCGGCCGATCACCAATCCGCTCTACAAGTCGGGTTCTCCTGTCGTCTCTGGCCCGCCCCGCGCTACCGGTGCTACTCCTCTCTATTTTTGTAGTTCTTTGGTCATCTTGGGGTCCTAAGCGAGACCTAGCACGTTTCTGGATACAATCAAATGCACTTTGGCGCTGAGTGGTGTCTGATTGACGGCGGTCTCTTTCTTCTTTCCTAGCGGACCCTCGTGACCGGTCAGCGGATTGAATCTCTTCTGGGTCTCGATCTCGGGATTGGGGGTGCGATCGTCTTTGGGAAGGCTCAGCCGCTGGTTGTTGGTGCTCTACGACAGGAATCTTGGGGGTCATCATCATTTGGGGGGCCGGTGCCATGACGTAGTATCCTGGGGTTCCGGGCCACGGTTGATATATTTGCGTGAATCCTTGTTGGGGCGTTCCGTGTACCAGATTTCCTCCAATTGCGCCTGGCGTCTGGGGCAACATCTGGCTTGTCGGCAGCATGGTACACGTCATAGGCATCTGGACGTTGGGATTGGCAGCACTACTCCATGGCATATGGGTGGTTGGGTGGATATTCCCTCGTTCGGCCTGCTGATCAAGGTTTTGATCGACCAGTAGAGTAGGTTGCGCTTTGCTCTAAGTGGTTGGAGGTGAGCTCATTCATCAGGCCTCTTGATCGATCCAACTGTCGGCGCAAATCATCTTCAGGGAGCGTTTCGGCCATATTCTCGGGGCGATTACCAACTTGACGGGTTGAGCTTTCCCTTTGTACGTGACCGTGGCTCCGGCTTATCCTGCTATTCGTCATCTCGATCAATTGAGGATGGAAAATAACGGGACAAACAAAGTGACCTATCTGGTCCCCACAGACGGCGCCAATGATAGCGTAAATTGTCCCGGGATTACGGTTACGCTATGAATACGTACATTGCAAGTGGATGGAGAAAAGGGCGCTCGGTGAGTCAGTCGGTCGGTCTACGGGCAACGACTGAGCGGTCCGAGGTTACGAGGTTCAATGACGAATGGTAATCTGTTGAGTGGATTGCAATATTAAGTGGATCACGCGAAGCGATCGTTACATGTGCTCTAACTATTACAAACGACTGGTAGTGTTGTGAGGTGCTTGTGAGCGGTGAATGTAGAATTCAATCTGAGATGACCTCCCAAGTGAAGGAGGGAGACCCCCTATTTATACTAGTTGAAGGCGGTCTTGAGCATTTAATGAGCTGCTGCAGGTGGCTTGACGTGGTGCTTTCCCATTGGCTCGCTCAGACGGTCGATCTACAGCTACGTGTAGACCAGCTGCTCGAGGCATCAGCACCGCCATCTCTGCAAGTTGTCAGGCGCCGCACTGCGGATCAAGTGGATTCTAATGTTACTTGTAGTGTAAGTTATGCCTTTCCGTTCTGCAAGTCGCATCTACTTGTAGATTGATTAGCCGACCTACGGTAGACCAGCCGACCGTAGCTTCGTTGGGGTGGTCCCAAGATGATCTGATGACGTCTTATTTAGTACGGATGGTATGAGTTGTTGCAAGTGGTTTAGTTTAGTCAGGCCGATGGTTACAACGGACCGGCCAGTTGGCGATTGACGGATCGGGTGACACTTAACGGACCGACTCAACGGGTAGTCTTTGTACGTATTTATCCATCAGTCCATATGTTTTAATTTAGCTAACCTACTGAACTCTGTAATCTGCAATGAAATTATAACACTTAGCTTCAAAGATATTTGCATTCTAAATATCTAACCTACTGAAGTCTGTAATCTGCAATGTAAAAGAATAAAGGTGAGTACCTTTCTCATTAGATGGATGTTTCCTTTTAGTGCCGATGACCCCTAATTTGGTGAGCTTCCTCATGCTTGAAATTGCTAATTAGTTTTTCTGTGTCTCATGTACAGTGAATAGGTAGTATTTATATTGGAGTAAAAAGCAATATTAATGAGTGGGGCTTTTATTTTGCCAGAATGACATTGGAATACTAAATGACTTACAGGCTATTAATGATGTTAGCTCCATAATGATGATGAACTTTATGTGTAAGAAACTAATTACACTGATACTTAGGATTGATAATTTTTAACTGAAATTATCAACTAATTTTTAATTTAATATACTACTTGGCAGCGTTACAAAATCATTTTAAAGCTCTATCTCATGAATAATTCAATTAAATGTAAACATTTTATTATGAACTTTTATCTATTTTTTAATATTTATCCACTGAGATTTGGTCATGCATTGGAATTTCTAATTGTTGATTTCACTATGTCAGTTTATATGCTAAGGATGAATCAAGAACACAACTGCCATACTCTCAGTGCAGCCGAGAGATAAGTCACCTAAACTATTTTTAATTAGTTATTAATTCCAATGTGAGATTAATGTTTTTTCTTGTAGTAATAAAAGAACATGTAGTGATTTTCTTGATTTACAATTTGTGTGAATGTAGGAGAAAGCAATTTACATTCATGATGTGTTTAAGTCCTTGTATTTTGTGGTAATATAAGACATATAGTGATTTAGTATTTGTGTAAATCAATCGTAGAAGGACATTTACAGTCATGATGTGCTAAGTAAAATTATTTTTGATAATTTTAAAGTTTGGATACTACCATCCCATAAATTTCCATAAAAAAGATATAAGTAAAGTTTGTATACTACCATCTCATACTGTGTAGAGCATTGTCAGATGTTAGTTTCTATTTGTTTATATATATATTGGTCTAGCATTGGAATTTCTAATTGTTGGTGTCACTATGTCAGTTTATACGCTAAGGATGAATCAAGAACAAAACTGACATACTGTTAGTGGAGCCGAGAGATAAGTCACATGTACCTATTCTTAATTAGTTATTAATTCCAATGTGAGATTAATGTTTTTTTTGTAGCAATATTCGAGCATGTGGTGATTGTCTTGATTTAAAATTTGAGTGAATGTAGGAGAATTTGTTGATCTAGTATTTCTGTAAATCAATCGTAGAAGGACCTTTACAGTCATGATGTGCTAAGTTCTTATATTTTGGAGTAATATAAGAGAATATGGCACATAAATATTGATTTAGAATTCGTGTAAAACTAAAGATAATTAAAACAGTGAACTAAACAAATACTAAAGATAAGAAACATTGAATACATTCCTAATAATTCAATCGTATATCTACAGAGAACTGCACTACATACTTAGTGTATACAGTCTTGCTAGGTTATAGCAGTGCTCCAAGCTTCTACTTTAGTTCTCCTGCCCTTACACCTTGAATCTTGCAACAATGAAAACAAAAAAATTCCAACAGTGGTTTTGTCAAACAATCCACATTTTTTTAAAGTGGTTCATGTTATACTTCATCCAATTCCATGTTATGGTTTGACCTGCAACACTTTTTTTTAATACAAAAATCATAAGCAGTCACAATAGTTCACCAATACCCAAATTTGGGTGTACAGTTTAAAACAGAAAGCAACACCACAAACAAAACATAAGTGTCATACACCATAGTAACACAATTGTCCATCAAAAACACTCATAGAAAATAGTCAATCAATCTTCTCTAACTTCACATGGCATTGCTTCACTTTATTTCCACCCTTGACCGGTCCATCAGTAGTACAATCAGTACTACTCGTTGGGGCTAACATAGCAACAAGACTCTCCGCTTCATCACTCTCAAAACCCTGAACATTGAAAACATATATTAACAAAAGTTAATATTTATGTGCAGGAGCAATTATTATCTGCATTTAGTTCAAAAAGATAAGTCACCTCCAACAATTTATCATCCCCCTCACTTATAGGGCATTCAGAGTTACAATCATTTTCATGTAAACTTAGAAGATCAGGGCAGTGTTGTTGCAGCACAATCTGGTTAGTGTTAATTCTAAGAACAGGAAATGGGATATTACGACGAACAAACTGGTCCTTCTTTGCTGAAATCTTGAAAAGCATTGTCCTCCCTACCAGTTCAAATATCTCCTTTATGTGTCCAAGGTTCTGAAAAAATAAAGATACAGTTAAGTTTAAAGTTCTGAATAAATTAAATCTGAAATGAAAATATGCATAAGAAATGTAGAAAAAACTTACATTTACATTTCTTTCATATAGGTCATCTGCTGCAAGACCTAGCAAATCCATGCATTCTCTATCCCATAGCAAAAAGGATGCAGTACCCTTCATGTCAACCACACGTACTCTAATTTTATACTTTGTAACGCTACCCTCAGGAATTTTATTACATTTGAAACACTTGGATTTTCAACACCATTTATCCTTACAGCTATCCAAAAGTCACCAAACTGGAAAAGAATATAATACAGAAATTAAATTAATGAATAAGAAACTGCAAATGTAATTTATTTGTAATTACCTGTTCATTATCATAGAGATCAGTAATGGTAGTGAGTTCCATTGATTGAGTGCTTGAATCATCATGAGTGTTTGTGAAACTCATGCTAGACATGGAAGCTATATTGCGCATGGGTGTTTGCTGTGAGAGCTTTGTCATACTGTAAATTAAAAAAAGAGTTAATAACGAATATAAAAACAAATAAGTTTTATGTTAAGAGGTATCAGTTCATGTAAACTTACCTTTCTTTAAACTGCTGCATTTCAGGGCAGTCAATATTAAAGTGAATTTGAGTGACATCATAGGAAGAGCAGATTTTTACATCACCATCTGAAATATATCATTGTATGTTAGTAGAGGTATACATCTAGAATTTAATTTAAACTACTTTGATAAACAACTCAGTGACTTACCTCTAACACCAAATTTCAGTCTACAAAACTGGATCAAAACATACAGAGGCTCATTACCAGGAGATTGATAGAAAGACTCAATTTTTGCAACATGTTCATCCCAGAATGTACAGGTTAGACGATTACCCCTATTTTTTAAACCAATTAAATGAAAATATTTAGCGAAGTAAAGATGCATGGTACTTATGTTTACAAATAGTAAATACTTTACTTACTGTGAATCTTCTATAACAAAGTCAATTAGTCTAGTATCATTGCCATTAATGGTCTTCTGTTGCGGAGCATGTATTTGAACCACACGACCAATTAAATCTATACGAAAAGCTCTTTGTCAAAAAATGCAAGAAAACAGTAAAAAATTTTCTAAACTATTTAATGGACTGAAATCATAGTTTTGAATGCTTACCAAACAGCTCTTTGTCATTTAAGGTTGGGTTACTCCTCAAACTTTGGAATGCCCTTATTCTGTACATGTGTCTGGGGAAATTTGCAGACCTATATTCTTTCATAATAGTCTCACCATTGAATTGCAACATGTATTCATGCATACTGGTTTTATAAGTATGCCAGTTTGCTACCACAAAGAAGTTTTTTACACAATAGACATCTCCTTCAACAAAACTGTTAAGGAATTTAGGAAGAATGTCCTTTGGTATATGGGCATGGATAATAGTCCCCTGAACAGATAAATCCATATTTATGTGCTTAGCATTTGTAGAAAAAAATCTAAACAAAACTAAATCGAATAGTACAGATTCATTAAGCATTTGGTAATGAATTTGTATCAAAAACAAAAAAATTACAAACACACAATTTTTTGCAGATTCATGAAGCATTTGTACAGAAAAACTAACGTGGAACTAATTTTTTTTGTAGATTCATGAAGTATTTTTTGCAGAAAATACTTACCTCTTTGCTCTTGATCTCAGTAGACCCTCTCCTTTCCATTACGCAGTACGTACGCATCACTCGTAGCTTCATAGCACTACGTCTGTTGAAGGCAGTTAAATGGTTGGTGAGACAATACATCCCCATGATACAACAGTTGTGCAGCAGAACGCAAAAGCTAAATATGGAGAATGTATATGTATCTGTATCTGTATCTAGTCTAGATTAATATAACATGTAATATATATGTGAGATGTAGATGTCTAGAAGTGAAAGAGTTCTAAATGTACTGTATTAATGGTTGCCTAAATACTCTAACCGTTAATGACGGCTAGAGTATATATGGCTGTATATAATGTTGAGTGTGAAGGACATCTATAATGGTTCATGGATAATCGAATCGTTAGTGACGATTCGGTTTCCTATTCAATTTCCCGGAAATCGTTACTGGCAAATTTGAAAATAACTTGATGTAATTGGATCCTTCTAAACATCGCCGTTTAATGTTGGACTGTTGGTAAAACCTAATTACATTACGTGTAACGACGCGCTGGTTATCCTACAAAGTCGAACTGCCAAACGACGTCGTTTATGCTTGGGCGGGAATTTGTGAAAAAATGGAAGCATTTACGACGCCGTTTACATGACTGCATTTAATGTTGTTGTTGTTGCTATTTTATATATAGAGATATTTGAAATTTATGTAGTAAATGGTTGCTTGAGGGCCTTGAGGCCGGTTTCAAGCATGTTAATTGTTGAGAGAACAAGAAACAATAATAATGACAAGTAAATAAATGCAATATTTACGTGGTTCAACAATGTGCCTATGTTCATGAAGCAAAGTTTTTTTTTTATTAATTGTGATGGTGATAGAACACCTAGAGATGCATACAATAGGCATCTCTAGACATGTACATGCACAAAAATACTCATTTACTATGGGTCCTGCCCGATATATTGGAATTTTACAGGACAATAGATAGAAAAAGAAAAGAATCTCTATATTAACATGAAGAGAAGAATTATATCCAAACATAAACAAAGCTGGACATATATACTTGTCCAACAAACAGAAACAACTAAAACCTTGCATAGAAAATGGAACCAAATAAATTCAAAAGCTTAAATAAAATATGAGATATTTTAGGTGGTATTAATTGTTGTCATATTTATAAAATATTATATAATGATAATTGAAAATTAATACTACTAATTTAAATATGAGATATTTTGGTAGTATTAATTATTATCATATTGATTATTTTCTATAATTGAAAAATTAATATTTTTGGAAAATTAGATGATAATATATTGTTATTACCATTTGAAATATGATTTTTATGGTATTAATAATTATATTATTATAATCTTAAAATATTTATTTTTCTTCTTAAATAGTGATTCTTTTATGTGATAATTGGATGCTATTTAGGTAAGTTTCCATGATTATAATATTTTAGATTAAAGTGTTTAATTTAAAATAATATTATAATAGTAATTAATTGATAACATACAAATTAAATTTTGGTATGAAATTAATTAATTAATGGAAAGTTTTGATTTGTTATATGGAAATTGGTTTCCATATAAAGTGTATTTTAGATTGACCCAAGTTTTTATGGTATAATTGGATTATATCTTATAAAGCCACAAATTAATGCATTATTTATTTTATGCTATGTATGGATTGCTTAGCATGTCGGTTTGGTCATGGACTTAGGACCCTTTGAATGAATGCGATTTATTTTGGGTTTTGCACCGTTTTTGGTGATTAATTAAAATTGAGGCCTGCGTGTCTCTTATCTATTATTGTAATGCAAATCCCTTCCCGATATATGTACCCCTTTTCTGGTAGATAGAAAATATATGTACAAAGATCCCGAAGACTTCTAGAGTTGAAGACCCGAAGACTTCAAGAGTTGAAGACTTGAATATGTATGATGGAAGCTTACATGTAATAGATAGGATTTTAATTTTCACTATTTACTGTGCACGGTCAAAATTTGTTGGCTCAATTTTGACCATTTAGAAGTCCATGACCGATATCGAGTTTACTTTTCATGCACTTTATATTTGTGATATATTTGAAAATGTTGCATGAGTAAAGTGAAACTTAATAATTCTTAAAATCTTCCCTTTATTAAATATTAAGTTGAAAACGGTTAGGCCTCAAGAGTTGAGATTACCTAATCGTGGCTCTCCACCATCGTAAGAAATCAAATATTTTTCTTAGCACGGTGTCGGTTATGCCAACATAGGAGCAACGTGTTATTTTAAAATATTTTGTTTTTCTTATTTTAAACATGTGATGTGGTAGCACTTAGAAACTTTGCTTTTCAAGAAACCACTAAAGGTGAGAAAAGTCAAGGTTCAACTCTACTTGTTACCAGGATGGTGGATTTGACTTAACTGAGTTCATTGGACTAAGATGCCCCTTAAGGTGAGGTTCAATGGGCCATGGAGCCCAAGTATAATAAAATCAAATCATGCATGAGATGTATTGGCAAGAGTTGGCCACTTACAAACTTTTCAAATTCCAAGATGCCCCTTAAGGTGAGGAATGAGATAAATTATTAAGACCTTGATTACCCATTAGATATCTTCCAACGGGATTTCCGTTTCTTGCTAGGGAAGTGCAGGATTCGAAAAATTTAGTGGGAGGTACTATTTGATTATTTTTCGAAAATCAAATAGTTTAATAAAGAATCGTGTATAATAATTAATGTTATTTTCTACAGTTATTTTCAAATGGCTTTATATCCTTTGTCAAAAATACTCGAAGAAAACAAACTTACTAGACCAAATTTCACTGATTGGCTCCGAAATTTGAGAATCGTTCTCAATTTGGAAAAGATCGGTTATGTTTTGGACCAAGATCCCCCATTGATTGGTATCATACCAGATGACGTTGATGTTGATCAGCTTGATGTTCATAATGCTGAGGTTGCAACATTTGATAAGTGGAAGGACGATGATCTGAGGGCTAAGAGTTATGTCCTTGTGACCAATGACAATGAGTTACAACGTCAGCATGAAAAGATGCCTGACGCAAAATCTATGGTCAATCACCTACAAGAATTGTACGGTGAGCATAGTAGGATTGCACGTTATGAGGTTACTAAGGCCTTATTTCGAGCAAAACTACAAGAAGGAGGAAATGTAGGAGATCATGTTCTTAATATGATTGGCTTATTGGAGAGATTGGAAGAATTAAATATCTTCCTTGACTCTGAGATTGAAGTAGACTTAATTCTACAGTCTCTTTCAGATTCTTTTGGGCCTTTCATAATGAATTTCCACATGAACAAGCTTCATTGTTTGAAATATGATCTACACAATATGTTGTGCACTGCTCATGCTACAATGAAGGGTATGAACACTGATATTGTTCTTTTGGCCTCTTCCAAGTCAAAGAAGAAGAAAAAGAACAAGAAGGTTTCTGAAGTGAAACCAACTGGGGGAGTGACCAAAACTAAAGGGAAGGTTGCAAGTAAAGGAAAGTGTTTCCATTGCAACAAAGAAGGGCATTGGAAAAGAAATTTCACAGAATACCTAAAGTCTTTGAAGGTCAAGGACAATGACAAACCTTCAGAAGGTATGTTTATTATAATCATTATTTAGACTAGTTTTTCAAATTGGTCTAAATAACTACTTCTAAGATAATATACTCAGAAGCAACTTCACATGTTTGTGTATCGTTGTAGGATCTGAGAAGAAGTAGAGAATTGACTGAAGATGAGATTGCTCTAAGGATGGAAATGGAGCAAGAGTTGCTGCATTAGTTGGTGGAGATTTATCTTTCAGTTTTTTCATTTAACCATGCTTTAAAAGACTATTTATGTGATTCTAGTATTTAAAACATTGTTTCCATTCCAGTTGAGAATAATATGAATTTTTCTTTCGGAACAATGTTTACTACATTTATTTCAATAATAAATGTGATGGCACTAGAACATCATTAAATGATATTTATTGTTTAAATATGATTGATGATTAATAAATGAGCATTCAATACATGTTGATGTATGTATGGTCCATTTAATGGATCTTAGATCCTAAATGGGGTTTCATCTAAGTCTGTTCGTAAGACACCGTATGAGATATGGAAAACCTCGTCTTAAGTATGTTAACATTTGGGTTACACGGCTTATATCAAAAGCCTAAAACAGACAAATTGGAAACAAGATCTGAAAAGGTAGAAAGATATAACTTGACAAAGAGTTTGTTAATAAATCTTCCTAGCCTAATCAGATTTAAGAATCTGTGCAATACGAACCAAGAGTTATGTCTCCTTTTTAGAGAAGTGTTAGACATGTTATAGTTGTCTTCATGACACAGAGAGTGTCTTTGCAATTGGAGATGATGTGTCTAGTGACAATCCTATCATTTACAAAGAGGCGATATCAGATATCGATTTTAGAATGTGGAACATATGTTTTGACAAGGTACTCAAATGTTTGACTATACTGTAAAACATTGATGATTCATGTGTATAAAATGGTCAGTGGGAGTACTATCACATTTCTTGTATTATATGTAGATGACATATTAATAACAAGAAATGACGTAAGTATGGTGACTCCGATAAAAGTTTGATTATCTAAAATTTTCTATATGATAGATTTGAGATAAGCAGCCTATATCCTTGGGATTCGAGTCTATAGAGATAGATCAAAAAGATTAATAGGATTATCTCAAAGTATGTACATAAAATATTGAATTTGTTCAATATGTTAGATTCTAAGAAAGGTTTTATTACCTTTCAAGCATGAAATCTATATTTCTAAAGTTTGTGTCCTGACACAACTGAAGAGAGGGATCACATGAGTAAAATACCATAGGCTTCAGCTACTGGGTATCTTATATATGTGATATTATGTACAAGTTTTGATGTTTCTCATGTAGTGAGTGTCACTTGTAAACATCAATCAAATCTAAGTGAATAACACTGGACATCAGTTAAGTAACCAAGAGTTTAGTCTTAACTGATGGAAAACGAGTATTAAAAAGTAAAGGATACACAAATTTGATTTTCTATCGGATCAAATT
>CM008340.1:14383478-14393977 GCA_002525835.2 Ipomoea batatas
TTTGAAATGGAATCATTGAGGAAATTCTTAAAGAATAAGGAATATTATTTATATTTTTGGATAAAATTATTTAGAAAATCCAAAGGATCGGACCGGTGAAACGTACCAAAATTGATGAATACTTCAGGGAAGGAAGTGAGGAAGCCGCGGATGGAGGCGGGCGCCACCTCGGCGGTGTACACCGGAGCGATCATCAGGGCGTATCCGACGCCGATTCCGGCGACAAACCGACCCACCATAAGGAAAGAGAAGCCGGTGGCGAATCCCATCAAGAGCGCGCCGACGAAGAAGATGACCCCCGCCAAGACGATGGTGTAGCGGCGGCCGATCCAGTCGGAGGTCCGCCCCGCCACGGCTGATCCGACCAGCGAGTAGATGTTGATAGTTCCGATCAGGAGCTCCACCTGCACGTCGGAGACGTGCAGATCCTTCTTTATATAAATCGATGCCCCACTCATCACTCCTATGTCTGCATTTCAACATTACATTGCTAAATATTAACCCTAATTGACATGAATCTCAAAGACTACAAAATTGATTCTGAATTTAAAATTGTCACTACAACAAATAAGTAACTTAAATTAACCTTTTTGATTTGAACCATCCAATAAGGACAACCCAAATTGTTTATAGGATTCTATACTGACCAGAATCATAAAACAGATTCATCTAATGCATTCTCGGTTAATGAGTGCTATTTGGGGCCCAAATTATTTATATGATTCTTTACTGGTCAGAATCATAAAACAGATTCATCTAATACACTCTCGGGTAATGAGTGCAATTTCTGGTCCCCAGAAAAAATAAACAAAAAATTATGGAGTTACCATAGCCAAGTAAAACGGAAGTCATGGAGGCCAAGATGGAGCTAGCTAAGGCATATTTGTTGCGTTTTGGTTTCTTGGGAGGGTCGTCGTGGACCGCCGTAAGGAGTGGTGGGCTGGCCAGAGGATGGCCGGCGGATTTCAGGTCAGCCATAGTCGGAATCCAGCGCGCACACAGATCAAAGAAGAAGATGAAAGGAGATTTAGATGAAATTGGCAAATGCAATATATGTTTTTATGTATATATATTGGCTTAAAGGGCCGGGAATGCAAGAAACGTTTGGAAAAAAGTGAAGGAGATGATGATTTTGAAGAGGTTTTGGTGTGCTTGTAGTAGTACTTCTATAGTATATATGTGTGTGCCTGTTTTTGTGTATATATAGTACTATATTACAAGCACACCAATATAAAATCTATATATATATATATATATATATATATATATATATATAATATTTACATGTATAAAGATTATTACTGTAATATTTTCACCAAAAAATAAAGATTATTAATATTTATTAGTTACTATACTTTTTTTTTTAAAGACTAATATTATTACACAATTGGCATTACAACAATGGTAATATTGCTCAGTATGGAATTTTATTTAAAATTATTCCTATTTTTTTAGTTACGGTAATCACAATCTAAGGTGTGTAAGATTCACACTTTCTTTAAAACTGATTTCATTCCTTAGGGGTATCACTATGTGTGTTGAAATGTCACTTTTTCAAAATACCTACATGAAAAAAAAATAGAGATTTTGATGTGCCAAAAATTCTCTAATATTCTGTTTAACGCACGATATTTTCATTTTTTTTCGGGAGAAAAAAAACATAGAGAGCGCATTTTGAAACACAAAAAGTAGAGATGGAGAATTTTTTTTTTTTTTTTTTTAATGGAAGAATGGAAAATGAATTTAGGGAAAATTGGGGACATGAAAAAAAAAAAAGTAAATGCAGCCCCATATTACAAAATAGTATTAATGAATGGGCAAAAAAATTTTATAAATCCAAAAAAAAAAACTTTTTTTTATTTAATAAAATTATATCTATACAAAAAGATAAGATATACAGTTGGGAATTTTCCTAATTAATTACAATCAATATAACATTTTAGAAACTAATCGAAATTAAACTACTCAAAAAGTTCTGAGCCTCGGAATGGTAACCTTTTCTGAATATGCATGAAATTTAATTTTGTATATATATCAAAATCAGAATAATTAATATTTATAACTATCCAATTAACCATTTTCCTTATACAATTTTCTGTTCTCTCCTTTTCCATTTTCGAGCTATAACTTTAAAAAAGTAAAATATGCATAAATAATTAATATGCTAAGACTAGCCAGATAAGGAGAGAGGGAATTTTTTTTTATCCACAATGGATTATTTCCATAAAGTATTAGTTTGTCCTAAAATGAGCGGTTCAATGGGTGAAACATATTTCTCATATTCTTTCGGTCATTGTATATAGGGCTTTTTTTGTAATATTTTTTCTTTCTGTGAGTTTGCGCATATTACGAATTAATTAGTGTTATATTGTGAAATAAATTTAAGAAAAACAAAACGTAGCATTATATTACTTGATAAAATCAGGGAGACTTGAACTCAAATCTATTACCAATTTTAGGTATAATGTATAAAGATAATTGCATTTATAATACGAAAATATTATTTCCTATTTGATGGAAATGACCCCTTTTTGAGAATATTGTGTCCATATTTTCTAAATATTTGTCTAATTATATTGAATCCTTATATATACTGAATGATATGATGCAAAAATATATAAAGTAAGAAGAATCAATTATTAAAATCTTTCATATTTTTTATCCAAAAAAATCTCTCATATTTATTTGAGATAAATCAAATTAATAAGAAGAATCATTTGAGATAAAAGTGTATATTATAATAAATAATATTATCCTATAACATAATTTCCAAGGTCACTATTTGAATGTGTGCCATAGGTGAAACTGGCCTTATGATCCTAATCGACAAATAATCATAATGAGGTAAATCAATTTTGGTTGTTCATAACTAACCGACTTAAACCATGAAGACCAATAAACAGCTGCGCTCCACCAAATGTCGAACTTGAAATCTCGTAATTACCAAATTAACTGGTTGACGAACAAGTAGGTATTGAGTCAAAGAGTCTATGTTGTATGAGTCCTTGTACCAAGCTGGTTATATTATATTTTAGCGGTCCCATTACATAGTTCATATGTAGTTATATATGTACTATATATAAGTGTGTATTATATAGTTTAAATTGCTTTATGCAAATTTGAGAATAATGTTGTCTGACTTTTTTATATTCATTACTAGGTGTAATACTATACGAGATTACGAGTTATTGTTGAATTGTTATACTTAGCAATGGTGTTGGATTGGGGGTATCTTTAGTGTGCTTTAATAAGTGTACGTGTGTCCTATAAAAGTGTACATATTATAATTTAATTAAATTGCTCTGTGCAAATTTGACAATGTTGGTAGACTTTAAAAAAAATCATTAATAAGCTAAGGGTAGTACTACACATGTTATTGTTGCTTTATTTATTTATTATTATTATTATTATTATTATTATTATTATTATTATTATTATTATTAGTTTGGAGTGATAGAGAGAAATTCATAGACACCATGTGAACAGTGAGTAAATATCATATAGTGACTCTAGCTAATCGACAAAGGACCACGAGGAGATAAATTAAATTATTCATAGCTGAGCAGTTCAAACTAAAAAAGACCAATGTGTTGCTTCCACTGGGAACCAAAATTAAAATCTTATGATTACCAAACCAATAACGACATGATGAACTTGATTAAGATTGTCTTATTATTGTTTAACACTTTGTGGGTGTTTGGTAAATAATTGTTGGCTGATAGCTGTTAGTTGATTGAGTTAGTAGATTTGATTAATTGATAACATTGATTGATTGTAGAAAGATGTTTTATAAATTAGTTATATTGATTGTTTAACAAAATCAAACAACTAATAATTGTCAAATAAGTCAAAATTAATTATTCCACTAATTATTTTATCAAACATGACTTTCAAGATTGGAATGATGTTGGATTGGGGTTTTTTGTTGTACTTTAGCAAGTACACTAGTCCTTAAACATTTCGACACGTCGCAGACAAGTACAGTGGCATATTTAATTTAAAAATAGAACAGCCAACTAACTGCTCCTTGTACCTTACTGACGCAAATTATATCGTGGACCGCGGTCCACAATGCATTGTGGATCGCGGTCCCAAAACGACGTCGTTTTGATTAATGAAATAGACGGATGAATTCGCGCCACTCACTTTTTTTTTTCATATATACTGCATTTCCTTTTCATATATATTGCACTTTCTTTTCAACACAACTGCAGTTACTTTTTGATATAACTACAGTTGTATATTATCGAATGAAACTATAGTTATATCAAAAAGTAACTGCAGTTGTGTTGAAAGGGAACTGCAGTTGTGTTGAAAAGAAAGTACAGTATATATGAAAAGAAAGTGAGTGGTGCGAATTCATCCGTCTGTTTCATTAATCAAAACGACGTCGTTTTGGGGACCGCGGTCCACAATGCATCGTGGACCGCGGTCCACGATATAAGAACTGCCTTACTGATTGATGACATGCATTAAGGTCCAGGTTGTGGACCGGATACACTAAAAATGCGGCTTGTAGTCTTGAACTTTATAACACGTCGCATGGCGACGATCCAATTTTGTTCTTTCTACCGTCCCAAAGCTATCACTGCTTCATCGAAATTGGGAGTGTTATCATAACTACATGGCTAGCTTCTCACCACACAAAAAAAATTGTACGAGACTAACGTGACCATCAATCATCTTATATTTAATTTGATTTTGACAAATCAAAACGATGCCTTGAGTGTGGAATGAAGTGATCGAATCAGTCAATTTTATCACGTGATTGATTATATAAACATAGTCAGATCACAATGTTACAACTTTGACATCAAGTAAAAATGATTTATTGACTTTTTTGATTTGAATTGATCGGTTATGAATAATCTAAACTAGTTTACTTTATTGCGATTACCTTACAAGTATTGGTTAAGTGCGTAGAGCATGATTATCATATTTAAAGGTCAGAACTCCCAATTAAACTCTTTGCACAGATGATATCTTTAGATAATGGTTGTAGATTTCCTTCGTCACCCGAAAATGACAACAACCAAGTAAAGATGAGGGAGGACATGGATGCCTACATTCATTGTCATTTGTATTTACGTTTGCGCACGAAGTCATAATGTCTTTACTTCTATACCATTCAATTCGTTAAGGGTCGTTTTCTAGTTTGGTTGAGTGTTTAGTGTGATTGTCAAATTGCTATCGAAATAAACAAGTGAAGTCCGAGAAATGTGGTTCAAAGAAATATCATTGCTAAAAGGATAGATACTAGCTAATCGCAATGTGGAGTTTTCAACGTGCTGGATAGTGACAATAGATGGCACGTTTTCAGTGCAATCGACTAAAGATCGATTTGTAAATTGAAGTGTTAGGCAAGGACTCAATCATGAAGAGTATGTAATTGTAAGACATGTTAATCATGAGGAGAAATCATGCATGTGTGATGTTTGGATAGTAATTTACAAAGTTAGGTTCCATTCATGTGCTTGAATATCCTCCCAATGGGTTTCATCCTCTTCTAATAGTAGATTATATTGGAGTGACATTTTCATATTTCATGTTGGGTACTTGGGCTTTAAGTACCGTTTGGTAGAAGAATTCTTTGAAACCATGTGAAAAGCATTATGTCATGAAGACAATCTTAATTAATTGGGATGAATTCAGCCCATTTTGGTGAACTAATAAGGCATATTCACGTCACGTGTAAGCCCAATTTGGATCAACATAATTATCGCAACTTATAAAGTTCGAACTCATTTTCCCACTATTAGGAGATGTTTGGTTCATACCCAAATTCAATGTTTTGAAAGTTTTCATATCACTAAAAACTTAAAAGAGACTTGAATTCTTTCCAAGTGTAATGAAACAACTAAAGATCTCTGAAAGTCCCCTAAATCGTCACTTGCCTTTTTCATAGATATGAATCATATCTATTGTATTTCCACAATTTCACTAGAAATATCATCACAATGTAATAGCTAAAGACCTTAAATAATTATCTGAAAAAACAGGTCATGAATTCAAGCTTTAGTAGGAACAATATTGACTCGTTAGCCACTGATTTTGGATTCATTTTACGCTTATTGCTTATTGTATTCATTATTGATCATAAGGAGTGGACATACACTATAATTTCACAAAATATTTCAATATTTAATATAATTATTTCCATCATCCATAATCAAAATCGAAGATCCGTACATCATAATTAAGACCAACGCATGATTAACTTTCCCTAATCAAAATCTAAATTAAAAGCTTACATCTTTACGTATACAAATCTCAGAAAGCAGGAAAGAGGTATCGGGAAAGTGCGCGGTGCAAGTGAGCGGCGAGGCGGCGGGTGTAGACGGCGGCGCCGCCGCGGAGGAGCCTCTCCACGGACCCCACGAACAGGGTAAGACTCCGAACCGGCGGCACGCACAGCATCAGCGGCGCCGCCGCAAAGAACAACGGCAACATTCTGAGAACGTATGGACAAATTTAAACAATTGATCTGAAGAAAAATTATGGGGAGAGAGTAAGATCGTCAGTGATGTAGGTACATAATGTTTGTAATATGAACGGAGAAAATTCTTAGACTATTGTTTTCTATATTTCATTAATTGTCGTCGGTGCTGAAGAGTCCAGGAAGATAACATATAGAAATATTAAAAAATTAAATAACAAACTTTGCCCAATAATTTCTATGGTTTCTGTTGAAGTATTGTTCTGGTAATATTATAATAGAAAAAATTGTAATTAATACTTCTCTATAATATGCTAATTATTATTATAATGTTACTTATAAATTATTAGTAATGTAAATATTGCTCTTCAATTTTCGAAATGATACATGTATTATTCATCCCGTAATGTAAATGTAACCTTTCACGTTACATATATTGCCCTGAATTAGTCATTTACAATGAACTCTTCTCTATAAGAAAGAGATTAGGAATAATGCATGTGTACTATCAACTAGTACTTGTAGTTATCATTAGCACACATCTTTTAAGGTGTATATATACACTTAATAATTAATGGAATTGAAGGAGGCAGGATTGTTATTCGCTTTGGTCCCCATCACAACATCATTTGGTTCCCCTTGTTGCCTTCAATCTAACGGGCTGTTTGGTAGAGCGTAATAAAGGGGGCATTAAATTTAAATTCATTGAATTGTTAAACTACTGTGTTTGGTAGGAGGGAATTGCAAATCCACGGAATTGCAATTCCCTCCTACTGCTGAATTAGAATTCTTACCCTCCCCCTGGGAATTGTAATTCGGTAATGTTGGGGAGAAAGAGTGCTTGGATGAAGACTATTTTACCCTTCAATAATTAACCATTCTCCTTCTGTTATTCAGGTACGCCTCATTCACTACATAAGGACATTTTGGTCATTGTATCATCTATTCCCTTTCAATTCCCTGCACCCATATTTCTGCATACCAAACACTGTAATTGCAATTCCTACTTTATTCACCGAATTACAATTTTTTTCCACCCTAATTCCCTCATCCCAACCAAACGGGCTGTAAAGGATCTTGAAAGTGATCTTACTCTTATTTCTTTTTGATGAGTAACTCATAATGTCATTAGCAGAAAATAAACATCAAAGTCACAACACCATTATTTTGTACCCTTTTTCCTTGCCATGGATGAGGATTTTCCACTATTGGTCACGCGATTATTTAATCATTTTCACATTTGGTTACTGTCTATTAATTTTTCTATATTCTATGCTCTATGTAAGTTACTTATCTTGAAGGGCATAATTACCATTTTTGAAACTAGAGTTTTAGAAGATGGAAGATGAGGAGGTGAACTAGAAAATGTGGTTAAAAATATAGAGGAAATGAAATTATAATTGCTCAATTTCCTGTTGGGTTGGTATGCATGTAACAAAATTGGTTTGCATCTATAATATGACTTGATGGACTTACTAGTTTAATGATGAAACAATATAATGGGCTCAATTTCATAAGCCCAAAATTAGTTTTTTTTTGGAAGATTAATTTGAACCTAGCAAGTCGGAAAATTTTTACAGACAGTTTATTTAAGTCTACAAACAATTTAACTAGCCAACCTAACCCTAACAACTACAAGTCTTCCTTCATAGGACGTCGTAGTTGTCTAATTGACCGACACACCATCTAACCAACTGACCACGATTGACAGTCAATTAGGGAGCACCCTGTTAGCTCACTTGCAAGGTGTCGTCATAACATATGCAACTTGAATGATCAATACAATTATCTCCCTATTTCTTTCTTCCGGATCCATCCCATATCTTTCTTTAGCATTTGTTCTAGTGTATATTACTATACCTATCTTATCAAAGGAGTCCAATCTCTCGATTTCACTTGTACTCAATTCTCGCCGTGCCTGTTACACTATCAACGACTGTAAATCAACATCTGTTGAGTGAAGTATAAAATTAAGAATTTGTCAATCAATTCAACGAATGTGATAAACTAGGAAGGATTACAAATTCTTAATCTCCAAGTAAAGCCTCCACCAAATAAACTGCACAAAAGTACACTCTTATGTCACACCCACATTAATCTACTGAAGATGATGCTGATAAGTGGATGCCATAATTTATCTAATCAGGATTAGGTCTGCTTAATTTTTTATGTCAATATAATCAAACCAAACTATACTATTTTAGATAAGACATATGCATCTATCATGCCATATATAATTCTATAATATCATTTCAGGACTCTTAGCTTCATCATGCACTATATTTTGCACCATTTGATGATCCATAAACTACCTAAATCAGAATAGTGTAGAACTATTTTTTTTATTATTAAAAATCTAATCTGGAATCATTCCATATATAAAAACTATAAACCCACATTTTATTCTTATTAATTCCAATATATAAATATATAAATTAAATTATCTTTGATTTACGGGAAAGTCTTGTAGCAGCTATCCAATGGGACGCTTTGAGTGAAGCTCACCTTGTAATTTTAGCCTGCAAAAGACCACAAAGAGTTAAATCAACCTAGATTGTTTATAATTAATCGACTCAAATAAAAAATCTTAATAAGCTGGTTTTATAATTTCCTGGCTCAAAAAATATCAATACATAAATGATCTATTTCAAGATTTAGGTGTCTTTTTGGCCACCAAAAGTGTGTTAAGGGTTTTTGCCCTTTGGCCATGACGACCAACCATCTCAAATAATTCATAACTATCGTTCAAACCTACCCACTAAATAAAACATTAAGGACATATCAAAACTATTAGTAGGTTAAAGGTTTGGTTTAAAATTTAAGATCACCCATTTTAATTGCATGACTAAATGTCTTTTTATTACGAGAGTATAAGGCCAATTTATTTGTTTTTTTTTTTTGTGCCACGAAAGCCTAAGACCCTTGAGTTTTATACGAAAAAATTTCATTAGGCATTTGAATTTTAAAAATTTGCAATTAACACATTAACTTTTTATTTTGGTGCATCCGCAACCAATAGCCAATTATCTACAGGTAATACCTAGTAATTAAGGTTTCAGTTAGACTCTTGGCGATTGTTGAGCAGTCGCTAATTACCAATTTGATTGTCAAGCTCCTAATTATCAGGTATTACCCGTAGGTAACAAGTTATTGGACTCGGATGCACTAAAATGATAAGTTAATGTGTTTAATTGTAAACTTTTAAACTTCAGGTGTCTAATTAATTTCTTGTATAAAGTTAAATAGCTTATTTGACCATTTTACTTTTAAAAAAAAACATAGTTTACATAAATAAAGACTAAGGAATATGATATAATTTTCCAAAAAAAAAAGGAATATGATATAATGGACGACAACTTCAATCGAGTTAGTCAGTCAATTGAGTTAATAATCACAAAGTTTTAAATTTGACTTGCTATAAGAGTTACTTATTAACATTCTTAATCTGTAAATAGTACAATCTCGAATGAGTTTATTACCAAAATGGTCCCTCGACTATTGCGAAATTATCAATTTGGTCCTCGACAATTTTTCGTGCCCAATTAAGTCCCTCGACTTTGAAAATTTTAACCAATTTGGTCCTCCGTTTATTATGTTGTTAAACATCCGTTAAAATGGGGACCAAATTGGTAATTTTGCTATAGTCAAGGGACCAAATTAGTAATTTTACTATAGTCAAGGGACCATTTCAGTGAAAAATTAATTACCAATTTGGTCCCTTGACTATAGCAAAATCACCAGTTTGGTCTCTTGACTATAGCAAAATTACCAATTTGGTCTCGATTTAACGGATGTTTAACGGCAAAATAAACGGAAGACCAAATTGGTTAAAATTTTTAAAGTCGAGGGACTTAATTGGGCACGAAAAATTGTCGAGAACTAAATTGATAATTTCGCAATAGTCGAGGGACCATTTCGGTAATAAACTCATCTCGAATAATAGTTTCAGATTTTCCCAATTCCCATAAAGCAAAGGCAATATAAAATAGAATATAGTGACTTTATGTTACATCATTATCAGTTTAATAAGTCAAAGTGATTCTCTGCATTTTCGATCAAGTCA
>CM008340.1:14613659-14628035 GCA_002525835.2 Ipomoea batatas
ATATAGCAATTTTTAATTTTATTAAGTTTTTAAATAAATTTTTAAAATATATTAATAAATTAAATTTATTACAAATAATTCTTTTATGAAAATAAGTAATAAAAAAAAACAGACTATAAATATTATATTATAGTATATTACGGAGTATATTGTAGTGTAAGTATATTAATTATTTTTAGTTGGAATTTAGAAATGAAAATTGAGATTTGGATTCATTGCATGATGTATAAGTTTATATTTATTAATTAGTGTAAATTAAATCTGCTAGTTTATTTAAATTGAAAGTTTAGAATATTAATTTGAAAATGTCAAAAGTTATTGTTTAACCCCGTCAGTAAGTTTGACAGTCTAAAAATTTTTCTAGTAAGGCCAAGAATTTTGAACTCGAGCCACATGCATGCATCATCCTCCAACAATCTAAACACTCCGTCAGGAGGGTTTTCAAAGACATGTGTTCCTTGAGGCCATTGTTTTGCAAGTTTAGCTAGATATTCAGCTAAGTTCCTGCTTGTAGGCTTGAATCTCGTTACAGGCTGAGCTATTCGCGAACTGGCTACTAGTCATTCTTCCAACAACATCGTTGGAATCACTCTCTAGAATTAGTCTGATTTTGATAGATTTTGGTAGGTTGTGAGACTTTTAACAGATAAAAAACAATAATTATGATATTTAATTAACTTAATTAGCGTGATTATACTTCTATAATCATTGTAAATGGTAATTACAGAATCAAATATTATATTGGTGGTGGGAGCAAAATTATAAAATCTGTCCATAATTTTTTTTTCTTTTTTCATTAAAAAACAAAATTGTTTTTGCAGTAATATGTTGCGAACTCTAATGAATAATGGAATCCTGTTTCATAATACATGCATGTCTTCGAAAAAAAATACAATAAACTCACAAGTAAAATAACCTCTCAAAGTGGTAAACAAATGTCTAACTTCTATATTACTTGAGTTATTTAGATACTTTGTTGGTTTTTGAGTTTAGAGTTTAGGGTTTAAGGTTTAGGGCCAGAGCCTGGGCCAAGAAACTCCCTTTAAGTGTAATTAAGAACGAGAATCCGCCACCCCGGCGGTGGCAGCAGACATCTTGCGACGGCAGAGAGGGCAGGAAGGGCTTCTCTCCAGCCAAGATGAAAGGCAGTCGTTGTGAAAGGAGTGACGGCTGCAAGGCATCACAGCCACATCTCTCCCCGCCGTTAACTCCTCTAAACAAATAACGCAACAACTACCGGCGTCGTCCTCTATTCTCTTCCTCTTTAACGACTTCACCGTTAAACCGCCATCGGCGGCGCCGCCATTTACCCCACGCGCCGCCGTTCCGGAATCTCGATCATCCTCGTACGTTTCTTGAACATCCTCGGAACCTCGTATCTGAACCGACCGTATGTCAACCCGAAGATCACACTTAAACCGCAACGCTTTCTCGACCACCTCGTCGGCGATGTTAAGGACGGTGTCGGCGTCGATAGGCCAGTAACAAAGCCCTTCCGAAAAGATGAAACTCCGACATTCGATTCCCGATTCCTCCGCCAGCACGTCCTCGCTCAGGCATATGATTCGTGATTCCACCTCGTATTCTCCATCGTCGCTGTCGTCAACTGTGTGGTGAGAGAAGCGCACATGGAGGTGAGACCGAGACGGCGTAGAAGAGGCGGCGCAAGCGAACGGAGCATTATCTTCTCCGACTGTGGGATACGGCCGTACAGAATAGGTTGTGAGATAGTCGGAATAGTCGTCAACACCACTCTCCTCCATTGATCCTTTCTTCTTCGATCTTCTTCAATTCTCTTCTGCGCAGCTTAAATTACGGATTAGGAGACGTTGTTTCCTAAATCCTGATTTGACTTGAACTTGAGTTTTAACGGAAACTTTAATTTCTTGAACCTCAAGGTACTAGAAATCTTAGCTTATCTTATAGTTTGTATTTTTATAGGTAATTAGGGATATCAATTTTAACCTGAAATTGATGGACTAGTTTGATAAAGGAAAAAGAAAAATTAAGGTTAGGGCTAAAATATTTTAGCCTGATAAAAAATCAGCTCAATAAATTTAATTAGTGACCCGAACCAACTAACTCTAAATTTAGTGGGTTAGTCTGATAGTCTAAGTCACTTAAGACTATTCTTTGTTACAGAAGTAATATACAACAAAATATATTTGAAGTTTATATATGTGAGCTCATCTTTAATATTTTTTATTAAAATATTAAATAAATTTGTAATAGTATATTAATAAATTTATTACAAATAAAATAATATTTTTTAATGAAAATAAATTATGAAAATTAAAAACTTACTATAAATAAAATATTGTATTATATTATATTATAGTGCAAGTATATTAGTTATTTTTAGTGGAAATTTCGAAATGTAAATTAAAGTTTAGATTGATTGAATGATGTATAAGTCCATATTTGTTATTGTAAATGCGTTAGTTTATTAAAATTGAAAATTTAGATCAGAATATTAATTAATTTGAAAATATCAACCGTTTTAGTTGAACTGACTTATAAGCACGGCAACCCAAGGTTTTATGGTTAGGACCAAGAATCTTCAATCCAATAATAAAAATAATAAGTCAAAATTGATAGACCCGACAATGCATCAGGGTTAGCTCAAAATCAAACTAGTTGGCCTGATTGGCATTCCAATGGTTAATGTGATTAATTACCTTTTTATAAAAGAAAATTCTTTTAAAGAAGCTATTATTAATTTATTCTTTTTACAGATATACTCCATATATAATATATGGATGTATAGGGGTGGAAATTCAGTTCGATTTTTTCGAACCGTAATATACCGAATAATCGAACAGTAATGGATTCTTGTATATCGAACAACGTTTGATTTTTTTAATTGATTTCCTTATGACTTGTTCTCTAGCTACTTTGCATATTCTTGTATATCGAACAGTTTAAAAAGTTGTAAGGTATTCAGCTTGACCTGCTACACAGATTCTATGTTTTTATTAAATAAATTTAGTATATATAGCATAAAATCTTTTTTAAAAAATTGATTAATGGCATTGACTACATGAATGTTAACCAGCAATCCATATATTAAATATAAAAAATCATATTACATCAACTAATAAATTTTGATAATTAAATTTGCGTTGACTTGAGGGGCAAGAAACTTAGGATTTAGGAAACTTATAACTACTTGGAATCATATAAGGATTTAAGAAATAAGATTTAGGAAATATGGCGCAACTATAAATCTTACGAAGTTATCGCAGCGGCTATCTTCAATTCAGAGAAATTAAGTTCTATCATATCATATCAATGGACGCCTATTCCGACTACGACACAAGCTTCTCCGTGCGGTCATATCCTTGCGACGGAGAAGATAATGCCTCTTCTGAACCGTCGTCTAGGCCGCCTCACCTCCATGTTCGCTTCTCTCATCACGTTGTCAATGCTTGGATTGACGACAGCGACGACGAGGAGATAGAGTCACGAACGATATGCCTGACCGACGATTTACTGGCGGAGAAGTCCGGAGACGATTGTCGCAGTTTCATCTTCTCCGAAGCGCTGTGCGACTGGCTTATTGACGCCGAAACCCTCGTCGACATCGCCGACCAAGTGGTCGAGAAAGCGCGGCGGCTTAGGTGTGATCTTCAGGTTGACATACGCTCTGTCCAGTGGTGATGACCCTGTTACATTGTTGTATCTGTTCATTAGGCTAGTTGTTTCTTATATTTTACAAAATCAGATTTCTTTATGGCACTAGTACTTTACATATTTTTGTCTAGGGTTTTTAATCTACAGGTTTTTGTTCAAATAATATCAAATCCACACAAATATCGAATTGATTCTCAAACTATATTTCATGTAAGTTTTAGGTATTTCCAAATTCTATTTTTTTTTTCTTTTCACAATTATGTGACAAACAAGATGATATTTTGATATGTCGATTTAGGAAAGTGTCTACTTAGGAGTATGAGTTATGAGTAAGAAATTAATTTATTATCTTTGAGTAACTCTAGCCTCTTAAAATTTTTGTCACAATTTTTTCTCTGATCTTAGCTTGAAGTTGTACTATCTAATTAGATTGCTTTGTATTTGATTAAAACTATGGATGGTCTGAGAATAGAAAATCTTTTGAAAAGAAAATACTCCGTAGTATTTTTCCTTTAGACAAAAAGGTGAATTGAAAAATGCTACTCTACTATACTAAAATCACTTCATAATATTCATTATTTCAGATTTACTTTACCTCTCTTCACACATTGATATTACAAAATTAAAAACATTGCTGCGCTTTTACAAATTTAGTAATATATATATATGTGTGTAAGGCATAATGGATATGTATATTTTGAATTTTTTTATAATCTATGTTAGTTGGAGTCCAGTTGAGCTCAAGCTCAAAAAAATAAAATTTGGTAGAGCTTGAACTTTAAATTTTTTTAATTGAGCTGATTTTCGAGTTTTGTTTATTCAAGTTCAGCTCGCCTCAATTAATCCCTATGCATACATATATTATATGTCAAAAATTTGTGTGAGACATTTTTGCAGATCTCACGGCTTGGATATTTAATTAATGAGGTCAAAGATCCGACCTATTAATAAAAAATTCGACCTCGTGTCTCACGGATTGAGCTGCATAAGACGGTTTCACACAAGTGTTACTCATATTATATACAGATTATATATGTACAAAGAATAAATTGATAATAGCCCTAAAATTTATTTTATAAAAAAAGTAATTAATCACATTAATCATAAGAATGTCAATCTGGCCAACTAGTTTGATTTTGAGCTAACCCTATTGTATTGTCGAGTCTCCTAACCGTAAAACTTTGGGTTGTCATACTTATCAGCCACATTAAACTAAAATTGTTTACATTTTCAAATTAATATTTTAAACTTTCAATTTTAATAAACTAATGCAATTACAATAATTAATATAAACTTATACAACATTCAATTAATCTAAACCTCGATTTACATTTCGAAATTCAAACTAAAAATAACTAATATATATGCTTGCACTATAATATAATATAATATTTATAATAAAATTTTAAATTTTCATAAAATTATTATTTCATTTTAACAAACTTAATAACATATTATTAAATTTTTATTTAAAATTTTAATAAAAAAATATTAAAGATGAGTTTACATACATAAACTTTTTTTTTTTCAAAAAAAAAAAAACTTAATATATACTTTGTTGGTTATCACTTCTGTAATAAAGAATAGTTAAGTCATTTAGACTACTTGACTAGCCCACTAAATTTAGGGTTAGTCCGTTTGGGCCACTAAGCTCATTGAGCTTTTTTTTTTTTTTTTTACTATATTTGACAAACCGAACTGAAGAGTTGTTAAGCTAGCTAATTATACTTAAAAATGTTTGATTAAATTAGTTTTTTGATAAGAAGTTCTAATGGAGACCGATTCTCTCCCGGATAAGGGCTCGCCGGCGGCGACCTCTCGGTCACCGGAGGACGAGGATTTACTTCAGCGCAGCACCAGGAAACCGAAGCGACACAGGGACAACAGGGAGACTCCTGGACAAACCCCGCTGGCAGAAACGTCCCAAGATTCAACCCTATTTGCCGGATTGAAATCTCCGGACTCGGCTCAATGGCGTATCCCGATAGAAACCCCCAACACAGCCTGGGGCAAGAAAGTTGCCGCGGACCCCTTTGAACAGGAGGAAGTGTCCGAGGATGAAGATATGGGTGACGGAAAATCTGACCCTTTCTGCCCGGTGATCCGAGTCACGAGGGAGGAAAAAGAAAGGCTTCGCCGCCCTTGGCGTCGAACCCTAATCATCAAGCTTTTGGGGAGAAAGGTAAACTATTCGTATCTCCTGAACAGATTACAGAGAATGTGGAAGCCAGACGCAAGTTTTGACCTAATTTCCCTGGATCAAGATTTCTATCTAGCCAAATTCGAATCCCTCCGTGACTACGAATTTGCGAAATACGAAGGGCCTTGGATTATTTTCGATCACTACCTGACAGTCCAAGAATGGGTCCCTAATTTCATTCCAAGAAAGAGCAAGCTGGACAAGATGTTAGTCTGGCTGAGATTTCCCTCGATCCCCATTGAGTATTTTGATGAGCAGTTCTTGATGAAAATTGGCAGAGAAGTGGGCCGCCCAGTAAAGGTAGATACTACGACGAGCTTGGCCTCAAAAGGTAAATTCGCCAGGATCTGTGTGGAATTGAATATGACGAAACCCCTGTTATCGAAATTCACCTTGGCTGAGGAGGTATTGCCGATTGAGTATGAAGGAATTCACATGGTCTGTTTCAAGTGCGGCTGCTATGGCCACAAACACGGGCAGTGCGAAACAGAGAATGACATCTCTGTGGAAACTGGTGATCAGCAGCCCCCATCTAAGGACCAACAACCGGGAGAACCACAGGCTAGGACGCGGAGCACAACATCTAAGTTCCCAGATTACAAGGACAACTATGGTTCATGGATGTTAGTCACAAGGAAAGAGAGAAGAGGACAAAGAGGGGGGTTTAACCGCACGCCGGGTGCGTCGAACAGAGGAATAAATCAGTCACAACAACCAAGTGTAAACCCAGCGAATCTGGAAATGAGCTCACGATATGCTGCCCTAGAACACCTGACGGAGCCTGAGATCGATCCTGCCTCAGAAGGTTATGTGCCACCTACGGCGCTTTCTACCCCTCCTAGTAATCTGCCTAACATTCGAACTAGCAGCCAAGCCCGGCCCCAGAGGGCTCAAGAACCAAATCTCCAACCGCAACGGAATAAACAATTCCAACCTACTAACCGAGGAGCTCTTGGCGGAAGGAGTGGAAGAGGAGGGGCCCCCAGACGTGCAGCAGCAGAAACTGAACACACTATCGTAAGGGGCTCCAGACTAGGGAAGCAGGTGTCAACCACGGTAGTCCAGCACCAACCGGATATCCCTGAGTCTTCGACCAGATCTTTCGCTGATCACAATGTTCTTGGAGAGCCACCCGATCTTGCTAGGACCTTCGATGCAAACCAGATGGAGGCGGAGGCTGAATGTGCTATTGACACTGGTCAAGATGGTCTTATGGACCAAGATGGTCCATCTCTGTGAGCTTTTTGTGCACCTGTGCACTTTTTCCTTGCTTTTCATTGTTTTTATGATTGTTTTAGTATGGAATTGTCAAGGGGCGGCCTCGAAAGCTTTGGGGCGCACCCTTAAACTTTTTTGCAGATCTTATTCCCCAAACATGGTCTGCTTATTAGAACCAAAAGTTTCGGGCAGCCAGGCTGACTCTATTTGCTTTAGCTTTGGCTTTGATGAATGGATTAGAGTGGAAGCAGTTGGTTTCTCAGGAGGAATTTGGATATTTTGGAAATTACCCCTTAAAGTAGAGATTCTCTACACGCACCCGCAGTTTATTAACTTGCAGGTGGAGGATAATAACACACCCCCCTGGGTTATTTCAGTAGTTTATGGCAGTCCTAACCCATCCTTGCGAAAAAGTTTGTTCTCTAACCTTTCTTTCCAGGACCCCAACCCCCTAACGCAATGGATGGCCTGTGGAGATTTTAACTCGGTTATCAGCATCGACGAAGTGTCAAACAAACAGCAATTCAGCACATCACGATGTACAGATTTCAGAAACTGGATATTTCGCGAAGGTCTACTTGATCTAGGCTTCAAAGGATCAATCTATACTTGGCTGAGAGGCACCAACACCTCGACCTTCAAAGGGGCACGGCTGGACCGAGCTCTATGCAATGCAGAATGGAGACTAAGGTTCCCAGACGCGTCAGTAGAACACTTGCCAATTGTCAACTCTGATCACGCGCCTCTGTTAATTATGACCAATCCTAAACTTGCATCCTCTCAGATCTACAGCTTTAGATTTAACATGGCTTGGACGATGCACAGGGATTTCATTAATTGCATTCGGCAGTCATGGATCCCAGGCAGAGAGTTAGAGGCTAATAAGAAGTCCACAGCAGAGGCATTGAAGGATTGGAACTACAACACTTTTGGAAATGTATTCCATAGGAAAAAGAGGTTACTAGCTAGAATCAAGGGGGTGCAGAACGCCTTAATCTTTCAGCCAAACCCCAACCTGCTCAAACTGGAGAAAAAATTAAGGAAGGAGTTGGATGATACTCTGTCTCAGGAAGAAATTATTTGGTTCCAACGTTCGAGGGAGCAATGGATTCTATCAGGAGAACGAAACACACGTTACTATCACCTAGCCACCTCAGTGAACAGCAGCCGAGGAAAAATCGTGAAAATTCAGAACGACAATGGCATCTGGTTAACCGATGAAACTGCTATAAGAGACCATATCCGACACTATTTCATGAATCTGTTCTCGGGCAACAACAACAGCAGTCCCCAGCCTTTCATTCATGGCCGCTTTCCCAAAGCATCACATGACAAATGGCGAGAGGTGAATCGACCCTTTGAACCGGAGGAAGTCAAGCAAGCCCTCTTTGATATGGACCCGTGCAAAGCTCCCGGACCTGATGGCTTTACTGCTGGTTTCTACCAGAAATCATGGAATTTAGTAGGTAAAGATCTTTCAAAATTTGTGCTTGATTTTCTTGCTACAGGTTCACTTCCCCAAGGAGCAAATGATACATTTCTTTCCCTGATACCGAAAGTGGCAACCCCAGAAACTGTCAAACAATTCCGGCCGATTGGCCTCTGCAACGTGTCATACAAAGTTATCACGAAAGTAATGACTACCCGGCTGAAGGAAATTTCCAAAGTCCTAGTAGGCCAACATCAAGCTAGCTTCATCCCAGGAAGACAGATTGGCGACAACGTTATTGTTTTCCAAGAAATCTTGAACTCTATGCGAAGCAAAAAAGGCTCACTCGGATGGATGGTAATGAAGATAGATCTGGAGAAGGCTTACGACAAGCTGGCCTGGAACTTTATTGATGATACTTTAGTAGATATCGGCTTCAATTCAACTTGGAGAAGGAATATCATGACATGCATCTCCACGTCAAGGTTGGCAATAAACTGGAATGGGAGGCATTCAGAGTGGTTCAACCCCATGCAAGGAATAAGACAGGGAGACCCCATCTCACCCCTCCTTTTTGTTTTTTGTATTGAAAGACTAAGTCACCTAATAATGGATTCGGTTAATACCGGTAGATGGAAAGGCATCAGAATTACTAGACAAGGACCTCATTTATCGCACTTGTTTTTTGCAGACGATATGGTACTCTTCGGGGAAGCAACCATGGAGCAAGCAGGAGTGATGATGGAGTGCCTTCAGAGTTTCTGTGCCCATTCAGGCCAGTCAATTAATGTCCAGAAGTCGTCGTTATACTTCTCCAAGAACACGCACCCTGACTTGCAGCAACAGATATCAAACCAGACCGGAATCTCAAAGGCAGAGGACATGGGGAAGTATTTAGGCATTCCCTCAATACATGGAAGATTGAAGAAAGAGTCGTTTGCAGATCTTATGGAGAAAATGCAGCGCAGACTGACAGGCTGGAAGGCTAAGACGTTACCGTTGGCTGGAAGACTTGTCCTTGCCCAAGCTGTTTTATCTGCAATTCCCTACTATTCCATGCAGACAACACTCCTTCCAAATGGGCTCATCAAAGCAATGGAGCAATTAGTGAGAAATTTTCTATGGGGCAGCTCCTCCGATGCAAGGAAATGCCATTTAATCAACTGGGACACTATCACGAGAAGTAAAGCTGTTGGAGGACTCGGTCTCCGCAAGCTTGGCAAAATGAACGAAGCCTTCCTAGCGAAGCTTGGGTGGCGCTTGGCACAGAATGAGGATGCCCTATGGATCCAAGTTATGAAAGCAAAGTATTCTGCTCAACCCACAGATTTCAATACCTGGAGACCAAAGTCATGCATGTCTAATACTTGGAAAGGAATCCTAAAGTCTACCCCTATCCTAGAAATAGGGCGAGCGAAACTGATAAGAAATGGCTCCAACACTCTGTTTTGGGGAGACAAATGGGTAGGCCACTGCCCTTTAATAGACAAGGCATTATCAGTAGTCCATCTCCCTGATCGCTACAGAACTGTGGATTCTTACTGGAACAGCAACACCGGGTGGAAGTGGGATCAACTCACCAATTTGCTTCCGGATTCGTCTCTTGAAGAACTAGCTGCAATAATTGTTGATAAAGACTCAGCATCAGTTGATTTGGTCGTCTGGAGGTTTGGAGAAGCGAGAGATTTCACTGTAAGCTCAGCTTACGATATTGCTTGCAACCACCCTCTCCCCTCCTCAATAGAAGCAAGCAAGTGGAATGCAATCTGGAAATTGAAGGTCCCCAGCCGAACTAAAACCTTCCTCTGGCTCGCTCGACATGAGAAACTTCTGACGAACAATTTAAGGGCAAGACGAGGCATGACAGCCGATAGTAACTGCTGCGTTTGCAGAGACAAACAGGAGGACATCGATCATGTGCTTCGCAAATACCCCATGGCGGAAATAATCTGGACCAGACTCTTACCAGCCTTCCACACAGCTACGATGAATATCAATTTTCGAGCCTGGCTGGACCAAGGAGTAGCCAGTAAAGGTAGAGGTAATAAACCGGAAGATGACAGCACCCTTTTTTCTATAGCGGCATGGCACATCTGGAAATGGAGAAATGAGTTGATCTTCAGCAACTCCAGCCGCACTCTAAACGCTAAGATCGAGTGGATCAGATCCTACACAGCCGAAGTATCGGCTGCTTTTGAGAAAAACGCTAATCTACTTCATTCGTATAAGTGGGAGCTGCTAAGCTGGTCCAAACCTGAAGGAGAGATGACCAAGATAAACTTCGACGGCTCTGTTGACTTGCTATCAGGAAAAGCGAGCTGTGGGGGCGTTGTCAGGGATTGCCGGGGAGAGTGGAAAGGAGGCTATGTCTGCAATATTGGTGCATGCCCTCCTTTGCAGGCCGAGGCCTGGGCTCTACTCAAGAGCATTCAACTTGCTGCCCATATTGGTCTCAAGAGTGTCACTTTTGAAGGCGACTCGAAGGAGTTGGTTGATACGCTACTTAGCGGGCATTCTAACGAAAAGGTAGTCTGCAATATAATCAGAGCCTGCAGACGCGAACTAAGGCAAATTGATGATTGGAGAGTCATTGCCGCCCCACGGGAAGTCAATGCACTAGCGGACGGACTGGCAAAGTTGGCTCGAGGCTATCCCAAAGGAATGTACATCCTCTGGAACCCCCCTGACTGTTTCCTCAACCTCTTAGATTCCGATCGCGCAGGATTCCCTTATTGGAGATTAGTCTATACAACCTGCTGATAAACAATGTACAATACTTGGGTTTCCCCCTTCCACTTTAAATATAAAAAAAAAATTAGTTTTTTGATAAATTGATAAATGCAAAAAGACTAAAAAGGACATCTTCATAAAATTTAAATAATTTTAAATTTAAATATTTGTTTACATATTAAAATTTAAAATTTTGAAATGAAACTATTAGTATAATCATGATCTAGCATCCCATAATCAAGTAGAAATATTATTGTGCCTTCAGCTTAAAAAACAATATCCGATAATTAATCTTAAATAATAATAATAATAATAATAACAACATAGGATGTATAAAAATATAGGAGAAGAGAAAATATTAAAATGATTTTAATTGAGAGGAGTAAAGGATGTCATTTATTTAAAATATAATAAAAATAAAGATTGGAAAAAGTTAGTAAGCTACTAATTTATTTTAAGAACATTACCAAACAAATTATAGTTATTAAATAAGCTATTAAAATATCTTAGCCATAACCCTAAAATTTGGTAACTTGAGGATCACGCAAGTTTCCTTATATAAAACCTGAACAACTGAAGTTCCAGTCAAATAAATCCAGGATTTAGGAAACCTCTCGTAACCCGCAATTTAAGCTGCGCAGATCGAAGAAGAAAGGATTAATGGCGGAGAGTACTATTGACGACTATTCCAACTATCTCACAACCTATTCTGTGCGGCGGTATCCCACCTTTGGAGCTCCGTTCGCTTGCGCCGCCTCTTCTACGCCGTCGTCTCCGCCTCACGTCCATGTCCGCTTCTCTCACCGCACAGTTGACGACAGCGACGATGGAGAATACGAGGTGGAATCACGAACCATATGCCTGGAAGACGACTTGCTGGCGGAGGGATCGGGAGATGAATGTCGGAGTTTCATCTTCTCCGAAGGGCTGTGTTACTGGCCTATCGACGCCGACACCGTCCTCAACATCGCCGACGAGGTGGCCGTGAAAGCGTTGCTGTTTAAGTGTGATCTTCGGGTTGACATACGGTCGGTTCAGATACGAGGTTCCGATGAGGTTCAAGAAACGTACGAGGATGATCGAGATTCCGGAACGGCGGCGCGTGGAGTAAATGGCGGCGCCGCCGCCTCCGATGGCTGTTTCACAGTGAAGTCGTTAAAGAGGAAGAGAATAGAGGAAGGCGGTAATTGTTGCGTTATTTGCTTGGAGGAATTAACGGCGGGGAGAGATGTGGCTGTGTTGCCGTGCAGCCATCACTCTTTTCACAACGACTGTCTCTCATCTTGGCTGGAGAGAAGCCCTTCCTGCCCTCTCTGCCGTCGCAAGATGTCTACTGCCACCGTCGCCGCGGCCGCGGATTCTCGTTCTTAATTACGCTTCAAGGAGTTTCTTGATATTTTTTTTTTCTTCCCAAAGATTAAATTCTCAAGGACCCTGGCCCTAAACCTTAAAACCTAAACCCTAAACCCTAAAGCATCTGGAAATTGTATGGAAATTGTAAATTATGATAACTCAAGTAATATAGAGGTTAAACATTTGTTTACCACTTTGAGAGGTTATTCCATCTGTGAGTTTATTGTATTTTCTTGAAGTCATGCATGTATTGTGAAACAGGATTTCATTATTCATTAGAGTTTGTGACAACATAATACTGCAAAAACAATTTTGTTTTTTAATGAAAAAAGAAAAAATTTATGGACAGTTTTTATAATTTTGCTCCCACCACCAATATATGATTCTGTAATTACCACCAGTGTTTAGATTGTTGGATGATGATGCAGCAGGCTTCCCAGTTCCCACAATGGCGCATGCATGCGTAGCTAGTTCTAATTAGCTGATTGCTTTGTTTTACCGAGTTTCCCCCTTCCACCGAGAAATAAAAAGAAAATATTATATACTGGGTATATCTATAACCTAAAAGAAATACTAATAGTAGCAGTAATTTTTTTTTATTTTTTTAAGGTAATTACTCCAAAAAAAAAAAAAAGGTAATTACTTACATTAACCATAGGATGTCAATCGGGCCCATTCGTTCAATTTTGGTATAACCCTATTAGGTTGTCGAGCTAGCTTATCAATTGGGACTTGTATATCTTCTTCTTTTTTTTTTTTTTGGCTCGAGTTCAAAATTATTGGCCTTACTTGGAAAAACTTTAGACTGTCGAACTTACTGACCCGGTTAAATTAAACAATTTGACATTTTCAAATTAATATTCTAAACTTTCAATTTAAATAAACTAGCAGATTTACACTAATTAATAAATATAAACTTATACACCATGCAATGAATCCAAATACCAATTTTCATTTCTAAAGTCCAACTAAAACTAATTAATATACTTACACTACAATATAATATACTATAATATAGTATTTATAGTAAGTTTTTTATTTTTTTTTTACTTATTTTCATAAAAACAATATTTGTAATAAATTTAATTTATTAATATATTTTAAAAATTTATTTAAATCCTTAATAAAAAAAATTACTATATAAAATGAGCTTACAAATAAATTCCATGTATATTTTGTTGTATATCAATTCTTTAACAAAAAGTAATCTTAAATGGCCCAAATAATTAGATTTATCAAATTGATTTTTTATGTGATTAAAATATTTTGATCCCAACCCTTGATTTTTTTCAATTTTTCCTACACAACCCTAGTTCCAGCCAAATAAGGATTTAGAAAACTTATACATATACCTACTTATACCCTCCAACCTAAACACTTACCATTTACCATACAAGGCCGACCTGTCCTAAATCCTAATCCGCAATTATATTTAAGGTGCGCAGAAAAGAAGAGAAGATCGAAGAAGAAGCTAAGAAAGGATTAATGGAGGAAGACTATTCCGACTATGACGTATTCTATTCTGTGCGGCCGTATCCCACAGATTCGTTCGACTGCTCTGCGGCGTCTCACATCCACGTCCGCTTCTCTCACCGCACAGCTGACGACATTGACGACGATGGGCGAGAATACGAGGTAGAATCACGAACCGTATGCGTGGGAGACGACTTGCTGGAGGAGGGGTCGGAGGTCGACTGCGGGAATTTCATCTACTCCGAATTGCCGTTTTACTGGCCTATTCACGGCGACATCCTCCAAGAAATCTTCGACGAAGTGATCGAGAAAGCAAGGGAGTTTAAGTGTGATCTTGGGG
>CM008340.1:14672234-14683567 GCA_002525835.2 Ipomoea batatas
GGACACAGAAATATTCTAGAAATTAAAAGTTTGCTTACCAATCTATTAAGCTGGTGCTCGTTCAAAGTCCCACCATGCTCAGCATGATTCTCAATTCTGATTATAAAGAACATATAGTAATGAGAAACACTTTACACTCCAGGAAAACTCAGAAAACTACCAGCATAGAGGACTTACCCTTTTGAGAACCACTCATTAAATTGCTCGTGGCTATCAAATAAGGTGGGCATAATGAAATGTAGGAGAGCCCACAGCTCAGCCATGTTATTTTGGATTGGAGTACCAGTCAAAAGCAAGCGATTTCGACAATTGAAACTCAGTAATGTCTTCCATCTTATACTGTGAATCCAAAATCAAAGACAATAAAATGAGAAAAATAGACATTAACATCTTACAATTGCTGGACGTTCAGCAGTGTAAACATACAGACGTATACAAACTAATAGAGTGACAAATGTCTACACAAATTATGTTCTTATAGGAACATAGCACAACTCAAGAAGTATTCTAAATAGTCGCTGATACAATAACAAATAATTACAATGTTCTTTACTACAGTGTGAAGAATAGGATTGTCAAGATAAAAATAATTAATATTTTTCAAGGGGGTATTAAACAAGGATTTATTCTCTCTAACCCAAAAATCTTGTACAATCAATGCATTAGCAGTTGAGAAAATTAATATGGACTTATGGAGTATTATTTAAAGGGTTTTTTTTTCAAACAGAAAGTAGGAAAACTTGCACTGGAAGAAAAATTGTCAGCCATCAATAACTATTGTATAAACCGTTTCATTCATAATAGATTTTAAACAGATCATGTTCATGAGTCAAAAAGCATGTTCAGGGTAGATGCTGAAACCTGTTTGCGCTTTTAATTGCCTGGGCTTCGTCCAACACCATATATTGCCATTTAACACGTCGGAAGTACTTCTCGTCAGACACTAGAAGTTGGTAACTGGTGATGAGAATGTGGAATCCAGCATCCCTGACAAGAAAAAGCTAACACAAGTCATTATAGAACATCCAATTTCCAGGCTGGGCAGAAACTCTTCCTACATTTTTTATTTTTCCCTATTTTAGGCTCCATGCATTTATACCTCAATCTGGACATGATGAGAGATGAGCAGCTTGGATTTGACAATAACCCAAGTATCCAACACCATCCTCACATCATGGTTGCATAGAGAACTAAGATACATGATTTACACAAAATTTGGGCACATCCAAGAACATTATACATTGACAGGAAAGCACACATGAGGATGTATAACAACAAAGAGAGAGAGGAAAGGGCAGGGAGGGTGAGCGTTCAAACGTTCACCCTCAATACTTCTATTGTGTGAAAGATATAATTTAAATCTTCCAAGCGATAGTCATGTAATCAGTTCTTTCTGTTTTCATCTACTTAAATTCATCAAAAATCAGTATCCTACCCTGAAATTCCATTCCACATGTCTGCTATTCAGGTACTGATTTCCAGAAATTTAGACTAATTAAAATTTCATAATCAACAACTTTTAGAGCACAAAAGAACCATTGAAATAACTAGCCAATCCACAATTTAGTATCCTTTAGACGAGAAAATATAGCCATCAATGTAGAGTGAGATCTACCGTCGATAAAGACGCTTGGGGTTAATATTCTTCCTAAGCACCGTCCGCTCTTGCAGCCCACCCCAATATGGAAGTGTTTTTAGATCAGGGCAGAAACGACCAATCTCATCGGCCCAGTTGTTCAAAACAGAAGCAGGAGCAACTACCAAAAACGGCCCCCATATATTCTTTTCCTGTAGAGAAAACAAGTCAAGTTTTTTTTTTGTTTTTTGTTTTTTGTTTTTTGAAGGGAAGTCAAGTTACTTCTAGGCACTTCACATATATGAATGGATCATCAAGTAAAGCTCTTACTTCTGCCAAATGAGCCAAGAATGCCATGGCTTGAATGGTCTTTCCTAGGCCCATTTCATCAGCAAGAATGCCATTTAAACCCTGACACAGAAAATTGAACTAGCTAAGTCAACAGTGAAGCAAGCATACAGAGGAATTTAGCGAAGGCAAGATGATACCTGCTCATAACAATTAACAAGCCATTGAAGACCTTTCAGTTGATATTCTTTTAGGGTACCCTTGAATAACTCTGGTGTCTGCACTGTTGATGCTACAGGCATGGTGGACCTGACAACCAGATACTCTCAATATGCTAAGATTGAGGAAAGAAATATATCAACAATGTTAAGTTTTCTATTAGAGAATAGTCACACTGAGAGTCCTTGAACTTACGGATGCAACAAGTCTATGTTACTAGAACCGGTAACTGAGGCATCTGGTAGAGAGTTCTCAGTTTCAGAAGCTAGCCGCAGCTTCAAGCATTCATTATCAAATGCACTTGTCATCCTTTTCTGCTTTGAAACTGCATCTTGAGCGGCTTTCAGAGCCTCCATTCTCAGCTCAGCCTCTTCAGGATCTTCTTCCTCTCCAGGTTGAGCTTCAGCAGAACTTAACAGCATTTCTTGGTCATCTGCTCTTCCACTGTCAATATTCAAGGCCTCAGTGGGTTGTGAAGATGACTTGTTCTGCATAAAGTGGCTGTAAAGTTCAGTCTGTGACAACAGAAAGTTGAGCCTTTGCTGTTGCCTCCTTGCTTCACGAAGCTCCTGTTCACGTTTCAAAGCTTCTGCAGCTTCTTTTTCCTCTCTCTTCCTCACTTCAGCCTGCAATGTGAGATTATTTTAACATCAGAAAAAAGTTCTTTATTAAATCAGTAAATATAAGAGAAACTCTTTCTGTCAAATATAAACATCATGTCAGTGTTTAATTTTCAAATTTCCTTGTAGCATCTTCTTTATGCTTTCTTCTCTTGAATATTTAACATCATGTGGGTGTTTATTTTTCTTTCTCCATTTCCTCTTTACTAGGTGTAGGCAAAAAACAGCACATTTTTGTAATTATGTTAAGATGCCAATGCAAAAATCAATTGAAATTGAACACGTAGGCAAAAGATAAAAGCAATATACCATCTCCTTGTCAACTCTCTTCCAAAATACCAGCATATCCCTGGTAAGTTTCCTAGTACGTATTCCAGCACCTCTCATCACCTTAAGCGATCTACCAACCTTCAATTTTACCTGGACAAAAGGAACCATTCGAGCTCAAAGGTAAGAACTAAAAACAAACTCAATGTTGGGACACCAGATTATTTTTAAAATGACACATATTTTAAATGCCACTGGAATAATGACCATCCCAACAAAATGAAAATATTACAAAAGCAGAAACATTTGTTGCACTTGCCTCTCTTTGACAGGTTTCTGAGAACCTCTTGGCATCAGTGAATTGCTTTTTGTAAAAATTAGTGAAAAGTCTGTGATGTTTTGGGATGTCTTTCCTAACCATATTCACCCAATATTTTCCAATCTTTTCCATCTCTTCCCTCTCAACCACAGCAGGGTCTTTCTCCACCTTTGGCTTTTTGGGCAGACTACGTTCAATAATCTGTCCAGGCATCCCCACACGTGTAAGTAACAAAATCAAGGTCCTTCTGCCTATTAAAGAAAGTAATTGCTAATGTTCAAAAGAAATAACTTACCTCATATGTGTCTCCTTTCTCCAACACCTTAACATAAAAAACCTGCAAAACACCACCCTCCGACAAAATAGAACGCCGTATTGATCCAGCTGCCCCCTCGGGGATAGAGGATGCCTCCAACGCAGCTTCACTGACTTGAAGACTAAATTTTGGGACTGAGTTACTAGTCAACTGAGATTTAAGTCTTGCCTGTAGAGATTCGTACTGTTGAATAGGATCACCCATTCCTCCTCGGCTTCTGGGCCCAAGCCTGTTGTCAGAAGCCATCATTGCAGCCAATGTCTCCAAATCAAGAGTGCCCTGAAGGTAAATTTCATCAACTTGGATATCTGCTACAGTAGGCAAGTTCAACGTTGCTGAAAGCTTTTCATAAGGAGGAGGGATGCTATAAGTCTTGCCTCCCCCAATATCCAAGAAAGCAGGCTCATAATTTGATCTGTAAATATTCAAAGTATTAGACTAGGCCTTTTATAGACTAGCTCTTATATTCATTGAGCACAAGTGGCATTTTGTTCGTTCATTCTCCACCTTTTTCTTTTCTTTTCTTTTCCTTTTTTTTTTTTTCTGTTTTCACTACACGAGAAGGATTTCAATGCTAAGACATTAATAAAAATATTGGCACTATAGTCCAAAAAGAAGCACAGGGAGAAGCATACCTATCGACCACAAATTTTGGTACATCAGATTGAAGATAGTTTCCTAGCTTCTGTGAATTATTTTTGCTTAGAAAATCTGATGCAGAGTCATGTTTAAGCAACCCTCCTCTTTGATCACTTTTCAGTTCCGGATCCTTCAGCCCTAAACTGTTTTTTGCACTAGGCATCACAGTTCGTGTTGATGCAATGTTTGCTGGGGATGTACCAAGTCTCCTCTTATATTTATGGATGTGCTCACCAAGCATTGCTCTATACTTTTCCTCTGAGATATATGCACTATAATTTCTGTTTTCGTCCTCTTCACTGCTATACGCGGTTCGCCTCTTCTTCTTCTTCAATTCCCGCCCAGACAGCATCCCATTACTTCGCTCCCCTATAGCTCCTATTGACAAACAGCATGAAACATGCCAACACAAAAATTATTTACAATATTATAGTCCAAAATTTTCATTTACTAAGACAAATAAATCACATCCTTATTGCAAGACCATAACAACTTCAACTGCTCTGTTTAACTTCAAACTGTTAATGAACTAGCGAGCAAATTTTGAAGAATTCAATCCCCAATCATGCAATTTGAGAAAATATAACAGAAAATTAATTGAATTTGAAATGAAACATTAAAGTGCATACCTTGGCTACCTCTGCTCTCATCCTGACTACTATTCCCATAATAATCAAAATCTTCATCCTCGTCCCGCGGCAGCTGAAAGTTCACCAGGGACTACAAAAATCCCAGAAAAAAATCAACAAAAGAGCAGCTTCTGAAGACGTACAATAAAGGACCGAAAAATTACAGTTCTTAACAAAATTTAAAGTCAAAAGCATTCACTAGAAAGGCTTTAATTTGGCTTAACAGTTAACACAGTCCAATTGAAAGTATAAAGACCCAATTCGTAGTCTAAATGAAAATTCGTAAATTTGAAAAAATATTAATAATAAAGGCAGGACATAAATAAATTATTAGACATTAAAAAAGCCTAACTTTACATCAAGTAAATCAGTTCAGCGCATCAGCACGGTTACAGCAAGTAAAAACACCCCATTGAACAGGAGGAAAAGCCAATTCCACATACCTCAAGATTGAACAAATTGGAGTAGGAAAGACGCTTATTGGCATCCATGAACTACAGCCGGCGACGAGAGAAGAGCATCTGGAGACGAAAGTGTGATAAATTAAGCTGAAATTGAACGGCTGCACGAGTAGTCGGCGAAAGATGAGGAGAAAGCAGAAAGGAATATAGAAACGGAGAACCCTAACCCTAGACGGAGAAATAGAGGGATAAGGGGGAAGAAGGGTGTAGGGAGAGAAAGAAAGGGGAAGATGCGTAGGCAGAGGTGAGAAGTGCATGGATAGGTACTAACGTGCGCCGGGAGTGGGGTGGGGGTGGCGTTGGTTAATGTGCGCTTCTTTTGATCGAGCTTTCTTTGTGTGTGTGTGTGTTCTGTTTCAGCGCGTCAAAAACGATTTTGAGAGGGAATGTCTGCCTCTGTTAAGCCACGGCTATGATATTTTCGTGTCTTTATTTCTATCCGTTGATTATCTACCATCATCTCAAATTTTTAAAAATTATTTTTAAATATATATACATGGAAGATTGGAAGAATGAAGAATATAATATTATTTAAGTTAAATATTTAGAATATATAATAATATTATATATATTTTTTAAATTGGTTTGCGAGTCTAAATGAAGCGGGTTATAGTTAAATAATTTTAGCATGCGGGTTTCACAGGTCAACCTACAAATGTACACAAAAATACAACTTATGGTGGGGTGAGTTTAATTAGACAGATCAGTCCGCATTGACACCCCTAGTTAGAGGTATGCATGTTGCATTTGTAATTGTTAAATTACTAGTGTTTGTACATGTTCGATGCACGGACCATAATGATAATAAAATAATAACTCCATAATAATAATAGAAGTAATTAGAAAATTGAAATATTAGTATGGACATGGTTTACTAAACAGTTTATAATGAAATTATGTTACAAATTATTAAAAACTTCTTTGTATATGACATTTTTTGTCGTACTCAAAGATTCTCCATTATTCCCACATATAAGAACTTCTAAACCCCTTCAAATTACTTACCCTTGAAACTAGTACGTACAATTGTCCATGATTAAATACATGTTTTTTTTAATAAACAAGTCAATGTGTGATAGTGTTTGGTCATTATGTCTTTTGTTTATTGTCATCGCATATGACAACATCAATGAGAATTGCTTTATTTGAAACTTGAACGATAACCTCGGATCTGACGGTGTCAACGACATCCACGACACTACAAATTTGTTCCTGCATTGTTTTCGCCCATAATCTTTGATTTCAACACGTGATATGCTAATCTTGTTACAATCAACATGGGTTCATTACACAATCATAGTGAATGATCTATGTTTCTCAAAACCAACCTTTAGAAGGTGTTTGGTTGGATGGAAAATGGTTTAGTTGAATTTTAGGAAAATTAGATTTTATTTTGTTTGGTTAGATGAAAAACATTTTCCTTAGCCACCCCTTGGTATTTTGTTTTCCAATGAGGACAATTATGTAATCACAAACTTTTTTTTAATTAACATTATTATTTCTGTTGTTATTATTGTGTAGGGGTATAATTGCCTTTATACTCATTATTCATTGCAATTCCAAATCCAACCAAATAATGGAATTTATATTTATAGTAATTTATTTTCCACCAACCAAACAATAAAATCAAGGGAAAATAGTCAAATACACCCTTAAACTTTTACTAAGAAGTCAATTAGGGCATTGAACTTTTGAAAATTGCAATTAACCCACAAACATTTTATTTTAGAGCAATTAAACTCGATGACCTGTTGGTGACTTGTGATTGTAGGTCAATTAGGTTTCCGACGACCCTACGGCAAACTTCCTGCCAAACTTCGACGAATCTTAGGCATTTAGGTCAAAACCAATCACCGGCGAACGGTTGCCGCAGGAGATTGCGACCAGTTTGGTCGTAATCTCTCGTCGACAAAGAAGCGATCTTCGTCAATTAGAGATGAGTCGCCATCTATAGTCGATGGAGAAACCATCCCCGTCGACTGGAGATGGCGTTGGTCGCCATCTCTAGTCAACGGAGATGGTGACCAACTGGTCGCCATTCCAGTCGACAGAGATGGCTTCTCCGTCGACTGGAAACTAGTCGGCTTCTCCGACGGCGATCGTTCGCTAGTGATTGATTTTGACCTAAATGCCTAGGTTTCCGGAGTTTTGTCGGAGGTTCGCCATAGGGTCGCCGGAAACCTAATTGCAATCACAAGTCACCAACAGGTTAATCAGTTTAATCCCTCCCACATTTGTTAAAAACTTACCCTCCCCCTCCCCCCCCCCCCCTTAAATTTTACTATTCCAAAATTCAATTAAAACCTACAAATGGGGATGGCCTAAGGTTGAATCCTCAATCCAAGGGCTCCCACGTCCCATCCGACAAAGTATCTGGGATTATGTAAATCATGGTGCTTTTAGTGAGACTCGAATTTTTGTATTTTCTTTTCAAACTTTACTCATGTGACAAACTGAGCTGTCCATGCGGGCAAACCCCAGTGAGCTCTAAAATTGAAATTCTTGACAGTCGAGAGTGTGGCCCATTGGGGGAGAAGAATTGTGCCTCACTCGTGCTCAGGCGGGCACATAAATAATTTTTTTTTCCAGTTTGTATGTTTTATTTTATTTTTCCATTTTCTTTCGTTCATCCACTCCCATTTTCTTTTTACTAATCATACATACAAAAACTTCTCAAAAATCAAACCAAAATCTCCATTATTAAGACCTTAAAAGGATTGCATGTAGCATAAATGCATTATGGTACGATTAAGGAACTAAAAAAAACCATTCCAGTGTCAACGATTCGAAAAGTTTGACTTTTGAGCAATCAAATACACAAATGTCAAATTGTCAATAATATGGATGGGTGTGATCTGCACATGCCACATGGCAACTTGTACGCACCTGAGCTCTTCATAAAAGAACGCTGCATCGTAATTAAACGCCAAACGCGTCTTCTCTTTTTCTCTGTCTCTCGTACTTGCTACGAAAACAAAAAAAAAAAAAACACAAAAATGTCAGGCTATCCCAATCCAAATTCTCACGGCTACGGTTACAGCGCTCCGCCGCCGTCTCAGCCGTACAGCGTTCCACCGCCGTCCCAGTCTTACAGCGTTCCGCCGCCGTCGCAGTCTTACAGCGTTCCGCCGCCGTCCCAGGCGTACTCCTCAGCTCCTTACGGCGTTCCACCGCCATCTTCCGCATACGGGGGCCCACCACCGGGCCAATCTCCTTACGCGCCCGTAGCCTCTCCGTACTCGGCTCCCTCGGCCCCGTACGCGTCCGATCCCAGCAAGCCCCCCAAGGAGAACAAACCCCAATCCTCTGGTCATTATGGCGGTGGTGGTGGTTACCCTACCCCTCCCCCTTCCGCGCCATACGGCAGTGCCCCGCCCTTTGGTTCTCACGCCCCCTCCACTTTCCCGCCCGGCACCGATCCGAACGTGATGGCTTGCTTTCAGATGGCCGATCAGGATGGGAGCGGCTTGATCGACGACAAGGAGCTGCAGAGGGCGCTTTCCTCGTATAATCAGAGCTTTAGCTTGAGGACAGTTCATCTTCTCATGTATCTGTTCACCAACTCCAACACCCGAAAAATTGGTAATTATTTGCAGTATTGTTCAGATTTTTCATATGCATATACTCATAGACCTAGTGTTCATTCATGTGATCCGTGTCTTTGATTATTTCCCCCAATTCAACATCATTTTTGTTATGGAAAATATACATTACAAAATAATAATAATAAAAAAGGTCTAAACGCCTAGCCGGGCTAGCTCAATTGGTTCGGATTTACCTCGCTCTTGGGCCAGGGGTTTTGAGGCTTAGGATTAGTCTGCCGTGAGCTGGAAAGCTAATGTATCACAAAAAAAAAACACTAAATGCACTTAGTAAAATGGTGATGGTTCTGGGAGGCAGAATATCAGAAGTACTGCTGGAACAGCAGGGAGTACATGTATTTGATTTTTGTGTTCTTTATGGATTTGTATCTATCTGTGCTTCATATGTACTGTATTTATATGGATTATACTCCATAACAATTACCATGGAGAGGAGGGGAAAGCCAAAAGAGTTATTGGTTGGTTTTGAGGCATCTTGCTTGATTATGAGGCAATTAGAGACATTTTAGTACTGGAGTAGTGTATGATGAAAAATGCTTGTGCAGCTGAGTTTTGGTGATAAAGAAATTGCTGGCTAATTATCATGTGCTACCTGGTCTATATGGAGTTGTTGGAACTTTGTCTTTTAGTAAAAATTATGCCATTAATTATATCTTCAAGGACCCACCAATGTAGAAAAGTTAAGATATACAGATTAGTTAATTGATGTTTTCTAAGTGCTTGTTTATGGCAGCATTATAAGTCAATAAGTGGCACATCCTAAAACACATTAATCATCTAAAAATATTTTGGGTTGTGTCTGCCATTCATGGAATGCATTGAAAACTTTCTGTAGTTGTTGTCTCACCGAGAAGGCAATAACTGATGAAGTCTTTTGGTTAGGAATTGCTGCCAATTTGGCTTTGTGTAGAATGATTTGGAAACTAGCTTTTGGAATACTTGTGTATATGTAACAAACTAGTTATGAAAATGACATGCTTTGTAATATATGCCTTGGGATACTTCGTTGATCACCTGCAAAATTAGTGTTATGCATTGGAAACAGTTTAAAATGTTTCAATGTCCTGAAAGCCATATCAAATGTACTCTGGAGTAGTATCCAAAACACTTGGTCTTCAAGCTTGTACTCCCTTATCTTTTACTGATGCACTAAATTTAAGTTACTTTGTGTGAATGAAAAACGAAGATAAAGCACCATTTAAAGGGTGAAGGAAACAATCAGTGTCTGATATACTGTACTAAGGAGCATAGGCACACAGTATACAAAGGAAATTGGAATGAGAGATAGTTCTCTCTCTTTCAGAGTCTAGTCTTTAATTAAATGACTCTTTGAGTCCTTTTCTATTTCATGCACAATGTCGATTTACTGTTGACTTTTGGAACAGGTCCAAAAGAATTTACTGCAGTCTTCTACAGTCTACAAAACTGGAGGGTGAGTTGAGTAGTTGACTGTTGATGGAGATATGAAGATATAGTCTACTCCTTAACCCCTCCCTTTTGTTTTTTCTTGATTATGGTTGACTAACGCTTCATGCCATGTTTAGGCAATTTTTGAGAGATTTGACAGGGATCGGAGTGGCAAAATTGATACTACAGAATTAAGGGAGGCCCTCTTGAGCCTGGGATTTGCAGTATCACCTGCAGTTTTAGAGTTGTTGGTGACCAAATTTGATAAAACCGGTGGACATAACAAGGCCATTGAATACGATAACTTCATCGAGTATGCTTCCTCACTAACTAACGCATTATCCATAGTTTATAATTTGCACCCAAAGTATATTTTCTTCACTCATTAGTGCCCTTCTGTTTTTCTCATACTTTTGTGTTTGAATGCAGGTGCTGCCTCACAGTGAAGGTAAGCCAAGCCACATCTCGATTTTTTTCCAGAGCGCTAGCTTTCTCATAGGCAATGATGCATTGAAACGTTCACTCCCAACTTATGAAAACGATTGATCCTATGTTTTCTTGTGTCTCCTTGTTCTATGTTTCCGTGCTACCTAGCTCGTAGGTTCAATTGTATTGAAATTTTGATTGGCTCCAACTTGGTGTTGTTGATGTGCAGGGGCTGACCGAGAAATTTAAGGATAAGGACACTGGGTACACTGGTTCAGCAACTTTCACCTATGAATCCTTCATGTTGACAGTTCTGCCTTTCCTGATTGCATAGAGAGATGTGTACATGAGTTTGGTTTGTGTGATGGTTTGTTTGATAGAAGCCTGCAGGCTGCAGCAGCTTCCATTTAAATGGTTTTCGTATTATGCAATCTTTCATTTTCATTAGTTGTATTTTGCTTAGTAGTAACCTTGGAGGTAATATTGTATTGTGTCATGTTTCCTAGTTGCACTTCTCTCCTTCTAATTTATATTTCTTCTTGAATAAACTCTCAGCTTCATATA
>CM008340.1:14780277-14799200 GCA_002525835.2 Ipomoea batatas
TTCAAGACATACTTCTTTAAGATATTTCAAGAGTGACGGAATTTTCTACTAGCTAGATTTAGCTTTCCGCGGATTCTTGTCTGTTATACCAATATGTCTCCACGCTTCTAGCGTCAAGGAGCATTAGTAAATACATATATGGTCCAAGTTGGGGAAGATATATGAGACCTAGTCACTCTTCTTATCAGTATATATATTGGCATATTAGATATCTTCTGAACTTCTAGTTCAGTCTACCTAATACGTGGGTTTAAATACTGAAGATATTTTTCATCAATCATTCCATGAAATTTCTCGGCATTCTATAAAATTTGGGTTTTTATCTCCCCCTAATACCGTGAAACGATCTTCATCAAGTGTGCAGTTAGCGTACCTAATTATATATTGATCCCATATCATGGGCTCAAGTATTTAAACAACAGACGGAGGCTTTGATAGCCCTTGGAGGTACGCAATGGCGGTGATATAGTAAAATAGACTGCACACTATGAACAAAACGCAGACAGGGAAATGTTTGATCTTATACCACGTATTAGGAGCTAGGGGGAATAATTATGATATGCAGTGGGTCAGATTCTGATAGCATATAAAACTGATGTCCCCAACAAGAAAATACATAGTTTAAGAATTTTCTTCCACAAAATATGCTTTATATAATATGCACTTGAAGGAATCTGACTCAAAAAAAATATTTGCCCAAGGCAACTCACTAGCTCATCCCATATTATAATATCATTTGGGTCTTTAAAACCTTTAAAAAATGTACCGCAACATATGAAGTACCCAAAACATATACGCAATCATCTATGATCAAATATGAAAGCATACATATCAAATGATATTATAAGGGTACATAATAATCATAGGAAAACTGGGAAGCTTGTCAAATAATATAGATCTTCAAGATCTCCCAAACATCTCTATTCTCAACTTTCCATTAGTTTCACTCATTGGTTAATTTGCTTCGTACAAATTCACATGATATAATTCACTCCCTCATTTGCTTCGAGCAAACTGATATGATATTATTCATTCCTTCTTTTGCTTCGGGCAAACTGATATGATATCATTTGCTTCTATCTTTCAAACAAATAACATCTAAATTAATCATATCATGTATGTCATAAGTCAATGATCATTCTTATAAAGGGGTATACCACTCCTTAAATAACACAGAATTGCACTAAGACATATTCATAGGGAGATTCGATATCTTGGCTATTAAATTTTGTCAAAGGAGGATTATCATAATTTGTTGATAATAGCAATCCTTCAACGATTGATATAGGATTTTTGGAACAAATTCAACTTTGGATAAGCACCCAACCTATTGCATACGAGAGTCATGATTGCGTGCATGAGAAAAAACCTCCGTAAATAAGCATGCAAACTAAGGGAAGTAACTCCGAGAAGTAAGATTAGAAAGGTAAGCTTAGAGAGGTAAGCTTAGAGAAGTACACTACTGAATAGTAAATTTCAAATAATTAATTCGAGTAGTAAAAATCAGCAAAGTAAAAAATCACTTTGCACTCGTAATAATTTCCATCCAAAAATAACGTTGCGCTCAAAAACACCTTTGGAGTATATGTGTACTTCTCGGCCATGTAATAACTTTTCGAATATCGTGGCCATAAACTAACTTTTCGGGTGCTTCAGGCATAAACTAACATCTCGGATGCTTCAAGCATGAGCTAACTTTTAGATGTTTCAGGCATAAGCTAACTCCTCAGACGTGAATATATTTTCATGCAATACTCAAACATCTTCATCAATACCTCATCATTTCATTATCATCATTTATTACAGTATTTGCTTCAGGTAAACAAGAATCAACAAGATGAGCTGAGACTCATTCTTTGATGACAAAATGCTTTGGTGTGCGACACATAGGGACCAAAGCCCTTCACACCCACATTGATAGCAAACTTCTAGCTAGAATTTTGCCTCAATAAGTATGGTCGTCATTGATTATCTATGATCACTTTGCTTCTTATTTTTGAGCTCGAAACTCATACCACACCAGTTATAACCTCGACCTCAACCCCTTATAAAGTTGCTCACTTGCGCAACATTATGTGCTTCAGGCACTAGTGAAAAACCAATCAGACATGCATTTTGATTCTTCATCAACAACTAGTTATGTTTCTTAGCCACAATGAGTGCTAAAATTAGCTTAGAATGCTTCATAATTTGTTGTCTTGTACTACTGCTAGAGTACAATGTTACTCGCATGAAAAGTATACATAGTATTTTCAAATAAGTATTTATCTGAAACTTCCTGTTTGTAGAGTTTTAATTGCGAGACTATTTTATGCATAGCTAAATTATAGTCAGTTACTAACTTATAATCTTAAAACTCGAGATTAAAAGCTAGTCAAATTGTGCCTAAGGAAGGACAATTGATGACTATTGGTCGAAATGATCCTTCAGGGACTTCCAATCAAATACTCATTTTTAAGGTCGCGGTTCAAGTGGTGACGTATGAAAATGAGAGTTTTTACCTTCTAGGTATCAGTGCTATGTGGCTTAGCAACAAAAGCTTGTCTCAATTCCTTAAATGCCAAATGTATTCAATATCTAGAGCCCAAGTTTAATAATTGCTTCTACCAAAAGAGAGTTTAATAAAACCATATTTGGCAATGGAGGACATGATCTACAAGATCATCATTTTCATGTAACTCTACGAAGCAATGTGTGACAACAATGGGAAAAACCACTATTTTGAATACATGTTCAAACAATGGATGAAGAAACATCATTTTACATAAATATGCGTATATGTATCTTAGTATTCTGATGTAAACATAGCAATCCGATACAAGCATAATAAGAATTGATTATGCATTCGATATCCAAAGTCATAGAACATACATGGATACATATACATACAATTTGGTATATAACCACATGTATTTACCATTTTCAAGCATCATGGTTCATGTAGAGTTTAATTCATATCCATGATTCAGGAGGATAAATCAAGAGAATTTATATTTACGAGCCCATGTATTTACCCCAAAACTTTAACCATAGCTTGATGAGGGGGGGTTCATATACTCACAAGTAGTTAACAAACATGGAGTATTATCACACTAATTATCAGAAGCGCACATATACAGATAATAAAATCAAAAAGGGAGAGTACTCATTTCGCAGACACAAGGATTGGGGGTTCCAATTCATATTGGAAGTCAATATGCACAAACAAAGTCATAGATTTCATAATAAAATGCACAAGACAAGATAGCAAGCATACCGTTCACCGAAAATCACGATAGAGACTCGTGTTGATAACGTGTTGTAATTTGGCTTATCAATTTGCTCAGTTCTCGCGTGGTGATTGCCCGGTAATTGCTTGGAGATTATATATATGATAATGTAGTGTAGAGAAGGAAAAATGAGAAGAACAAGAACACAAGATCACAAAAGCTCTCAAAAGCCACATCTTATTAATCTACCAAGATGTATATATATATATATACAATAATACAACTCTTCATTTTCTCAACATAATGAAGGAGTTAGATAAAGGGCAAATGAAAAGTCTAAAATATAATGGCCATCAATATATATATTTATAACAAAGTAAAGATATTGGACCTAATAGTAACAAATGATAAATTAGTTTCAATCAATTGGACCTATATTAATTAATTACATTCAATTGGACTTAATATAATTAATTTTGTGGGGAGGAATTTCGGGAGAACCCGGGTTCAATTCCCACAAGTGACGATTTCCCTTGGGCCAGCTCCTGTGCCTCTCGGAGTGAACATGGGTGGACCCCGTACCGTTAAACGGACGGAGAGAAAGACCCTGTAAATTTACCCAAAAAAAAATATAATTAATTAAAAATTATTTTTTTCCGAGATGATTCTACTTTATTAGTTAGTAGATTTTTAGAGGAAATCTATAATCAGTAGGCCGGGAAAACATTGCATTACAAAATAAAAGAAAGGGAACAGTTTTTTGTAAATTAATTAATATTATTCAATTTAATAAAGTTTTACTATCTGTTCAATTTTCATCGGTAGGTGCACGTGATTTGTGTTTTAAGGTGCTTTGTTTGTGTGTTTAAGGTTCGTAATTTGTGTACTTAAGGTGCACTATTGTAATGCTTAAGGTGCGTAATCGTACAACTGCACGGTAACCCGTCCCCGCACCTGAACCCTTCCCTATATATATATATATATATGGTTTTCAGCTTACGTTAGACTAATTCTAAGATCTCAAAACTGTCTTTTTTATGTGATAATAAAACCTTTTGTGTAAGTATATTATATACTTAAATTTAAAAAGAAATCTATTTAATAATTAAATATAAAAAAATCTAGTTAGTGTAATTAATGATAAGGTAAATTTGGGAGGAGAGTGAGCGTAGAGTTATTCTATATCAGTGAGCTGAGCAATGCGTTAGAGCCATTTTACATATTAGATTAGATTAGATAACGTTTTCCATAAGCAACAGAAAATAATGATAGTTGGGACTTGGGAGGAGAGTGAGTAGAGTTATTCTATATCAGTGAGCTGAGCAATGCATTAGAGCCATTTTATATGCGGAGTATTAAATTAGATTAGATAACTTTTTTCATAAGCAACAGAAAATAAACATAGTGGTAATCCCAGTCAAATTAGATATCAGATTGTTAGTTTTTAATCACAAAATTTTATACTGATTTTGTGTGAGAGTTATATATTGATTTTTTTATTTGAACTAAGCTAACCACATCAGTGATTTTTTAAAATTTTTATTGGGAACAAAAATTTGGGGTTGGTTTTTGTACTAATTAATGGGAAGGGTGGTTTTTTGTTTTTTTTTTTTTGTTTTTTTATTTACATATTGCAGTTGTGCCTAACCGCAAATTATACCGTGCACCATGATCCACAAAGCATTGTGGACCGAGATATCAAAACGACGTCGTTTTGATTAATGAAAACAGACGGATAAACAGTCTTCATTCCGCACAATTGCAGTATCAGTTCAACACAACTGCAGTATCAGTTCAACACAACTGCAGTATCAATCATGGTCATGGTCCACAATGCATTGTGGACCATGGTCCATAGTATAACAACTGGTGCCTAACTGCCCAGCTGGCCACGTAAATAACAAATTTTTTATTTTTTATTTTACTTTTTTGTTGTCAGTTTTTCCTTTTTTGGGCATTTTTACCCTTGTTTTTCTTTTCCCTCTCCTATTTCTTTCCTAGTTTTCTACATGTGACAAAAACCAACTCAAAAATCTAAGAGCATTATATTAGGCCATTCCCATTTGTAAGTTTTGATGGAATTTTGGGAGAACAAAAACTTTAGAGTGAATTTTTTAACAAATATGGGGAAAAATTTTGGATGGATTCTTTCTCCGGCAAGAGAGGAGGTTTCGGCAGACATCAGGGGCCCACTTTGGTTCAGAGTAACCGCTCCACACTGCATGAGGCGCAGATTTCGCGCCCAGGCGGTCGCGTAAAATACTTTTTTTTTTCAATTATTTTTTTTGTTTTTTTTTCCGTCATTTTTCTTCTTCCATTCATATTTTCTCTTTCTTAATCACATTTGTAAAAACTTCTCAAAAACCACACCAAAATTCCCACTATTGAGGAAGGCCTTAATAGATTTTTCTTAGTTTTTTGTGGGACCAAATGTGAGGTGGAAGAGAGGAAAAGAGGAGAGAGAAGGTTTGAGGTGCTTGGAAGGTGTTTTTTTGTTTCCACAGTGTGCCCTACCAAAGAATAAAAAAAAGATTACCGCTAAGGCGCACCAGAATCGCCCAACGCCGTGAAAGTCATGTGCATTTTCTTTTTTCTTTTTTCTTTTTTTTTCTTTTTTCTTTCTCTCCTTCTCTATTACTTGGTTCCTAAAAATTTGCAAAAAACTATACTAATGTGATTGCTATAACAAATGAGATTGTCCATTAACTTTAGACAACTTAGGTTGATCATTATCGACTAGAATTACAGGACGAAGTTTATTTAGAACACCTTATGAGTAGTGATTTATATTTTTTCAATTGATGATAGTTATACTCTTGTAATGTAATTGTCCCATTTCCATCATCCTCTACTGTAAATAATACGGGACAAAGACAGAGAGGCAATAACATAAAGTCAAGCAGTGCCATCCAATTATCTGACAACCTAAACAAACTTTCTATATTAGATTTAGGTATGATTTTTTCGTAAGTGGACAACATGGCTATATTATAATATTAGCAGTGACAGTGACATCAACTCATTAATAAACTCCATTACTACCTACCGGCTTTACAATACGCCGTTCATACCATTATATTACATGGCGTGTGGAGATTATTAATTATTTCATAATGACCCATTAATTGGCTGCCTTCGTTGAATCCTTCTTTTTGTTTTTTGTTTTTTGTTTTTTTGGAAACTTCTTTTTGTTGACTAATGGCCTTGTAATTTTGATTTAATTTCTTGAACCATAGCTTTCCTTTCACATGAAGGATTTATCTAATCAACTTGTTTCTTTTTATCATTTTATTTTTACTTAAAAAATAATTCATAGTGTAAATTAAATCCAGGTAGAAATATGTATTCATACTATATGTTAGAGTCGGTAGAATAAGATTTTATTGCTTATCAGACTACAAAGTATGTAGGTATTGTGCACGTACTGTAGCACAAATGAGATAGGAAGTCAACCATGTTAGGTCGAACATCTTCGATATGGAAAAATATTGTGATATAAATGGTAAAAGAAGTGAAATGAGATGGGTTATGAGAAATCAAAATTAAGTATATTTTAAAAAATTTTATTTGGAGGGAAAATATGAAAACGGGACTCTATAATCTGTTCTGAAAAAAAAAAAAGGTAAATTGGAGTAGTATTTTTCAAATTAATACACGATTATAAAGATGCATAAATTAATCGAGCTCTTCCAAAATATACATATAAATAAGAAATGAGCTCATTAGAGGGTGACACTATTTAAGTGGAACAATATGTGATTATATCATGTCACCAAATTATTAATCTCAATAATACATGCGTTCAAGCCTGTTACATAAAAGTCACGTGGAATTAGTTGGATGTTACCCTCATTGAAACTTCATATTTGTTGACTAATGGCCCAGTAGTTTTGATTTCTTAGCTAACCCTAATTTGAATTTTCCAGCACACAAACAATTTATCCAATTCTAATCCACTTGCATCTTTTTTTTCTTCTTTTTTTTTTAAATATTATTTTATACAGAAACTAGATGGACTCTTTCAAATCAACATGTTGATGACATGTATATAGAGATTATGAATAACGTTTGATAAGATTATTTCAAGGTTTACAGTCTAAACTCAAGGTCAATATCAATCTTTATCTTAGAACTAAAATAGAGTGATAACTCTTGAAATGTGTTTGAACCATTTAAGTGTATAGCATTACCATCTCGGCCGAGCTATTAGTCTCATTCATAACTTGAGAGTCATGGGTATTACTCCCTCCGTCCCATTTTGTTTATCTGGTTCGATTGACGGGGTTTGACTAAAATATTTTCAATTCAAATTTAGTATTAGTATATAAAATTTAAGAAAAAAAATTACAGTACATTTTAAGTCTTTCAGATATACTCGTGGTACAAATCCTATGTTATGCATGGCGTGGCGATTTTAGTCCATCGGGGACTATTTCCATCACCAATTTGTCACTTAATAAAGTGGCTAATTTGGTTCTTCAATGACTAAAATCGTCACTCCATTCATAATTAATGGGTTAAAGATAATTAGGCATATAACAGAGACTAAGTTTGTACCACATATAACTAGAAGACCAAACATGTAATTTTTCTTAAAATTTATATATTTAGAAGCTAGATTAATAGTAGTATTAAATGGCTAAAAGACTAATCAACTTGTTGCATTATAAATACGTACTTTACGTACCACCTTGTTGCCCCAGGAGTCATCTGATTGTCACCCAAAGCATAAAATTTTGATGTTTATAGCAAAATGGAGCATTTAAAAATCTGAAAGCTCTTGACATTTATGCAATAATTCGTGAACAATTTGAGATATAGGGAAGTACTTTTGTTCAAGTCTTGGTCTTTATCAAATTAAAAAATGCACAGTATTGGAAAAATTGAGGATGTATGTGAACGAATATAAGTTTAAAGTATTGGTGCATACTCCGTAAAACATTGAAGAAGGGCTGGGCGGCTAGTGGAGGGCATCTATGGAAGTTGACTTGTTATTATATCTCAATCTCAAGACAAGGTCAAACACCAATTAAGGAGGGTTTTGTCAGAAAAGCAGAGTTGTGAAAGGGTGTATTGTATATTTGTATTGTATTGTATTGTTGGGTTTGAGGTATTTCATCAAACAACGTTGTTTCTTTAATTTCTGGTGCTTCTTGAGGTTGCATGGTTTGTGTTAAACAATGATCATCCTCCCAAGAACCTGGTTGTGTTTGTTGCCTGTGCTGATAAATATCTTGGTTGTAGCAGCATGGACTAATCCAGATGATGGTAAGTTGTTTATTAATCTTGACGTGAAGAAAAAACCAAATTAAAACTCCTCTTTTGATTCATTATTCAGTGGCTGCTCTAAACTCTCTGAAATCTGAGTGGGAGAATGTACCACCCAATTGGACTGGCCAAGATCCTTGCGATGATCATTGGGATGGGATTCAATGCAGAAATTCCCGCGTCGTTGGATTGTAAGAATCCTACCTCCAACTTTATTTTTACCTCTCATCTTCTTCTGCATTACTTTTTAACTCCAATTTATTCTGCAATTATTCTTAATTCCAGAACCTTATCAAGCATGACTCTGCGTGGTGGGCTATCTGGAGACATTGCTGGGTTGTCAGAGCTAGAGACCTTGTAAGTCTTCCATTCTGCTTGCTTTCTTAGATAACGAGGAAAACCCGCATTCACTACCTGAGGGTATGCATCGGGTAAATCCCGCCTTGGGATGTAAATGACCAGAATGAGGTAAACCAGCCGAGGGCCTTATGATTCTAACCGGCAATGAGGTAAACCAGTCTAGGTTGTCCATAATTAATCGGTTCAAACCAAAAGTGCTAGGATTCGAACTAGTGACCTTCTGGTTACAAGTTTATATCCTTAGTCATCTTGGCTGGGGTTACTCCTTCTGGTTGGTTTCTTGTTTCTCCCTACATTATAACTTATACTACACAATTCTGTTCTGTTGTGCTATTGTGTTTCTGGATTCAGATGTGCATCCGTTCCTTGTGGGTCGAGTTGCCAAACCCCATCTCTAATTTATCTACTTTTTCTTATAGGGATCTATCATACAACAAGGAATTGACAGGTCCTCTTCCTCAAGCCATTGGAAACCTGAAAGCATTGTCAAACTTGTAAGTAATTGGATTTTACTGCAGTAAATAAAATTGTTGAGGATTGGTGTTCTATCATAAGCTGATTGTTAATGACTGCAAAACAGAATCCTTGTTGGTTGTGGGTTTTCTGGACCAATTCCAGACGAAATAGGATCTCTGACCCAATTGAGATTTCTGTAAGGACTTTCACCTTATCTTATTATTTTCCCTTTCCTTGAAGTTGTTTTATTTTCCCTTTCCTTGAAGTTGTTAATATATGGAAAGTTCTAGCTTGGTGGTGGTAGTAACAACATTTTACTTGTCGCTTATATAGCTCGTTCCATTTAACATCATTTAGAGGATGCTACAACAAAATTGTCAAATGAGCTATATATGAACTTCATACTGTTACACTAGTAGGCCGGATTCTTATTTCTTTGCTTTATACACACCTAAAGGACTCCATTCAATGCTATGCAGATCGTTGAACTCAAACAAATTTGTCGGCACAATACCACCATCCGTTGGTAAATTGTCAAAACTCTATTGGCTGGATATGGCCGATAATCAACTTACCGGAACTCTTCCAGTCTCTAAAGGGGATACACCTGGTCTTGATATGCTTCTTGATACAAAACACTTGTATGTATCATCCCATCCTTTTCATTCTATATTCATTAATCTCTTTGGTTTTCATCTTTTGGATATATCAATAACTTTGCAGTCACTTTGGAAAGAATCAACTTTCTGGCGAGATTCCAGCTCAGCTTTTCAACCCGAATATGAAACTGATACATTTGTAAGTTCCATTGATCCAAGCTAGTGATGTGGAATTGTATCTTTATACAAAGACTATAATTAGATTGAATAAACTAGTGGATATCCAAATCCTTTATTGCATTCGTGGAAAATGGTTTCCTTATGTGTTATATATTATACTGAGCAGATTGCTTGAACAAAACGAGCTTACTGGAAATATCCCTCAAACATTAGGACTTGTTAAGACTTTGGAGGTCGTGTAAGTATTTCGGTTTCCTTTTCAGAATATACTCCATGTTATTTCTTAAGTGTGCACTCCTTATGAATGAACTGATAGAAATATGAAAATTGTTGCTTGCAACAGTCGTCTCGACAAGAATTCGTTGAGGGGGCCCGTTCCATCGAATCTCAACAACCTCACAAGTGTCAATGAACTGTAAGCAGACCGAAGTCTATATATGTAACTGATTGTCTGCTATGTATTCTATTTCAAGAAAGTCGTCTTTATCCAGTGATTTGATTCAATGTTTTCTTTAACTTTGTGGGCTGCAGATACTTGGCAAACAATGGTTTTAGTGGTGCCTTGCCCAATCTCACTGGCATGAATAACCTCAACTATCTGTAAGATTCACAATTAAGTAAACCAAAAAAAAAAGCTTGTAAATGCTGCTTTTAGTTGATCTGAAATGATTTGCCTAATCAAGTGTCTGATAATATTGCAGAGATATGAGCAATAACTCATTTGATCCGACGGACTTTCCATTGTCGTTGACAACCTTACAGTCTCTGACGACATTGTATGTATCTCTTCTCACTTTTTCTCTTTCTATATATGGGGTTCCTTAGCTTGATCGTATATCTATCCATGTCTATTTCTCTAAGCACGAACCTCATTTGCAAACATTGTACTTGCAGAGTGATGGAAAATACAGGACTACAAGGACAAGTTCTTCCTGACCTTTTCAGTCTTAATCAGTTGCAGAATGTGTGAGTGTCCTCTTAATTTTTTCTTTCCTTCAGTTAATGCGGCCTACACAAACAAAAATTAAAAAATTTTGTGACTCGTATAAATGTATAATCTTCCTTTGTCTCAACTGATAAAAATTCTACATTCCAAATTTCAAATTAATGACTAGCGGTTTGTTGCTTACTTGCAGCATCTTGAGCAGGAACAGACTTAATGGCACCCTGATCATTAGCTCCAGCTACAGCTCCCAACTGCAACTCATTGATCTGCGAATCAACTTGATTGAGGCGTTTACACAGAGACCAGGAATCCCTTTCCAGATCATGTAAGTTTAACTAACTTTTGTGTTTCTTCTTAAGCCATTTTGAAACTGGTCCTTTTATGGCTCTTTCTTGTCAGCTAGGCAAGTGATTGCCTATTTACCAAATGCGTGCTGTTGTGTAATGATCCCGCTCTTTTTGATTTTCTTCTTTTACAGACTTGTGAAAAACCCATTTTGCAACGAAGGAGGCACTGCGAGTTACTGTGTTGTACCCCAGCCTAAATCGCCATATTCAACTCCAGCTAACTGTTCGCCTCGTAAATGCAGTGCTGGCCAAATATCAAGCCCTAACTGTTTTTGCGCCTATGCATACACAGGAAACATATTTTTCAGAGCTCCTTCCTTCTCCAACTTGGGAAACGCTACCATATTCGAGACGCTTCAAGGGTCTTTGATGCGCGCATTCCTGTCTCATCAACTCCCTGTAGATACGGTTTCCCTGAGTAATCCAACAAAAAATTTGGATGATTACCTTGTAGTACACTTGGAAGTTTTTCCATCCGGCCAGGATTATTTCAACCGAACAGGAGTTTCTGGAGTTGGGTTTGTGCTTAGCAATCAGACTTTCAAGCCACCCAAAGAATACGGACCTTTCTTTTTCATTGCTGAGGGCTATAAGTTTTTTACAGGTGACAAAACATTTTAAGGATGATATGGTTCACATATTTGCTCAAACATTATTTATTGTCTTGCACATTTCATATATATGCTTGTATTTCTGAATCTGTTCTATCAACCAGGTAGTGATTCTACAGAATCAGGCAAGTCTTCAAGTACTGGCATTATAATTGGAGCAGCAGTTGGTGGTTCAGTTCTTGTGATTGTATCACTGATTATTGGAGTCTACGCTTTCCGCCAAAAGAGAAGAGCTCAAGAAGCTACTAAAAAGAGTGATCCTTTTGGTAAGATCAGGAATTACTAATGTTGTCCGTACAGGCTTAGCTTACTGGTTCAATAAGTAGTATTTGGGGACAGTGTGGGTTATGCTCAAAGTGGGCAGATCCCTTGTGCGCACCAGCATTTGGCTCTGTCTGCTGAGCCGCTAAGTCACCGAGGAATTACTAATGCAACTTGATGTTGTTACTCATGTCTATCTTTAAATTCTCACCATTTTTCTTATATATGATGCAGCATCCTGGGATCCTGCTAAAAACAGTGGTGGTGTTCCCCAGCTAAAGGCAGCAAAATGTTTCTCATTTGAAGAGCTTAAGAAATGTACAAACAACTTTTCAGAAACCAATGATATAGGATCTGGTGGTTATGGAAAGGTCAGATGTCTCCATCAATTCCTCTTTCTGTTTTACCTTTATTTCATTATTACTCCCCTATGTCCCATTTTATCTGTCCTACTTACTATTCATTAGTCAAACCAACTCTTTCTTCTTTGTTTATTTTCTTTATTATATTTTATTTATTTTTAAATTTGATTTTTTGTGTTTAATAGTACTTTTAGTATAGTTTATAAATATATAAATTTTGTATATTAATACTAAACTTAATATTATGAAAATTTGAATTAAAAATAACTTCAGCCAAGCCTCGTTAACTGAACCGGACACATAAAATGGGACGGTGATATTTGTCTAGGAAACCATATATGCTCTAAAAATTAAATTAAATATCAAAGTATTTTGTGGGGGGTTTAAAACTTGTGATAACATTTCAGGTATACAGAGGAAGCCTTCCTGGTGGGCACCTGGTTGCCATAAAGAGAGCTCTACAGGGATCAATGCAGGGTGCTCCAGAGTTCAAATCTGAGATTGAGCTTCTCTCTAGGGTTCATCACAAGAATGTTGTTGCACTGGTAGGGTTTTGTTTTGATCAAGGTGAACAAATGCTGGTGTATGAATATATTCCCAATGGCACACTTAAGGACAGCCTCTCAGGTACTTTGAAGTTCCACAATGCAAGTTTTGGCAAATGTCAAAGATATACTAAGAAATCATCACATGTTGTATTGTATTTGCAGGAAAGTCTGGAATCAGATTAGATTGGATGAGGAGACTTAGGATAGCTCTGGGATCAGCCAAAGGGTTGCAGTATCTGCATGACCTCGTTAACCCTCCCATCATCCACCGCGACATAAAAACAAATAACATTTTGCTGGACGAGCGGTTGAATGCTAAAGTTGCGGATTTTGGCCTCTCCAAGTCCATGGGTGAACCTGAAAGGGGTCATGTCACCACTCAAGTTAAAGGAACAATGGTAAGTATAGACAATGCTATAGAAGACGCTAGGTGCTAGTCGGACGCCCAAGGGGCACCTAGGCAGCTTAGTAATAATAATAAGAAAAATAACACAAAAAAAAAAAAAACACTCAACCGAGTTGGGCGTCAAGTTGACCGACTCGGGCGCCTAGTTTGGCAGACTTAGGCGCTGAGTTGGCCTACTTGGGCGCCTAGGCCGCCTAGTCGGCCGACTAATGTCTGGCTAAGGGTAAAATTCCCTCGGTCTAGGGGCGCCTATTTTTGCAACAATGAGTATAGACTATATATTCAAATCTGCCATGAAATATTGTGCTTTTGGCATATGCTTAAATCTATCTCACTGTTCTAGCTGACCAGTCAGTACTTTTACTGATGCAGGGCTACTTGGATCCAGAGTATTACATGACAAATCAGCTAACAGAGAAGAGCGACGTTTACAGCTTTGGAGTGGTGCTGCTGGAGCTCCTTACCGCGAGAGTTCCAATTGAAAAAGGGAAATACATAGTCCGGGAAGTGAAGCAAGTGATGGATAGGAGTAAAGAAATGTTTAACCTGCACGTAGTTCTCGACCCAGCCATTCGCTCTAGTGCAACACCTAGGAGCGTCGAGAAATATGTGGATCTGGCATTGAGGTGCGTCGAAGAATCAGGAGTTCACAGGCCAACAATGAGCGAAGTGGTGAAAGAGATTGAGAACGTGATGGAGATTCTTGGGATGAACCCTAATGCTGAATCTGCATCAGCTTCAGAGAACTATGAGGGATCAAGCACAGGCTTTCAGCATCCTTACAGTGATCAAAGCCTCTTTGTTTACAGTGGAGCCTATCCTCCTTTAAACTTAGAGCCCAAGTAAAACACCACAGATTCTGCATCTATGGCCTTGTGGCCTGCTTTTCTGCCTTCACACTGTCATGTTTGTATATTTTAGGTAAAAACAGATGGAATTTGTTAAATCTTGAATTTCTTGCCTTCATTTATGTATATTTTGTGTTTTTGATGAAATGGAAATGAATACCCTTGGAAGAAAGAGAAACCTGATTGTTAAATTCATGATTTGTGCAACCAGTATATATTACAAATTCAACATTCAATTACTTATATATATTTTGAAATACTTATTTAAAAATAAACATTGGACATTATGATAATCAGTTCGGCAGTACCAGATGGCCGTTTACTATAAGGCTTTCCACTGTCTCCCGAACAGCATCTTCAACTGGAGTAAAAACAAACCCTAAAGCGATAAGCCTTTTCGCAGCATCTTCACAAGTCATCAAACCTGGTTGCGTTTCGCCTGAAAACCTGTATTCAAAAACAGTACAGTTGCTTAAAAAGAACTAAACACATACAAATTTGGTATTGAAGCCTTTAGTAGTAAGAGTTCGCAAGCTAATACAGAGGAAACCGATATAGCATGAGCGATATCCTGTTACTCCATAAATCATAAAACCCCCACTTACAGTTATATTTTAGTAAAGTAATGAAACGAAAACAATATGGGACAACATTGCTGGAATGAAAATGCCAATACTTGAAGAATTTCAAAAACAGAAAGACTTGATGGCATTGAAGAAGAAAATGGACGGGAAGACAAACCTGTGTACAGGGAACTGAGGAAAAAGTTTTGAAACCCTCTCAGCAAAATCACCAAACTGATAAATGCCATTGGTACACAGGTATCTCCCGGAAGCACTAGGGGTCTCGAATAGCAGTACTTGAGCCTTTGCCACATCTTCGACGTGCACAGCTCCCAGCCAGTGATACTCTTGCGTATCTTTCGATCCCCGAAGAAGCTGTTGCAGAACAGCAGAGCTCGCATTTAATCCAGGTTGTAAAAGTTTGCCAAGACATGTAGCAGGATGAATAGCTACAACATCTAATCCATTCTTCTCCGCAAACTCCCATGCCGCTTTCTCAGCCAATGTCTTCGATACAGGATACCATTTCTGTCAACCACAGCAGATCTCTCAGCTATGCTTAAAACCCCGCCCCGCCCCGCAACAAAATCAATGACTTTTTCTGCCTACAGAAGGTGAAACTTATCTCTCTTTCATTACATTTTCATAAACTGTGATTTCTTATTATTCTAAAGCTTATACTAGCTGCGCTGTATATATCTAACATAGTTTGAATATCTAATGCTATATCTTAAAATTCCTAATAAAAAAGCACTACAGGTTAACATGTATTATATTGAATCAGATGAGTACCAAGTTTCAATCTTGAAATTGCTACTGTTGGGGGTAAGGTTAAAAATGAGCGTTATATCAACTTTAAATATACTGATGGATATATAATATTAGAAATTGGTGCAGAGCAAATTGACCCGATAATATAGATCGAGGCAAACCCGACCGGCCTCAGGGCCGAGCCCAATGCTCGGGCTCGGCTAGGTCAAGGGTGAAGCCAGGTGGTGCATGTGTACTTGGAAGGGACCTAACCGCCCACCGTTTTTTTTGTTATTGGCCAAACTTTATTATAAATTTTCGGAAAAAGTGTCAAATATGCCACTTAACTTATGGCTTTTGTGCAATTGGGCCATTGAACTTAAAAAGTGTGCAATTCAACCATCAAACAAATAAAATTTGTGCAATTCGACTATATTTACAAATTTTTTTAAATTCAATTTGAGTTAAAAACATTTCAATATTGATTCCTAGCTAGTATGGTAGAAGAAAATGTCACTCTTAATACATATATGTTAATATATATATATATATATATATAATGTATATATGTTAGTAATATAATTGGATTTTACCAAATTTTTGTAAAAATGGTCCAATTGCACAAATTTTGTTTGTTTGATGATTGAATTGCACACTTTTTAAGTTCAATGGTCCAATTACACAAAATCGATAAGTTCAGTAGCCTATTTGACACTTTTTCCTTAATTTTCTCCTCGTTAAGACACAATTTTCTCTTGTAATCATTTTACAAGAGTCCTTAACACAAATCTTTATTTACCTTACTCAATATTTTGTCTTTATTTAATTATAGGTTTAATTAATTCCGACAAGAAAACCCAAATTGTATTGCAAGATAAGGTGAAACCTGGCGGGATTTGCAGTAGTCAAGATCGGTCCAGGAAGACTCATCGAAGACCTTGTCGCTCGGCCAACTGGGATTGGGCACCAACGCGGAGATGGAGGAAGTGAGTACCACGCGACGCACGCCGAACCTCTTCGCCGCCGCGAGCACGTTGAGAGTCCCTTGAACGGCGGGCTCTACCAACTCCTTCTGGGGGTCCACGGGCTCCTCGAGCGTGCACGGCGACGCCACGTGGAACACGCCGCCGCCGGCGCACCCCTCCACGGCCCGCGATACGGCGTCGGCGTCGAGAACATTCACCTCGTGCACCACCAGCCGCACAGAGGCGCCCGGCAGGGACAAGAGGTGGGAGGGATCGGAGCCTGGGAAGATAGCGGCGTGGATGGTGGCGTAGCCACTGTCAAGCAGCGTCTTGACGAGCCACGAGCCGATGAAGCCGTTGGCGCCGGTGACACAGACGGCGGCTTTCGCTATCTTGTCCTTAACCATAATTGCACGAATTTCAGTTCGAGGCTGATGCTGACCCAGCATTTGTACAATGGATTGACGGTGCAATAATTTATTTTCTGAAGAATTCTAATACATGTAATCCTAATTCTATTCCTCACTTTTACTCCATGACAAACCAGGATTGAATATTTTTATTATGTAAATTTCAAAAAAAATGTCTACATTAAAAATTTGTAGAAGAATAGAAGTTGGAAAAAGAAATAGAAGTTGATGTAGTATTTTCCTTCTATGAAAGAATGAAATAGATAGGAAATCTACAAATCTAATAAATAATTGTTTGTTGAAATGAGTGGTTCAGATTATTTTTATTTTATATATTTTTTTAAATTTTTCTTTAATTTTTCTTACTTTACTCCCTATGGAGGAAACTGAACTCAAAATTAAGGAAGAATCCCTATTATATTATTTTTCTCTTTGAAAACCAAACTCAATGGCATTGATTAAATTAAATCAGAAATAGAGTCAGGCGGGATAGTATCCCAATACAAAAAAGAGTCTTGGGTGTATGCCAACGCAGCCAAAGCGTGAGCCCCCCGATTATTTGATCTAGGTACTAAATTAATAGTGCAAGTATGGAAAGTAGACAAAATTGCCTTAGTGGCATCTATAGCAAAACCAACATAAGAGAATAGACTAGTCTGAACTGAGGTTAACAACTTCTTTAGCGTGGAACAATCGGTGTAGATGTGTACTGCAGACAGCCCGTGCCCTTTGAGCCAAGAAAGGACTTCCTTGCAAGCTAGGGTCTCGGCCATGAGGGGAGAAAAACACGGAGGTAGTTGACCGTTGAAAGCAGCAACAAAGTTTCCTCCATGCGTCAATAGCACTGCCCCAACTGTGGCCTTTGCGGAATGAGCTTGGAAGCCGGCATCGAAGAAGCATCGCAGCGCTGCGTCGTCGTGGATCATCGGAGTCGGTGGCTGCGGCTGGCGGTGATCCGCCTGTGCGTTGGAGGTTCGCCAGGCTGCTGCTGCCGACTGCGCCATGCGCCATACCGAAATCGGGCGTGGTAAGCAGCCTTCCCAAACTGCACGGTTTCTTGTCCTCCAAATATGATAAAGAACAGCTACAACAAGGAATAAATGATCAGCCGTGAGCATGGATAATACATTTCCGAACCAAGCCCCAAAATCACTTCCAACTATATTAGATACATGCAAATTAGATTCATGCCAAACACTCTTTGAGAAATCACACAAAACAAGAGATTGCATAATATCTTCATGTAAGTTGCCACACATTGGACATGTTGGGTCTATCTCAACCCTCTTTAAAATCAAATTGGTGGTAGTAGGAAGAACATTAGATAGAGCTCTCCACAAAAAAATTCTCCACTTTGCCGGGCACTTGATTTTCCACAGATGTAGCCATTTATCAAAAGCCCCAGGTTGAGGCTCAAAGTCACCAATAATGCGCCTATACCCATCTTTGACTGTATAACAGCCACCGGGGTCTCCAACCCAGAACTAAGAGTCTTCATAGTGGGGAGAAATTGGAACCTTTAGGATGCTCTCAATATCGGCAGGTATAAAGATATCCTGTAAAATAGATAAGTCCCATGTAGCAGTAGCAGGGTCAATTATGTGATACCCCGAAATTTTAAACCCAAAATTTATTTTCATATTGAGATTATTTCGGATTTATTATTAAATCTAATATTCTTTAAGAATATTTCGTTATAATTATGTACCATTCAAAACAAAGGTTGTTTCGCGAACTCTGGACCAACGCATTTCAAATCAAGTTATTGTTTTAAAAGGGGTCTAGATGTTGTTTGAAATTAACCTATTATAAAATTTTTATCTCAAAGGATTAT
>CM008340.1:14829174-14842205 GCA_002525835.2 Ipomoea batatas
GATTAGCGCCGATCTTCAGATCGAGGTGCCCGACCATGGGCCTAATTCTTGATCCCTTGGATCAGTCCAATCTACGATCGAGGTGCCCGACCATGGGCCTAATTGTTGATCCCTTGGATCAGTCCGATCTACGATCGAGGAGCTTGCCATAGGCCTAAATTCCTAATCCCCTGGATCCATTCTGATCGAGGTGCCTGCCATAGGCCTAAATTCCTGATCCCCTGGATCAATTCCAATTGAGGTGCCAACCATAGGCCTAAATTCCTGATCCCCTAGATCAGTTCCGATCGAGGTGCCTGCCATAAGCCTAAATTCCTGATCCCCTGGATCATTTCCGATCGAGATGCCTGCCATGGGCATAAATTCTTGATCCCTCGGATCAAGATCAGCTCCGATCTCTTGATCGAGGACCCCAACCATGGGCCTAATATTTAGTATTCTGACCGTTGCCTATCTCTTGATTTAGGTGCCCGACCATGGGCATAATATTTGTTCTCCGAACCATCGTCGATCTCTTGATCGAGGTGCCCGCCACGGGCCTTATGTTTGATCACTTGATCACATTAAAAATCCGATCGCTTGATCGGTAACATTCAATCCCTCTAATCATGTTAGAGGTTCGATCCATTGATCGTTAAGTTTAAACCTCGTGAATCCCCATTGTCCTACAACGATTAAAACTCGTCAATCTCTAAAGTCCTACAAGTTAAGAAAATCAACCATCGATGCTGTAAGAATGGATCGATGTATCGGGACCGTGAACTCGATCGAGTTATTTCCCGATCACTATTAAGAGTGAAAACGAACTTGGGAGGCCATTGTATCTATTCCCTTAAGCTGACAATTCTTGTTAGGAACCCCGAGTCATTAATTTTGATGATACCAAAGACCAGAGGAGACCCCCCCCCTAAACTTTTTATGTCTTTTGTTTTCTAGTAGGACGAATCCTTGCCAAGAATTCTTTTGGACGAGTCCATACAAATCAAGAGTAACTTTCAGTCAAAGATTTAGAATGCTCTCAAGACTGAAGGCTTCAGGTTGAAACCTAGAAGACCGAAGACTTAAGACTTGAAGACTTGAAGATATGAAGACTGAAGATGCACAAGGCCGAATAATGGAAGGGCCGAACTCTTGAAGACTGAATAATCAAGATGATTAATTCGAGGAGAAGATGAGAGAATGATAAGGTCAATCATTCTCACGAGTACCCAAGGCACAAGGACTCTAAAGACATTTTCTGAAATTTTGTCTTGTTCATACCCTTGAGGTTGGGTATGATTAGAATGTCAAACGGATCCTAGGTTGTGATCCCAATGGGCAATAAATGATTTGTCCTTTTGTGTAAGACAAAAGACAAATTGTCTCTACACTAAAGTAGACAAACGGCTAGAAAGTACTGACATTCACAAATGATCACATTTTACCCAACGGATATTACATACTGGTTAAAGGTTTTGAATTTTGGTTTCCATCCAACGGAATCAAAATTCATGCCTATAAATACCCAAGCTCTTTTCATTTGGAGCTGTTGATTGACATACGCAAAAAGCAATTACAAGCTCAAAAACAATGTGCAAAATATTCAAACGCTAAAACTCTCAATCTAGTTTTCAAATGAAGATCTTGTGCATTTCAAGCATTGAATCAAGAAGCTCAAGACAAGATTTCCACGTTGGAGAAACTCTTCAACCATTTCAACCAATCTCTACTTAGGAGAAGTAGAAAGAGGCAGAGTAAACTTTGAAGGAGTTGAAAAACCTATTAAAGCGTGGCTACCGGGCATGGTGATCAAAGGAGCGCATTTTAGAAAGGACATTGTACTATCAAGGAGATAATAGTGCAATCCTTCACAAGTTGTGAAGAAGAGTGGATTAGGCTTCGTTAACAGCCGAACCACTATAAAAATCTTTCTCTCTCTCTCTCTTTTTATTTACGCACTGCATTGCATACTCACAACCAAACCTAACTTTTCATAATCACAAAATCGTGCAAAGTGATATTAAAATCTTATTAAGTTTTATCTATCCGTTGCGTTTATCTTTGGTCAAGTTCAACTTTCTTAAGAGTTCGTTGTTGAAAAAGTTTTCAAAATCCTTGTGAGTCTATTCATCCCTCCCCCCCCCCTTCTGCACATATATCTTATCAACCGGGACCAACAATTCTCGCAACATAGGAAATGGGGGGCTACTAGTAGGATTATAGGGCAACTCCCTTGTCCTACAGAGCTCACTTAAGCAATTCCCGACCGTAATGCTCTTCCCGAGCAAAGTGACCTCGGTGGCTATAGCGCACCATAGCATACTTCGCGAGCATATTGACTTTCATAGATCCCGTTAGACTTTCGGGTCTCCCAGCGTCCCCCCACTTGGGATTCTCGGTTCGTAAACCGAGCATAAAATGAAAAAAAAATGCCCCGTTCAAATAACTTCGGGTTCCAAAACCCCGTCATAATGATTAGCGTGGTAATCAGTATGGGTGTAAATGAGCTGAGCCGAGCTCGAACCTAGGGTGCTTGAGCTCGAGCTCGCTAAGGAAGGCTCGGCTCGAGTTCGAACTCGATCGAGCTTGAAAATTGATGCTCGAGCTCGAGCTCGGCAATTTTCGAGTTGCTCAAGTTCGGCTCGAGCTGCTCAATTGTTCGAGCTCGAGTTCGAGCTTGAATTTGAGCTCGAACTCAAGTTCGAGTCCGATTTTGAACTCGAATTTAACCTGTTTGATTTTAAATTCATGTTTCAATTAAAAATAAACTATAATATTATATGTGTGTGTGTGTGTGTGTGTATATATCGCTCGCGAGCGGCTCGTCGAGCCACGAGCCTAAGACATTAGAGCTCGAGCTCGGCTCGATTATTATACGAGCTGCTCGAGCTCTACTCGAGCTCGGCTCAAACTTGAATTTGACCGAGCTCAAGCCGAGCTTTGACCGAGCGGTTCGTGAGCATCTCGCGAGCCGCTCGGCTCATTTACACCCCTAGTAATCATAACTAACCAAGCGTGATCGGTTAAGAGCGATCTTGTAGCCGGGTAATCTAGATCTTGGTTTGGCCGAGCTTAAACCAACTATGACAAGTTAGCCCGTGTAAAGGGCATTGGGAAAAGCGTTCCACCGATGATCGATAATTTCAATAGAGGTCTTTGGACCACGATTAAATCCAATCCCTTGATTGGTAAGACTTGATCGCTAGATCTCATTAAAAAACCAATCTCCCGATTGGTAAAATCAAATTTCTAAATCGCGATTAGGTTCGACCTCTCGACCATCTAGTCACTAAGTTGGTAAAGCTTGACAGCTCAATCATATCACAACTCTGAACTAGACCTGGCAATTATGGATACGACCCATTAACATGACACGAAACCGGACACAAAAGTAACGGGTTATTGTTTAGGCTTAACATGTCCCGGGTCGTTAACGGGTTGACCCGTTAAGAACCCATTATGTTTTCGTGTCTTAACGGGTCAACCCGTTAAACCTACTAAGAACCCGTTTAACCCGTTAATGCTATCGTGTTAACCCATTTACACGAACCCGTTTACATAGACCTGTTTAGAACCGCTAAGAACCATTGTTATTTAGGTAAGAACCATTGTCGTTACAAAATATATCATGAACATGATTAAGAATTAATTTACTACATTAGGCCAAGATCATACACCAATTATTGATGTTCAACAATATGAAATTTGAATATTTATTGTGCTCAATTTTATTCTAAAATCTAATATGGACTTCTTTAATTATGATTTTTGCATGTTATTTTATAATTTTATGAGTGTTATAAATTGAATATTTCTTTTTGTTTGTTTGATGGATTGGATGGTATGTTTTATTTCATATATATATATATATATATATATATATATATATATATATATATATATAGGATTTGGATCCAGTGAGATCACCCTAGTTAGACGAGATCGTGAGATTCGATCTTGGTCATCCATTTTGTTATATTGACGGTTTAGATTAAATTTATATTTTTGAGCTCTTTTGCTGTCAAGACTTTTAATGTAGGGACTGTAAAGTCATTTTGCTTATTTATTCATTATTACCATTTTTGAATAGTGTGATATTATCGGTAGTTTCCTTGTGCAATTAGTCTTCTGATTCATCATAGTCTCTTCATTTTTCTTTCACCACAGTTTTTTTATTTTCCTTTCCCATTGTCGTTCTCCATTCTGGCAAAGCTCCATGTCTGGTGTTTCTCTCCGGCTGTTAAGCGACGTAAGAGAAGTTCATCCGTTGGTGGTCTAGTATCTCTTGTTTCTATTTTTTTGGCGTAAGAGGAGTTCATCCGGTGGTGGTTCAGGTATCACTTGTTTCTTTTTTTTTTCTTCGTTTTCTGGTGTTTGCGTCTACGACTTGTTTTTGTTGTTTTCTTTATTTCAAAAATTTTTTTGGGTGGTTGGTTTGGGTTCCAACTATGAGTTTCGACGGTGGTCGTGTGTGGCCGTGTGGGTAGGGGGTCGTCGCACTCCACCATGAGCTGTGCCAGCCTCTTCCACCATCGTTTGAATATATGAATGTATCTCAATCTGTATGTGTATAGCAATGAATGTGAGTAAGTGGCTCACTGAATATACTGGCCATATGAATATTGGATTCTGGAAATTTGTATGAATTAATAAAAATTCATATGAATTTATAAAAGATTTGAATGAAATTCGTATGAATTTATGAATATCCATATGAATTTTATGAAGATCTAAGGAAACTATGTAGATCATTTTTCACTGTGTGGTGCGTAGTCTTGCATAATATTTTAGTGTATGCATTTTAGTTTTGAAGCATGTGCATTCAGGTAGTGGCGGAGTGGGTGCATAATAGGGGAGATTATATTAAGAAATAAGTGTGGTTATGTTTGAGATATGATGTTCTCTAATTATAATTACATATTGTTGTGCATATAATGTTACTTATGCATAGTGTGTGAGTATCAATTACTCATTCTTACTGTGAAGCCAACATGGTAGGAGATGCATTAACATCAATGGGATGTTCTCTCAATTCCCCATCCCTTTATTTTAGTTTCAATTCCTTACCACTATTTGTTCGTGATAGTTTATTGTTTGACTCGCGAGGTTTTTCTTCCCCGAGACGTTTTTATTCAATAAATTAATTTTGTGAGAAAAGAATTATGAAACCGCATCCATTAATTTACAAAAAAAAAAAAAAAAAAAAAAAAAAAAAAAAAGGCATGTGCGTATCAATTCTGTGGTATGTGCAACCCTAATACTTGTGTTGAAATAAAGTGATAAATGTTTTGGATGTAAATACCAAAAATGTGTATGATGAACACTTTGAATATGCATGTAATTTTTCTTGGTTAAGTGGTTTCCTACAATTGTGATTTTATATTGAATTGTTAAATATATTCTGGATAACACTATTTAAGAATTATCTTAGAGTATAAACAAATCACTGCAACACGGAAGCATAATAATATAGCTTTGACAATTTTAAAAAGTTTCATATTTTATACGAATTATTTTCTTTATATATACCATGAAAATATGGTTTTTGGGTCTGCATATGAATGGTAGAATGGTGGGATTGTTGTTATTTGTTGTATGGGTGAATTTTTTTTTTTTTTTGTGATGTATTAAAAATATTTTTTTTCGTGTTGGGGTGTGTGTCAGAATGGTGGAGTGTGTAAATGGATAGTGGAATAGAGGAAATAAGTGTGATGTGAATCATTTTTCAGTTTGTGCGGGACAGACTTAGCGTGTGTGCGTAGTCGAGCATCATTATTTGGGTGTGTGCATTTTAGTTTAGGAGTATGTGCATTTTGGGGTGGGGGGGATGATGGTGGATTTTGTTTGTGGTATGGGTGTAGAGGTGGGTTTGTGCTAGGGGATGGTGTGTGCTGTTGGTTGATTTGGTGTGGGCATTCCAGTGTGGGTGTGTGCTGTTCGTTGTTAGTCTATGCCATTGGGGTGCACATTTCAGTCGGGGGTGTGTGCTATGGGGGATTCGTTGTGTTTTTTGTCCCCTTTTTTTAGGGTTTGTTGATGTAATGTATGAATGCAGGCAGAACTGAAGGGGCAAGCAGAGGAGGGGCTATTTTCCTTCCCACCACAATCGGAATTGTCCCTATGTAGAATATAGAGTTGTAATTTAATTTTTTTTTTCAATTTAACCGTTATTGTGAACAAAATGTATTTTTCAAACCTTTGAATAAAATAACCGCCCTAGCATTATGATTTTTAAATCATCAAGTGAATTGATATTTCACTTACCCATATGCATGTATGTGTGATAGTCTTTGCATAAAATAAATCTAACAGCCTTCATGCCCTACCCCGTGCGGCTAAACACATTTGCACACACACCCCACTCCGAATGCTCGCACACACACATTGCATTAAATCAAGCCCGATTAAAGTACAATGCACACTCCGATAACCATCAAAGCACACACTATAATCTACTTCCAGTGAAACGCACATAGATTAACTAGCGTGTGCACACGCTTTTCAGCGGAACACATCCATTTTTAGTAGCATCTGCACAAGCATGTGGGGAGAAAAATGTTAATTCTTTAATAGGGTTTAATTATCTTCAGTATTATGCACCAACATGACATACTAAATGCGCACATAGTACAGGAACTTGCATTCAATAATTTGCATATGTATATCAACCCACCAGCCGTGTGCACACACCTTGAAACTACAGCACACACACTAACTCATCAAACCACAATGCAAACGCACAAACTCCGAAATCCATACACTTACGTGCATACTCCTAAATTCAAGAATTTATTACAATTACACAGTAATGCACGCACGGTAATTCGGTTTAAACATACACTAGTAGCTCTCCCAAAAACATAAAATAACTTTTATAATACACAAGCCGAGGTTACGCACACGCTACCACTCACACACGCACACACCAGGACAAAATGAATAATATAATACAATGCTGTAAATTGGCGTCCCTCCACCCGATAAAACATTAACGCATACCCTTACCAAACTAATACAGAAATCAATCACGGAAAAATTCATAACGAATATGAAAATTGGCATAATGTAATTCGGTAAAATAATATCAAAACCAAGCAAAAACTAACTACCTATGCACACACCAAAAAATAATCCTGTGAATATGTTGGAGCTTTAATGTTATACATGCAAAAACAACTGGTAGAAAACAATGAATTAAAAATCAAACAAACGCACACACTTGAATAAAGAATCGCACAGTCCTACATTCCATTAAAGCTCCAATGTATTCACTCCTAAACTCCACAATGCTTCAATCACTCAAACTCACCAATATGCACATACCGTGCGCTATAAATGCACACACATCTATAGCAGAAACAAAAAAAAAAAAAACCAAAATTGAAATACAAATTAATAACAACATACCGACAAACGTATTAGCCATGGAAGTCTCCGTTAACCTACTTCGACTAATTGTTTCTGTTTTCTTACGGTGTTTGTTTAAAACAGACAAAACATCCCATAAAACTTCTACTTTGTTACCATGATTAGGATTCCTTAATATATGGGAATTATTATGTTTAATTATTTTCCTATTATAATACATTCTAATCAAATTACAGCTCTATCCTTTACTCTTAATTATGTACTAAAATAATTCATATTTAAATATTAATCCTAACCATTCATTCCAATTTATTAAATGGCTCAAATTGAATCTCATGATCTCATCTTAGATGGTGATCTCATTGGATCCAGCCCCTATATATATATATATATATATATATATATATATATATCAATAGATTTAGCGGGTTTAAACGGGTTTCGTGTCATATCGTGTCGACACGATCCGAAACCTGTTAACGAAACGTGTTTATCGTGTCAACTCGTTTAACCCGTTAACAAATCGTGTTCGTGTTACAATTTTAAACCCGTTAACCTTAACGTGTCGTGTTTGTGTTTAGCCTTATCGTGTTCGTGTCGTTATCGTTTCGACCCATTAACGAACCCGTATACACGAATTGTCAGGTCTACTCTAAACCCTAGATCGGTAGAGTTTGGAGACCCTCGTAGTCCAATAGACTGTGCTCTAGGATGTGCTCTTTTTTCCTTAGCTAAGATTTTCTCCCGCTGGTTTTTTCTTAGCCTAAGGTTTTTTATGAGGCAACCAGCGTAAGTTGCGGACTATATGGTCAATTTTTCCATGTCAAACTTCTCCTTATTGACGCTTAAGGTTGTGCTATTTTTTCCTTAGGCTAGGATTTTTTCCATTAGGTTTTTCTTAGCCCAAGGTTTTTAATGAGGCAACTGGCGTAAGCCACGGACTGTAAGATCAATCTCTAGCCCAAACCCTTCCTCATCGGCTCGACGTCAGGGCACGGACTGGGGGCTACTTGATAGAGAATATACCCCGAGTATACCACCCTACGAATAATTATGTATGTCCAGCGTATTATACAGTTATTAGTCCTATATAAGGGACTTGAGTCCTTAACGGTATGGGTTTTTTTTTTTTTTTTTGCCTTCTCTTCCTCTCTCTGGAAGTATCCTAGAAGCATTAATACTCTATCTTCTCTCTGAGGTATACAAGAACCCTCAATAAGAATGAGGAATTGAGAGCTAATCTATTGATCTACTCTATGCTTTACACATAATTTCTATACGCCTTCTATACATACAAAGTACACGGAAGTAATTAACACTATCATATAGTATTGAAACAATCTATACAATATATAAAAACAACACCCTCCACACAAATTTTCCCGCTCAAATATATTAGTTATAATTGGTAGCAAACAAATAGCTAGAATTTTATGGAATTCTATTAATTATAATTGAATTCCATATATATTATATTCTAATACCTATTTGTTTACAATTCCATTTATTTATTACCAATTACTAATTTTACAATTCCATTTATTTATTACCAATTACTAATTATTACCAAAAGATATGTTATTATTACGTTAATGGTGAAAACATATGAATAAACTTCATTATATTATATTACATACATATTTGAATCCCATATATATTATATTCCAATACCTATTTGTTTACAGTTCCATTTATTTATTACCAATTACCAATTAATAATTGGTAATTGGTAATAAATAAATGGAACTGTAAACAAATAGGTATTGGAATATAATATATATGGGATTCAAATATGTCTGTAATATAATATAATGGAGGTTTTCCATTCATATATAATAGCTCTGCCTCTCTCTTTTATGGCTATAGATACAAGAAGAAACCCAGTCAACCACCACCACCAATTTTCATCTCTCTGAGTCTTGTTGTTTTTTGTTTGTGAAATTGTTTTGGTTACATTCATTGCAGGTTCTTATATTTTGCAATCACAAGCGCTGAGGTTAATTGTTGGTAGCTTCAATTGCTGAAATGTAAGCTAATTTGTCAAATAACTACTATTTCTATTCTAAGTATTAACTATTCTTTTTTTAATTGATTTTTTTTAACTATTCTTTTATATTTGAAATCTTATATTTCCAGTTCTCTTGATCCTTTAATTACAAATGCAGATATTTGGAGCCTAATAAGAAATGTGATGCAAAGGATAGTGGATTTGTTAAGAGATGTGAAAGTTGAGAAGCAATTAATAAAATATTTTCCTGTTGAAATCCTAGACATTTATGTTTTTGGGCATTAAAGATTTCAAATTTTAAATTTGTGTGATTTGTTTAAATCTTAACATTCCATGGTTTTACAATACTTTGAATATACAGTTGTTTTATTCGTTTATTCAAACTAGGGGTGGGCACTTCGGGATTCGGTTCGGTTTTTTTCGGTTTCGGTATTTCGGTATTACAAAAAATGATACCATTCGGTTTTACAATAAAGTTTGGTTCGGTTTCGGTTCGGTATGAAACGGTTCGGTTTTAGTTCGGAATTATTTCGGTTCGGTTTAGGATGTTCAATTTTCAACATTTACTAATTTTTCAAGCGACACACTACCAAACAATACATATTCACATAATCTGAAGTATAAAATATAAATATTACATAACAACAAAACAATTAAAACACAAAACTAACATAGCAATCCAAATTATAAAGAAATATCTTGTTGATAACAATTATTTACATAGCATTCCAATAAACTTCAAATTGGAATTTGAATTCCAATTGGAATTTCGAAATTCCAGTTTCAATTATTAATAATTATTAGGGTTATTAATTATTATTATTATTTATTTTAGATATATAATTTTTTTAAATGAACGGTTTTCGGTTCGGTTCGGTAAAAAATTGAACCGAACCGAACCGTTCGGTTTCTCTAAATTAAGTACTGATCGGTTCTTTCGGTTTATACCGAACCAAACCGAACCGAAGTGCCCACCCCTAATTCAAACCATGTTCATAGGTGAAATTATAGTTCAAAAAAAAAGAATATTAAAAAAATAATTTACTGAAAATTAAACGGCACGGAATTGAGGCCATTTGAAAAAGTAAATTAATATTAATATTTTTTTGAAAATTGAACGAAAAATGAAATGAATTTATTTCGACAATTAATTTATTATAATTATATTAATCTTATTAATATTTATGAAGGAAAAAGAAAATGAATATATTATTAATATTTCATTGGAAATATAAATGGCAATTATATTTTTATAATTATATTACTTATTATTATATTGAAGTGAATATTAAAATCTTTTTATGAATGAAAAAAGAAAATAAATATTACACACTAGAATCTGTTATTAATATTATGTTACTAATGTTACTAATTGGCACAGGAATCAGGCCAAATGAAAAAGGAGATTAATAAAAAAAAATCACTATAAATATAACATAACTTTCCCTATGCAAAAATTAGTAACCACCAAATGATTATATTAATATTTCACTGGAAATATAATAAAAAACTATATTATAATTATAATTATATTAATTATTTAGAAAGAAAAACAAAATGAATTTATTAATATTTCATTGAAAATATATTCGAAAATTATATTTTTATAATTATATTACTTTTTAATCATATAGAAATTAATATTAAATTTTTATGAACAAAAAGAAAATGAATATTACACGGGAATCTGTTATTAATATTTTCTTACTAATCTACAAGGAATCAGGCCAATTAATTGGTAATTATTAGGAAAAAGGAATGGAAAGCAATATTAATTCTTTTGATGAAGGAAAAAGGAAATGAATATACTCAAAAGAAAATGGAATATTATAAAAAATGAAATGAATATATTAATATTTCACTGAAAATATAACACAACTTTTCCGTACCAAAGAATTAGTAACTACCAAATGAATGATTAGGAAAAAATTATAAAGGAAAAAGGAATGTAAAATAATATTAATTCTTTTTATGAAGGAAAATGAAGTGAATATATTCAAAAGGAAATGAAATATTAGGAAAAACGAAATGAACATATTAATATTTCACTGGAAATATAACACAGCTTTCTCTATAAACAAATTAGTAACCACCAATTGAAATATTTTGAAAAAATTATGAAGCAAAAAAGAATGGAAATGAATATTAATTTTTTTATGAAGGAAAATGGAAACGAATATATTTATAAGGAAATGGAATATTAGGAAAAACAAAATGAATATATTATTTCATTAGAAGGTTGAGCAATCCTCTCACTAACTTTAGATGCCGTTGATCAAATTAATTAATACACGTGTGACATGAACACTGCAGAAGGTCGAACATATTTAATATATAATAATAATAATAATAATAATAATAATAATAATAATAATAATAATACTAATAATTATTGTATATACGAATTGATATTCATGTTAACGAAAAATAATTAATTTAGTGTAATTGACTAATAATAATTGCTTAATAATTATTATGGTAATTAAGCTAAATATTGGTTGTTGAATTTATTTTTATACTTTGTAATAATTAAAATTAAATTATTTTTCATTTTTTCATATTTATTTTTGTAATAATATAATTACTTAAGTTATATTAAATATCGATATTTTTAAGATAATTGTAAACAAACAAGTCATATATTATTCAATTAATTGAATGACACTTTTGCACTAATCCTATAATTAAATAAATGTACATGTTCAATATTAGATTTTTTAAAATAATTTTATCTCTAATTTTATTATCTAAATAAATAAAAAAAAAATTATCTGTGAATTGTACGAGTTATTGGATAATTATTTGTTCTAGTTCAAGCAAAGAAAACATCAGAAAACATAATCAATTCAACCAATTTTATCAATTGCGCTATATAATATTCGATGTTATAATTTATATAATTGTATATCAATCTAAATATTCTTAAAATATTATAACAAATTCATTCCGTACAACGCACGGACGAAAATACTAGTGAAGATAAAAACAAAAACAAAACAAAAAACAAAAAAAAAAAAACAAAAAAAAAAAGAGGATGAACACAAACTAATAATTTTAATTAATTAGGAAACACAAAACAACAATATCATAAAGAGCGAAATCAGAATTCATGAATAAACAATCCAAAACTTGCTACAATTACAAAATTGATTGAAGACAAATTAAATACGACAAAAAAAAAATACAAGAATTCGATTGAGAATGAGAAATCAAGCACTAAATTGCCGATTGAGAATGTGAAATCAAGCAAAATCAGAATTCATGAATAAACAATCCAAAACTTTTTACAGGGATTTGTTTTCATTTACAATTTCTAAGATTGAGAGTTGAGACAGAGAAAATTGAATTAAAAAAAGAAAAGTAAATATGTAATTAAAAAAATTCAAATTGGATCATCCATTTGCAAAACCAGAACTCATATAAGATTCAAGTTTTGGTTTGAGTTGTTCTCGAACAGCGAATTGTGAGTTCGAAATCAGAATAAAAGTTTTAAGTGTGGTCTTCTCTAAATTCGGGTAGTTTATACCATGAATTTAGGCCGCAGCAAGATTGTAGAGTTCCAACCTCCAACTGGGATGTTATTTGGGCTACAAAATTGGCCAAACTACAGTTGGATCAATAGATATGAATAAAAAGCCCATTCGTCCATAGGCCCATAATTTTTATACCACCTTGG
>CM008340.1:14851691-14867978 GCA_002525835.2 Ipomoea batatas
ATATGAGAATAGTGGATAGATGTGATTTATACTTTTATGAAAAATGCAGTGGCATTTTTCATAACTTGTAGAACTATCATTACATCATTTTGAGAAAAAAAATCGTTTTGAAAAAAGCTTATTCAAATACACAGAAGTTTAAATGAAAGACGCTGCGACATTTTTATGAATATGCAAATTTTTTTACTTCATTTTGAAGCCGAAATACACATAAATAGATTAAAAAAGAGTTAGTCCCATTTTTTGTCCTAGATTTATAGGCGACAATCCACTTTTAGTCCATTTTTTTCAAAACATCCTTCTTTGGTCCTAGTGTTATTGTGGCATGATCATTTTTGGTGCTCTATCAACAAAATAGTTTAAATGTCATTAAATACAAGGGTATTTCAGTCTTCAATTATGAATTCTTTAAAAAAAAACATAAAAAATATAACGGGTCAACGCACTTTATATTACAGAGATCGAAATATCCTTGTATTTAATGGCATTTCAACGATTTTGTTGATGGAGGACCAAAAATTATTATGGCACAATAATACTAGGACAAAAAATGGATGTTTTGATAAAAAATGACTAAAAGTAGATTGTCACTTATAAATGTATGGCAAAAATGGAAAATAAATAAAAGACATTTTTTTTTAAATAAATACAAATGATTTTTTACCCTATTATTTTTGGTTAAATATGCAAAATCTAAATACACATTATTTCAGTAAAAAATTTCATAATTTTTGTGTAATACTCCTGAAAAAAAAAAGTCTAAACACGCACCATTCTGGATAAATAAACATAATTTAATTTGTTTATTAAAATTTTACTTATTTATAAAAATTCATTGCCATTTTTTTCTTTCTAAATCTAGATTTTTTTGTTTGCTTTTCGTGATGGATGAGCGGCAAGGTATATCACTATATTGACTATATTATCGTTTATTTAACAGAGAAACTATTTTTATATGATTCAATTTCTTTGTATGTGTGCGTATATAGTGACTAAAAATATTAGATTCTACTCTTCTTCTTCTTTTTTTTTTTTGACAATCAGATTCTACTTAATTTAGAAACAAAAAATTATTTTTAATTTAATTTTTTTCAAAAGATGAGATAAAATGCGTTGATTATCAATGAATCACCCCCCGTCCCCCACCCTCTCTCTCTCTCTCTCTCTCTTTTAAATTTACTACTAATATATATATATATATATACATATATATGTATATATATACATATATATATATATACATATATATATATATACATATATATATATATATACATATATATATATATATATATTCATGTGCGGTTGGCCTTCTCTGGTGTGGTTGTGCGTTGCGTGGTTTTCCTTCTTAAGGTGCGTGGTTTGTGTGCTTAAGGTGAGTCAGTGTTGAAACTTAAAGTGCGTTATCTAAAGCTTTAGGTGCGTGGTTTTCCTTCTTAAGATGCGTTGTTTTCCTTTTTAAGGTGAAGTGATTTGTATGCTTAAGGTGTCAGTGTTGAAAACTTAAGATGTGCCATTTTAAAACTTTAGGTGCATGGTTTGTGTTCCTAAAGTGCTTTGTTTGTGTGCTTAAGGTGCGTATAGTTTGTGTACGGAAAATGCACCATTTAAAAACTTTAGGTGTGTGATTTGTGTTCTTAGCTTAAGATGCGTGGTCTGCATGTGTACTTAAGGTGCTTTGTTTGTGTGCTTAAGGTGCGTAGTTTGTGTACTGAAGGTGCACCATTTAAAAACTTTAGTTGTGTGGTTTGTATTCTTAGCTTAAGGTGCGTGGTTTGTGTACTTAATGTGCACCATTTTAATTTTACCGCACGTAAAGCTATACCCGCACCTTAACCTACCCTTCCCTTTATATGGGAGGTGGTGGGTTCGAGCCTTAGTGGAGGCAATGCTGACTTTTGTGCTTCAATTGGTTAAGAAATTAAAGTAGTTATGAACAGATACTGCATTGTAATAGAGTTAGTAGTATTCAAAAATAAAAAATTAGTACTTCTAAGTTCTACCTTCAATCACCTAATTTAACATTCTTCAATTCGAATTTTTTAAAAAATCTTTTTAACTGTCAACTAATTTTTAGTTTTCAACTACCGTTTCAAATAATATGCAAAACATGGACATACTTCTCATTTGGAAATCCAAAGTGATATTTTTAAATGTATTCTACACAGCTCCCATGACTGTATTTCTAAAAAAAATTTAATAAAAAAGAAAGAAATATTTTGATCATATCAATCACATTTCGAAAATATAATAAAATTGTCCCATGGGGCTAAATAACTGGAGTGGTAGACCATCTGACCTAAAGTCGCAATTCTAGTGGTAGGGTGAGAGGCTACTTGGGCAACTCGAGTTTTATATCTCCCAGCTACTCCAAAGTGTGGAGATGGATCTCTTGTGTGCATATATAGTCAACGACATAGACGGAAAAAAAAAATTCATATACCATTTTTGTTATACTAGTCATAGTTAAAGTGTATTTTGATAAAGGTTTAGATGATGCATAAAGTTACTTAATTAGCACTGCACAACAACATTTAACCCTAACATTTCCCAACAACAACACTCATTTGTGTGGTTGAAACAATGAGATAGTTGTGTTGTGTTAATTCACTCCGCAAAACACAAATACAAGAATATAACAAAATCAATATTTCTGTTTCATTTTATTTGTTATGGACATATGTTTACTATTCAGTGGTCAAATAAATTATTATTTTTTTGCCAATGATCTTATAATCTAGTGGCACGAAGTGACTCTCATAAAAGGGAGGTCATGGATTCGAGCCTTCGTGAAGGTGGTATTTGTATTTCATTAGGTTGAAAAAATATATTTGAACATATACTACATTGTAAGTAATAAAAAAACTATTTCTTTCTTAAGTATTTTTAAATTAAATTTTCTTTGTATTTAATAATAATACGTTTAATATAGTTTCTAAATATATAAATTTATATACTAATACTAAAATTAACATGACGAATTGAGTTGTAAATAATTTTAATTAAACCTCATTAATTGAGCCAGATATATAAGCTGATACTGTGGGAGTATCATTCATGCCTTCATGGCAGACGATGAAAACACACTTCATATACAATACCAGGCCAGTACTAGTTGATCTCAGACGGCAGTAGCATAGCATTATGTGTGCTAATGATAGTCACACGTACAATATATTATATACATGGATTCTTCTCCAAACATGCATTTACATGGATTTAATGTCGTTTTGACCAGAGGAACGTAACTACTCGATGTAACCTTAGCTAGTTAATGTTACACCAGACAGCAATGTGTCATACCCCTGAGATTACTTCATGGACAAGGAATTTCAAAGGAAAATTCATTCCAAAAGGTGTAAAATTACTTAGGGTGTTTTTGATTCATTGGGTTAAAAATAAGGAATGTGAATGAAAATCATATATATTATTTGGTTGACAACTTTCAAAAACACAAGTATTAGATTTAATTACCTCAACAATTACAAAATTCATTACCTATTTTAAATCAAATAGCATTCCTTTTTAATTCAACCTTATCTTTCCTTATTTCATCGCCTCCTAACCTATCTCTCCTTACTTTATCGATTTCCTCTATTTTATCTACTCACTTTAACGCCACTCTTAGAGCAAACTCATTTGTTTTGAGTTTTTCTTGGTTTTTGACTTTTTGTAGGTACACCTAGGAGAGAGAAAGAAGAGCAAAGAGGAAAAAAGAAAAAAGAAAAATAAAAGACAAAATCTAAAAAAAAAAAACAAAAAAACAGAAGAAAATGTACAGATGAACACGCTTAGTTGGTGCCAAACGCGCAAAAATGCAGTATCTTTCCTCTATTTCTCTCTCCTACAGGATCAAAAAAACTTGTAATTGCAGGAAAAACTCACTAAAAACCACTTCCCACATTAGCTAAAAACCACATTCAAGTTTTTTTTTTTTGGGTGCAAAATACTAGCAAAAGATCACTAATGGGTAGATTAATTGTCTTGATGTTTTATTTTTGTATTTTTAAAACTTTTATTCTAATTATAGGGTCATATATAACTAAACATCAATACTAGTAATCATTTCAATTTCATGCTACTACCAAACATACAAAATACTTACACAAAAACTCATCATTCCAATTACCAAGTATTTGATTTCATTCCGACATCATTTTTATATTCGAACCAAACACACCCTTAATTTTTCAAAGACTGTGAGTATTATCCAATCTAAGGGTGTATTCGATTCGAACATAAGAATCGGAATCAGAATCAGAATGTGATTCAAATACTTGATAATTGGAATGAGTTTTGGTTAAAGTGTTTTGCATGTTTGGTAGTAGGATGAAATTGGAATGATTACAAATATTTGTGTTTGATTATGTAATGACCCTATAATTGGAATAAATGTTTAAAAATAAAAAAATATAAAAATTAAGGCAATTGATAAAGTGTAGCGATGAAATGAGTAGGCAATGCAATGAGGAAGTCGATGAAGTGAGAAGAGATGAGTGAGGAGGCGATGAAATGAGGAGGTGATCAAGTCAGCCTCAGAATATCAAAGTCCACCTTCGAGGTTGACCCCGAATCCCCGAGGCCGACCTCAGCAGTCGCGACCTCGGACGCCCTAGACCTTAGCAGTCTCCTTATAATGTTATTAATCGTATTCAAATCCTTTATAACCTGCCAAGCACCTTCTTCTTAGATGGTAGAGTAGTGGTTATTTCATATGGGAGGTCATGGTTTGAGCTTCAGTGGAGACATATTGATACTGACTCTTTGTGTTCCAATAGATTGAGAAAGTATGTTTGAACATGTATTACAATGTAATAGAGTTAGTTGTATTAAATAAAAAATCCTTTATAACCTTAAAGTTAGAAAGTCTCTTTTTTTGTCGATAGGCCAAGAAATCCTTAATTGTTTAAAGTTGATAGTCATCATGCCCTGTTTTGCACGCATTTTGCATCACTCACATCCGCATCACACATTTACACCTAATTTATGTGCTTATGGAGAAAACATCTTCGGCACTTTCACTTTATTCATCGCAAATTATGCAATGATTGTTGAGTTGTAATTGAATGAAGGCTCGCTATATAATATATTAAATGCACATTTATGGGACACTTTATAACCAATATTATATACCCTATTGCTCCTGCAATTTGCTTTTTAATATAATACAAAATTAATTAATTAAATAGTTTAATAACAACTCAAGGTAGTCCTAAAAAATATATGAACATAATAGAAAAGCTTTACTAAGGTGTACTATATATTTTGCAAAATTGTTCTTTTTCTCTATGTATATTTGACAAAACATAAGATAAACTTTCCAAAATATAAGACATTATAAACCAAGTCGTTATAAAATTTTCTTAATTCAACATAATAATTACGGAATATTAAAAAACTTTTGTCAAATATACTCAATTTATATGTGATTTTTTTTGGGGTGTACGGTGTACCCATGGTACTCACCGTCGGTCATAGTGACTAATTTTCTCGCTGAATTGTAGACACCCTTATTGGGCGAGACAACTGGCCTGAAAATTTAAGGCTGCTCCATACTCTTAATATTTTTCCTCTATAATCCATCCCTCATGATGTGACAGTATTTAATTGCTAAATAACATCTATTTTGAATTAGTGGTAGGGTCAACTAATTGCTAATTATACTGTGCACCATGGTGCACATAGCAATGTGCACCACGTACCTAAACGACGTCGTTTTGAGCATTGTAAACTAATTATCCGTTTTTTTTAAAATCACGTTTCCCGTTTCGGCCGGTCTGTATTTATGTTAATATTCTGTGTATTCCAAGCAATCATTCTGTGTATTCCAGACAACCGTTCTGTGTGTTATAGGCAACCGTTATGTGTATTCATGTTAGTAACATATGTTGTGATTTCATGTTAGTAACACATGTTATGATGTGTTTGTGCATTCGAATGTTTAGGAGGATGAGTTATGTGTATTTTGTGTAAATATCCTGTGTATTCATGTTATTAACACAAGTTGTGATGTGTTTGTGCATTCGAATGTTAGGAGGATGAGTTCTCTGTGTATTTTGTGTCAATATTCTGTGTATTCTCGGCAAACATTATGTGTATTCTAGGCAAACGTTCTGTGTATTCTATATAATAATTATGTGTATTATAGAAATGAATTCCCTGGAGTCATTCGCATCCACTAACATCTGTGTATTTTGTGTCAATATTATGTGTATTCAGGGCAAACATTCTGTGTATTCTAGGCAAACATTCTGTGTATTCTAGGCAAACGTTCTGTGTATTATAGATAATGATTATGTATATTATACTAACACTAAAACGACGTCGTTTTACGTACGTGGTGCACATTGCTATGTGCACCGTGGTGCAGGGTATAACGATTGCAACTAATTCATGCACCCATTGAATGAATTTCACATCAAGAGAAAAAAAAATATGGAGGTGCAATTTAGGAGGGGAAGAAAGCATTTTCCCATAAATAATTCAACCCAATTTATATATTACTGAATTATTTGATAAATCAAACTTTTAAAACAATTGAGAGAATTACAATTCAATATAATTCCCACCTAATTCTAAAGACAAGTAAATTCTTTCGTTTGGTTGGAGGGAATTACAATTCCACGAAATTGCAATTCCCCCATTTTCAGGAATTAGAATGCCATGTCCCCCCCTCCTCCCATCCCCCCCCCCACACACACTTTGAGACAAAATTACCCCTATCTTTTTTTTTTAATCTAAAATGGATGTCATGAGTGATGAACCATTTCTATGATGTTTTTTGGATGTAAGAGTTTTAAAAAACTTAACACTTTATTATGTTTAATTAGGTTGCAAACTCTTATTTTTGTGAAGTTTTTTTTTTTTTTTGACGAAGTATTTGCATGAAAATTTATTACTGATAGGGAATATCCCTCGGGACTGTACATACAGTCGGTTACGCCATTTAGGTCGGTCAAACACCCCACTCAGTCCCGTCTTGTACCTTTTCCCACTCTTACCGACCTGACTGGCTTCTCGACCATGTTCGATGACCAATCTTCCTTGAACCCTAAATTACTACAATACCGTTCTACATTACCGGACATAAGCTCGGTCCGAACTTAATGCCTTGGAGCCGCATGCATCCTTCCCTAAAGACTAGGAAGATCTCGTGCCACTTGTACGATCATAGTACAACATAAAAATGTCTTGGTGCATGTCTTCCACGTGCCTAACATGCCGAGCGCGCGGAACCTGTTCCCCCCACCTACCCTTTAAATACCCGTATTTATTGCAAGAAGGGAACTTTTTGGCTAAGGTTCCCGATCCACTTATATATGACCCGATCATTTGCTTCTAAGAGCTTTCCCCGATTGCATGAAAGTTATTCGCCTAATTTCAGGTCCATAACCGTATATCATGTGGTACTTAAGCTCGTATTTACACTATCATTTTTGGCGCCGTCTGTGGCGATCCGAGCGGAAAACCGGTCTTCACCAACAACCGAGCATGTACCCATATATGGACTTCTTCGCCAAACTTGAAACGGAAGACATGGGATTTCTTAATAATTCCGCTGCTGAGAGCGAGGACTTGCGATCTCACTTGAATGCATGTATGGGAGTAAACGATGGACCTGATGAAGCTGCGCAAGATCATATCAATGTTATTCATGAGGTACCAATGTACCAACCAGGGCCAACTCCGGTGCCTTACCCATACATGGTAAATCCGATCCAATGGTTGCTCCCGACTAGAATTACCATTGGTGGCAGCAGCACACTTCCAATACTACGCTTCCCACCGTACTCGTTCCAATCGGGGTCGACCATGTATCCTCAACCAACATACGTTCTTGTCCCGAATGCCCCTGCTATACCTCCGGCGAGAGATTTCTCCATGAGCGAGCCAGAGCTCCGTCGCGTACAGTCCGAGAGAAGAGCACCGTTCGGCCAGCAAGATCAATCGTCGCAGTCGCGTAGACCCGTTCGGAACAGGTTGTGGTCGGTGGAAGGGTCGTAGGTTGACTCACCCCTAAGGAGGAGTGCGTTTGAACGATTAGGACCATCTACACGTGATCGGCTCAGAATACGAGAAGAAGGAAGGGTGTCGGTCGATTGCTCCGTCACTAGCTACAGAGGCAACTCTGGAAAAAGCAGCGGTTCCCGACTGTAAAGACATAGAGCCCGAGCTGGAGGAGCATAGGGACAGTCGCCTAGGGGGATCTTGGATCAGGCTTGGAGGGAGTTTAATCGTTGAAAGAATGAGCAAAACCCCCGTTATAAGGATGTCACCCCATCTCTATTGACGACCCCATTTACCGACAAAGGATATAACGGTAAGATGGACCTCGAGGAGCATATTAATTCTTACTATGGAAACATGTTGATGATGGGGGTCTCAGACGTAGTCATTTGCAGAGCTTTCTATTCCACCTTAAAAGGACGGGCGACCGAATGGTTTAAAACCCTAGAACCGAGATGTATAGACTGTTTTGCTGAACTAGCTCCGAGATTTATACAGCGCTTTGCGACCTCTAAAGCCGTCAGGCGGCACTTCACATATCTTGAAGCCACAAAATAGAAAGAAGGGGATACCCTAACAGATTCTTTTGGCAAAATAGAAGAACGCGGTCGGAGAAGTCGAGCCAATGGACGATGGAATGACCATAAATGTACTCCACTCATCTCTTAGAGCGGGAACCCTGTATAAGGATTTTATCCTACGACCCCCGTTGACATATGAGGAGGCCCTTAGTCGAGTAGTTGACCATGCCAATGCGGGGGAAGCAAATGCAGCAAAGTGGCGACAAGAAATGGGCCCAAGTAGGAATGATCGCCGACTTAACGATCGACAACAGCGAGGGAGAGAGGGATCTGGTAGGGATAAACCCCTGGAATTTACTCCCTTGACCCGACCAATGGTAGAAGTTTTAGACTATGCCCAATCCTGTAACCTGATCCGGTTGCCTGAACCAAGCTGGGATGGAGATGATAAATCCAAATATTGTGCATATCACCGAAGCAAAGGTCATGACACATAAGATCATGCCAGTCTCAAGAGAGTAACAGAAGATCTCTTACGATCGGGTAAATTATCCCAATTCGCTAAGAAGGAAAAAAGAAAACGTTCATGGATGAAGATCTTTAGAAAGTCATATAAGGATAAAAAAGGTAAGGATCTAATCATGATGAGCCGCCCGCGGCCCCGAGTGCCAAGCAAACTATCCATGTGATCTTTGGAGTTCTCGAGGGTGGCGACGATGCCGAGAAACAACGATAGTGGTCCCAAGAATTGCATGTGGGCATCGTCGATTCAGGTCGGTCCAAAAAAAGGCTAAGGATGGAACCCATTATGTTCACGGTAGACGACTTACCGGCTGATCCCAACCATAATTCTGAAGCGCTTGATATCATTGGAGTAGGCGTCTAGTGTATAATGACTGACACCAGGAGTAGCGTTAACGTCTTGTATTCCGAAGTGTTTAAGAAGCTGAAGCTTGACCCCTCGTCGATGACGCCGGTTCGAACCCCATTATCTGGATTTGTTAGAGATCGGATATAGCTGGAAGGGAGCGTGCGACTGCCTGTGGAGGTAGGAACATATCCTCGAGTCTTAAAGGTTGATATGGAGTTTGTGGTTGTGAACCTGGCCTGTGTGCATAACACCATATTGGGGAGATCGGGGATTACTCAGCTCGGTGCGGTCATATCAATGCCGCAATTGTGCTTTTAGTTTCCAACTCTGGAAGGGGTCGGAGTGCTTCAAGGGGACATGTGATCGGCTCGCCGTTTCTACGTTAAGGTAGTGCAAAAGCAAGAGACTAACACATACCAAATTAATACCGTTTCCAAGAGAAGGGATGAAGAGAAGAGAGAACAACCTGAGCCGTTTGAAGAGGTCGAGGAAGTAGTCCTGGACGAACCTTTTCCTGAGAGAATTGTCTAGATCGGAACCTCTTTAAGTCCCGCGTTAAGATTATCAATTCTGGAAGTCTTAAGGGAATATAAAGACATATTTGTGTGGACTCCACGTGATATGCATAGAATTAACTGGGAAGTCATTTGTCACCGACTGGCAGTCAACTCAACCGCCAGGCCGGTCAAGCGAAAATAGAGGCACCTTTCGGCAGACTGGAGGGAATTTGTACGGCAGGAGGTCAAAGACCTGTCTGAGATCGGGCACATAAGACCGGTTTTGTATCTAGATTGGGTAGCGAATGTTGTGTTAGTTCCTAAACCTCCCGCTTGGCGAATGTGTATCGACTACACGGACTTGAACAAAGCTTGTTCCCTCGATCCCTATCCTCTTTCGAGTATACATCAGATAGTAGATGAAACTGCGGGCGTCGAGCTCATGAGTTTCATGGATGCGTTTAAGGGGTACCACCAAATCATGATAGCGGTCGAGGACGAGAACAAGACCACATTCATCACCCCTGATGGTCTCTTATGTTACCAAGTGATACCTTTTGGCCTGAGAAATGTTGAAGTTACATACCAGCGGATGTTCAATAACCTTTTTGAGGAGCTGCTCAGGAAAACCATGGAAATCTATATTAACGATATGCTTGTCAAGAGTATGACCACACTTGATCACGCTTGGGATCTACGTGCATGTTTTGTCGAAGCTGGCTGAACGGGCGTTACCATTATTTAAAACCCTTAAGAAGGTCAACAACTATGTGTGGGATGAGGATTTTCGGAAAGCATTCGAAGGCCTTAAAGAATATTTGATGTCGCCGATCGTTCTCTCAAAGCCGGAACCCGGCGAGGACTTAGAGATGATACCTAGCAGTTGCGGACAGGGCGGTTAGCGCTGTGCTTTGTCGAACCAACCACACCAACGTCCAACGCCCAGTTTATTATGTCAGCCATGCCCTTCAAGGACCCGAGCTCCGCTACTCACGAATCGAGAAATTCGTGTTTGCCTTGTACACGGTAACAAAAAAACTTGCCCCATATTTCTAGGGGAGAACGATCAGAGTACCTATAGATCAACCTATCGGAGCTGTCATTCGCATGACCAGCTTGTCAGGTCGGATGGTAAAGTGGGCCATGATGCTAACATAATTTGCTACTGAATATAAGCCGAGACCAGCAATAAAAGGACAAGCACTGGCAGACTTCTTGGTTGAGTGTACTGCACGAGATATCGAAAAGGCACCTCTGTGTAACCCTAAAGACGTTTGGGAAATCGCAACCGATGGTTCAAGCAGTAAAAAGGGCTCAGGAGGGGGAATTGTCATCATTAACCCCGAGGGGTTCAAGCTCTATTATGCACTCATCTTCCAATTCTCCGCCACGAATAATGAGGATGAGTATGAAGCTTTTCTGGCCGGTATCAACCACGCAAGGGCCCTTGGGGCAACATCAATCAGAATTCGCACCGACTCCGCATTTGTAGTCGGGCAGGTCTAGGGAAATTTTGAAACCAAAGGTGTTCAGCTGGCACAATTCCGAGATCTGGCAGTGGGCAGTTTGAATACCTATCAATCACACACGGTGGAACATGTTCCCCGAGTCGAGAACGCTGATGCCGACATCCTATCTAAACTTGTGCACGAGGCCCCCGAACGCATTTCAAAAATTGCTCGAACCCTACATGAGCCGAATGCGGCTATTGATGTCTTGCCTTTGCAATAATTGGGGGAAGAATACCATTGGATAACGGAGCTGGTGATGTACCTACAGACCGACAACCTCTTGGATGATGCGGGTAGAGTAGGAAAAACTAAGCTACGAGTTCCGCGATTTCAGGTTGTAAAAGGTTACTTGTATCGTCGATCATATGGCGGACCATTGATGTGGTCTCTTAATCAGTTCGAAGCAAATCTGGTGATGACCGAGCTTCACTCCTACATATGCTCGGCTCATCAAGGCGGTCGTTCCTTGGCACGACGGATTATGCTGATTGGATACCACTAGCCTTCTATTCAACTTGATTGCGAGAAACTAGCAAAGAAATGTGAATCATGTTAGATCTATTCAAAACTCCCAGGACGACTGGCCACCTTCTACAAGATAGTAAGCTCGGCGATCCCTTTCACCCGATGGGGGTAGACATCGTGAGACAATTCCCCGAGCTCCCAGGAGGAAAATGTTCATCATTGTCGCAATCGATTACTTTTCAAAATGGGTTGTAATACCCTGTATTTTCCTAACGTTATTATTTTAATAAATATTTTTCAAAAAGGGATTATTATTATTATTATTATTTTATATAAATCTAACTATTTTGTTATGGGAATTGGGTCAACTTATTTTTTTTTTACTACTTAAATCACTAAGCCCAAATGTGATTATTTCGTAATGTTCTGAACCGAACTTTAGCCCAATTATTTTTTGGCCCATTTATAATTCTCTAATTTTTCTACCGTAACTATATCTGTTTTAACCCATAACAGTCTAACCAATGATATTTTCCCTTACCCACCACAAAAATGTGACAAGTGTCACTTTCTATACCACATGTTTTCATCCTTATCTTATAAGATAAGCTTGATCTCCCATATGTCTTTCTCTTCAAAATTTATCTTCCTTTCCCTTTTGCCTATATATAGAGGGGTTGTGTGGTGAGGAAAAATCAGGAGAAGTGAGGAGAGAAATCATATATGTGTGGGAGAAGAATTGGGCAAGTGAAGTAGAAGAGTTGGTTATAGGTAAGATTTATGTCTATCCAAAATTTATTTTACCCCAAATCAAAATATTTAATATGTTCTTATGTGATATTATGTTTAAATGATTTTGTGAAAATGTGAGTACATGTCTTATGAAATTATTTGATGTGAATACATATTGTTTGTTCTTGTGATTGTTAGTGAAATTATTAGATTTATAGAGATTATGATAAGTAATGAAATTATGATGTTGAAGAGATTTGGTGATGAAATTATTGGTATATGGATTATGAAAAGGAAAATATTGGTATGTGGATATTTATGAATATGAAGGTTATAGACATAAGATATGACACTGAATAAGTAATTTTGGGTTATAGATGTAAGTTATGATATTTTGAAGGATATGGTTATTTATATATTTTGTCCCGGAGGGTGGTGATACTTGGAGGTTTTGAACTATCCTTTATGACTATTATTATTATGGTTATGATTATGATGATGAGAGTTGAGATCTCTCTATTTGGTTTTGGCCACCGGTTCGTGGAGTCGTCCGGTTGGTTTGGATTTGGTTTTGGCCACCGGTTCGTGGATTCGTCCGGTTGGTTCGGTATTGGTTTGGAAGTTGAAACTTTCCATTTGGATCCATTCCTCCTTGATATTTTATATAATAACTATTTTTGGATATATGAAAAGTTTAATCAATTATTTGAAGAATTATCTTTGGTGGTTATTGTGAGAGTTTGGATACTCTCTATTTGGTGGTTATTTTGAGAGATTGAGATTATCTCTTTGGTATTTATTTTGAGATAATGGAATTATCTTTTGGATGTTTATTTTGAGATAATGGAATTATCTTTTGGATGTTTATTTTGAGATATTGGAATTATCTATTTGATAATTATTTTGAGATATTGGAGTTATTCCTTTGGTATTTATTTTGAGAGTTGGAAATCTCTCTATTAGTGAATAAGTTTTGGTTTATAGGAATTTTGAGTAGTGATGATATTATGATATATATTGAGGAAATTGTTATATGGAAAGATTGAGATAAAGATTGTATATGGTGAATCTTGAGGAAATAGCGGTTGAGATATTTTGGATTATGAATAGACAATGACTTTATCTCTTAGAAATGTATAGATATTTTGATATGTATTTTTATACATATTTGGATGTGTGATTTCCTCAAGTTATATTTCTAATGGATTAAAGATTATTGTTTTATGAGATTAAGAATATATTAAGGGGTTAAATTTATTATGTGGAAATTTATGTGCTCCAAAGTGCTATGTGCAAAATGTTTTACGGGGTAGAGTATGTCTTACCAGCCGTCGTGCTGACTTTGTTTCTACTATAGTGTTTTTGCAGGAAATATTTGGCATGACACTTGGCATGAGAGTGAATCGTTGTATAAAGATTTTATTGTACCATTAGGAATTCCACCATTGTAATAGTAATTTTGGTATTAGGTTTTGCCTGTGCGTTTGAGTATAAGAGAGATACTCGAATGTGGCATAACACCCCTTTTTCCTTTTAGTTGTTGTTTAAGCTTCCGCTGTTGTATAAAAAAATTAAATTATACCCGTATTTTCGGTAGTGGAAAAAGTGGGGTGTTACATGGGTGGAGGCGGAACCGTTAGCCACGATCACGACCCATACATCTTATGGGCATACCGAACAACTCCTAGAGAAGCTACAAAGGAAACCCCTTTTGCGTTAGTCTATGGAGCTGAGGCAAGATTGCCTCTTGAGGCATGGATCCCGACCGCACATCAAAGGGTGTTCAAAGAAGATGAAAATGACTCTCTCATGGTCGTCGACCTCGATTGCTTAGAAGAGCGACAATAGTTGGCGACCCAATGGATGACTGAGTACTAGTAGAAGGTCAAGACATATCATGATCCCGGGTTCGCCCGCGGTATTTCCAAGTTCGGGACTTCATCCTTTGAAAGCGTGAAGCCAACCGACCCTTGGGAAGCTCGCCCAGAGTTGGGAAGGACCGTATGTGGTTGCTGCGGTAGCTCGTCCTGGTACGTACAAGCTGAAGATTACTATGGGGAAACCAGTAGACCGAATCTGGAATTCCGAGAACCTAGTTCTATTTTATCATTAGAATTAGATCATGATCTACCTGTAATGATGTGGGTGACCGAAGAATTTATGGAAGACTATTCTCAATGTTTTAAACGGTTACTCTACTTATGAACGAGGTGCTCGACTATGGGTCTAACGCCTGATCCCTTGGATCAGTCCGATCTCTAGATCGAGGTGCCCGACCATGGGTCTAATGCCTAATCCCTTGGATTAGTCCCATCTATAGATCGAGGTGTCTGACCATAGGCCTAGTTACTGATCCCTTAGATAAGTTCTGATCTCTTGATCGAGGTGCCCGGCCATGGGCCTAACGCCTGATCCCTTGGATAAGTTTCGATCTCTTGATTGAGGTGCCAGACCATGGGCCTAATGATTGATCCTTTGGATCATTCCGATAACTAGATCGAGGTGCCCGACCATGGGCCTAATGCCTGATCCCTTGGCTCAGTTAAGATCTCTTAATCATAACTCTTGACCATGGGCCTTATGATTGCCCCTTGGTGCAGGTCTAGCCTCTCCCAGTCATCTGTATCAATGCAAATCCTTTGATCGAGGTGTTCTAGTGTGGGCTTGACCCTAGAAACCAAGTCCCTTGTGTCGGGATCACGTTGGGATTTTCATTAATTTAGTTGACCCTAGAGATGAAGTGATCAAGTCCGTTACGGGACCGTATCAATACGAACAATCCAAGAAGCTGAGCAAATGCGAAAGTGAGGACGGATGGTGAAATCAAAACAAAAAAGTTGTTACATACAAATAAAAAGTAATTATGTTCGGCAAAAAGCCAAGGTGGAGCTCTTAGAGAAGTCACTTAAAAGACAACAACAAAAGGTACTAAAACTTCATCAGGCTTGACGGGTAGACGCTCGTCTAGACGCGACATCCTTTTCTGGGGTGGGAGGTTCAGTTTCAGTCGAAGGGTGAGCGTGTGGCATAGGTGTAACCCCTCGTATTTTCCGATAAGTTTGAGGTTCGGAAAATAGGTCTTTAAGTTATGAAATTCATGAAATGATCGCTCGATGTTTCAAAAGAATTTTTATAAGGAAGTATAGTTGTTATTAAGCTACGATCTACGTACCGGTCACGAACCGTAAGAATTTTAGGAACTAGTATTCGGACCCGATTATCCTAGGAAATGGATTATTAGACACCATATTATTATTCTTGAATTTTCCATTCAATTAAATCAGCCCATAGCAGTAAAAATTTATTTTGATCGTACATCGCTAAAATTCTGCGGTGTACCGAACCTAGCCCAATTTTGAGAGTTAGTCTGGAATAAATTTTTAGTTTCGAGAATTATTCTATCCAGATTATTTTCTACCGAAACTTTATCTGTTTGGACCCCAACTGATAAGTTTAAAAATACACCATTATTTTATTCTATTTTATTTCTTCCATGAAAACATTCCCCTCAAAATTAATAAATGTCCCAAACATGTTTGTTCTCCTTGTTTCTTCTCCACCCCTTGGCTGAAAATTAAGAGAGAAAAGAGGAGAGGAGTATGAGATAAGCTAAGCTAAGCTTGCACTCCAAGTCTTGCAAGGTATTAGATGACTAAGTCTTCATTTTCCCATTTCCCCTTGCT
>CM008340.1:14868964-14885901 GCA_002525835.2 Ipomoea batatas
TCTTACTATATGAAACTAGGGAAGTTTTAAAGACGAGAAAAGGGTTATTTTGTAACGTCTTTGAGAAAGAAATGATTTTGTCTTACGAGACGAGTGGATGTTGTTTCACTAAATGTTTTCAAACCTTTGTCTACTTTTAAGTGACAAATGGATTTCCTTACTTAGCCGTCGTGCTAACTGCACTTCATTGTGCCCCTTTATTAGATGCAGATTAGTGTGGACTCCAGTAGCCCGATGAGATCTAATCAAGATGGAAGTGGATGTCGATGTTGTAAGTTTAGCCTGTGCACTTAGAGTGGAGTTTGTCAAGAGGTGATAGAATTCACTCTAGGTGTGGCGGTAGCACCCAGTTTTCTACTGATAAGATGTAAGCTTCCGTTGATGTATTATTACGGATTGTAATAAATGTAAGAGTTGAAAATTGGGGTGTTACAATAGGCCCCGGGTCGGACACATCATCTAGCATCATCTCCATAATGGTCGCGGTTTTTCTCATTCAACGATTCCGTAAGGGCCGTGTGGATTTCTTACTGCATAACATGTTGACCGGAAGAGTACGCCCATTTCCCGTAAATCCAGGTCAACTCTTCTCCAAACTCATTATGAATGAAAGCCCGGAAAAAAGCTTCGGCATCAGTATGGATGCGGCAAAGGAAGGCTGAGAGACTAGCATAGTCAAACATCGTCTCTTGCTTGGCAACTTCGACCTCTTGTTCCATTGAGGCGACCCGCTCCTCCAGCGCCTTCACTTTCTCTTTTAGCTCTTTGTCCCGAGCATCCTTCACGGCAAGACATTTTTTCAATAGATCAATCTGCTTCCGCAATACATTTTCGGCTGCCTTAGCTCGGTAGAAGAAATTGGTAATCATATGGGAAAGCTGCGAATTCAAGCAAACATGTGAGTAACCGACCTTGGTAAACAGGATTACCTGAAGCCTTAAGACTTACCCGGAAGATGTCCTGCGCAATCTACTCCACGACCTGATTAGTTTCTAGACCCATTATAGCTTCCCGAGAGGGAATCATAGTCTGAATCTTCTCAAGAAGATTTGCTGTTTGTTTTCCTCCCTCGTGCAAGGCGTCAAGGACGGGAGTGGACCCTAGGGGGCTGGAGCGTTTGTGCCTCTTGAGAGGGTAACCTTCTCGACGTCTGAGCCAGCAGCATTCTCTTTCCTCGATTTGCTGGGTGCCCGGGCGACCTGGAGGTCAGTGGCGGAAGTCGTGGTCTGGGCAGTCCCAAGCGGAAGGGCGGTATGGACTGATTGTTCGGTAGTAGCGGTGGAAGGATGAACCGCCTTATTCCCACCTAGAGAGACCCTAGGTCGGGGCTTCTTTGGCTTGGTGGAGGTGGTAGCAAACCCTTTTTTTAGGACCATTCTTGCAAAAGAAAAAAGGAAAGAGACCATTTGTCGACGTTACGCTAAAACACAAACTATGTGGTCACTTTCAATCGCTTTAACCTTCAGTGCTCGAACTGGGAAGAGGGATCGAGACCACAACCATCACGGTCGCCTTATGAGGACCATATTTTTGTCCCGATTGTAATCTAGAGCTTGAAGACAGGCTTCCTTGTAGCTCTCTGAGTAATCATAAAACTCAGAGGAGATTTTGGCAATCGCGTATTTGAGTGCTCGGGTCTGAGGAGGGTATGCATGCTTGGTGTAATGAGTAGACCAAACCCGGGAGACCGGCAGCTTCCACACGTACTTAACAGAAATGATCCGATTCTTCCAACGTTTGTTGTCAGGAAGGTGTAGAATGCTACAAAAATGACCCCGGGGTTAAACCATAAGAAAACCCCCGTCCCGCCATGCTTTGGGGAAATATGCCGAACAACAGAAATAAAATTAAATAGATCCATGATGCAAGGGATGCCATGCCAAGCGCAGATATGAGGAAAACATGCGATAATATACTGGGTATTTGGCCCGATCTGCTTGGGCAAGACCCTATAGTGGTTCAGAAAAGAAAGGAGGAATGGAGAGAATGGGAAGGTCAATGGGGCCTTGAGGGATTCCACATGAATCCCTAATCAATCATCTTGAGTACGGTCAATAACGTTTCCCAAGGACCGACGAGTTTTAAACGTCAAATGCCCTGTGAGTAAGGAAAATATCTCTTCCAGCTCGGGAAGAATAAGCAAACAAGCATGTTTGCGGACATCCTCGTTATTCAAAAATATGAGTTTACCTTCTGTAGAAGAAGAGGGTTGAGAAGAAGAACGTTGGGCCGATGAGGCCGGAAGCGAAACGGGGTCAGAAGAGGAGACCGGTATGAGAGGAAGGGTAGTTAAGAGATTATCCCGGGAAGAAGGAGAAAGACTTGAGAGCTTAGACTGCAGGGCGGATATGACCACCCGAGGCGATTTCCCTTGCCCTAGTGCTCTGACGTCAACCCGACCTCCCTACTTTCTCGAGGAGATCTCGTAGAGTTAGCAAACGAAATGTTAGTCGGAGTGACATCCACCTCGCCATCATAATCTTGCGCAGAAGCGTTTTGACTGTCTGAATTCGACATGGCAGCTTCCTATATATAGGGTAAGAGAGGTCGTGTTTAGCACATAAGACCCGACCGCAAAGGGGCTTAGGAAGCTGATTCTTGCGCAAAATCAAAATAATAACAGAGTTAAATGAAGAAGGTCGAAAGGTGATACTTACTTAATACAACGAGCACTTAAAGCGGTAACGGTGATGCAGCGCGATGAGATTAGCAAGAGTAGGAGATCGGGAGGCTCCGATTTCGAGTTTTGAAAGACGCGTGACGAAACTTCATTAAAAGCCCTATTTATAGGGATTCGCGGAGGAAGATGAATCGATTTAGTGAACCGGCAAGGTGCAGATCATGAGAACGTTGCTCGCTCAACACGTGTTCGTATCAGATGTGTCAACCTTTTATCTTTTCCGTCGCATTCAAGGCAAAGCTAAACATAGTCTGCTACCTTCCACACCGAAGGACGTCAGCTACTAGACTAGGGGGGCTACTTGTTAGGGAATATCCCTCGGGATTGTACATACGGTCGTTTACTCCATTTAGGTCGGCCAAACACCCCCACTCAGTCCCGTCTTTTACCTTTTCCCACTATTACTGACCTGACTGGCTTTCCGACCATGTTCGATGACCGACCTTCCTGGAACCCTAAATTACTACAATACCGTTCTACCATTACAAGACATAAGGTCGGTCCGAACTTAATGCCTTGGAGCCACATGCATCTTTCCCTAAAGACTAGGAGGATCTCGTGCCACGTGTACGGTCATAGTACAACATAAACAATGTCTTGCTGCATATGTTCCACGTGCCTAACATACCGAGCGCGCTGAACCTGTTCCACCACCTACCTTATAAATACCCGCATTTATTGCAAGAAGGAGACTTTTTGGCTGAGGTTCCCAATCCACTTATAATATCATATTCTTCTAAAAGTTTTCCCCGATTGCATGAAAGTTATTCGCCTGATTTCAGGTCCATAATCGTATATCATACGGTACTTAAGCTCGTATATTTACACTATCAATTATATTTTATCCAATTCAAGAGATACTGTAGTTTGTAGATGAGTGATATTTGAATATGTTTTTTATTTTTATTATTATTTTTTGTGTTTGAATATGTAGATGCGTCCAAGAGGTACTTATCATATAAGATTTATAATAATAATAATAATAATAATAATAATAATAATAATAATAATAATAATAATAATAACCTTGTTGAAAATATTTGCCAACAGATCTTTAGTCGAGATAAAATTAACATTGAGCTCGCCTGAAGCCCCCATGTCCTGGACAAAATTATAATTTGCGACACCCCAAAATATTTTAACCCGCATTATTCTAATAATTTTCTTCCGAGTAGTTATTAATTAATTGAGCCCGTTTCCTTGACCTAATAAATAACTCCTAAGCTAGCCTAATTAATTCAAAAACCCAATCTTCTTAATATTATCAACACCTACAATTTAGTGAATGGATTAGTCATTGTGTCTGATGGTAGAAACTCTGAATTTACAAAAAAAAAAAAAAACTTCTAAAAAACTTTACAACTTATTAGAATTTAGATTTGAAATTCATTGTTGCCAATAACCTTGTGGTCAAGTGGCATGTAGTGACTTTCTCAAATGGGAAGTCATGAGATCATGTCTCAGTGGAGGCGGTATCAAAACTTTTATACACCAAAAAAAAGAAAAAAAAAAGAGTTTACCAATAATACTTCAATTCTTTGCTCTTTTGGAACCTAGACAAATTACAATTTTCAAGGCTCTACTATCGTGGAGTATCTTCATCCGATTACATATACGGAGTATATGAAAGATCATGCTTCATTACAACATATAATTTATCACAATGTTTTTAAATAAATAATTCCTAAGGTTTGAATTGATACTCCTGGAAAATTGCATTTTTTGGAACACAAAAATGAACAAAAATTTATTACTTTTCAATTTTTTAACCAAACCAAATAGTCGTATAAAACTTATAGGAAATACTGACCACCCATCAAAAGTGATTGGTCAAAAAATAAATAATAATCCTTGTAAAAGAACTTAATTTCTGTCCAGAAATTTCTTTTTTTTTTTTTATAAATTTTTTGCACATATATATTGATGAAAGGAAGAGGAGAAAAGAAAAATAGTGTTACGAAATATTATTACGAAAATAATATTTCTGGGATAATAACAATGACAAGAACGAAAGGGATAATCTGTATGGAGGTTAACACGAGTCGAGCGAAACACTCTTTCCTTAAAACCTTATTTGCTACCTCCCAAAAGTGTTAGGGGTGTTGTAGCCTAGGTTTCCCAGGATAAAACGTGTTACGATTCACAGTTTGGGCACCTAAACTGATGAACCCAACGAACTAGAGCAAAGGAATGAACACAATTTGGCAAAGAAGGAGTAGATGCATAGTTTCGAGAGAGAAAGAATTCGTTGTGTTTTTGGTGTGTGTAAATCTGCTGCTTCTACCAAGAGTCATTTCCATTTTTGGTCCTACTATTATTGCGGCATTACCAATTTTAGTCCACTTCATTAATTTTTGCCACATTACGACCAAATTTTCGTCAAATGGCCGTCCAAAACAGGGGTATTTTTGGTCTTTTCATACTTTGGTCATCTCCTTGACCCTTTGCAGTGATTTTCCTTACTCATTTTCATCCAATGAAGAGGTCAGACGAAAGCCATGTGAGCCACATTACAAAGTCATGGCTTTCGTCAGACCTCTTCATTAGATGAAAATGTGTAAGGAAAACCACTGCAAAGGGTAAAGGAGATGATCAAAGTATGAAAAGATCAAAATACCCTTGTTTTGGACGGTTATTTGACAAAAATCTTAACGGTGGACTAAATAAGACTGACCGCAATGTGGCAAAAATTAATGAAGTTGACTAAAATTGGCAATGCCCTAATAACAGTAGGACCAAAAATGGAAATGACTCTTCTACCAACGATCAATAAATAAGACTTTTTACTACTGTAACATTCGGCCATTACCTGAGATTCAATTGAGAATTTAAAAAAATTGAAATTAATTCCGTAGCCAATTTTCCGAACGACATTCGTGTTGTTGTACACGAGTCAAGCCTGCCTTTCTAGACTTATTTTAAGGATTTGATTTGAACCCGCCTGCGCGCGAGAGAAAACCTCTATGCTATACAATTCACTAAGCCTTAAAAAGGCTCTTGTATAAATAGTGGTGCAAACCCACTTCCTAAACCAATGTGGGACAAAAGCTTCCTTCAAAGCTTTTCCCACCATTTTTCCAACTCAAATGGGTCAACTTTGAAAACCAATTTCTCATTCACCGATTATCCGTTTTGTGCGTACAATATATCAATCTCTTCGTCTAACTATGAAGAATCTGAATCCACTTTGACCCGATCCAAATCAGAAATGGACCCCACGTATATTTGTACCACAAAATAGCCACTAAAATTGTCATTTTATGCTATTTTTTCAACAAATAGAACCCGAAGAAAAAAAGAGGAGAAAGGGATAAGGAAGATGAGGCGGTCGTTGTTGAAAACAGATTATTGATGAAAAGGAGGAAATAAACTAAAACAATATAATTTTGTGGTAAAGCGGCATCCGGTGTACACTCCCATGTGGAAGGGAGTGGGTTCGAGCCTCAGTGGATGTATCTGTTGACTCTTTGTGCTTCAGTAGGTTGAGAAAGTAGCTATGAACAGATACTACATTGTAACCGAGTCAGTAGAATTAAAAAAAAAAACTAAAACAATATAATTTTTTTTTGAATTATTTTATTTGGTTTATAAAAACAAAAAAATTGGCAACGGTATCATGGTTAACTTTGTTTTTAAGGTAAAAATTTGTGTGAGACCGTCTCACCGTGAGACGGGTCGGATCTATGTGCAAATACGATACTTATATACACAAATGTCATACTTATATGCTTAAATGTAATACTAATCATGAATAAAATTTTTGTTACTTTTAAGGAAAAATGTAATACTTTTACATTTCGATTTAAAAGTATTACATTTTTTTTTCCAAAAGTATTATATTTTTCTTTATAAGTAAAGGAAACATGACTTATTGTGGAAAATGTAATACTTTTGATGGAAAATATAATAATTTTACATCAAAATGCAAAATTATTACTAAACATTTTTCTTCAAAAGTATTACATTTTCTCTTATAAATGACAAAAATTTTATTCTTGATTAGTATTACATTTGAACATATAAGTATGACATTTGCGTATATAAGTATGACATTTGCATGTTGATTCAACCTGTATCGACCCGTTTCACAAATAAGGACCCGTGAAACGGTCTCACACAAATATGAACCACGTTTTAAAATTGCCAGCAATCGCTATTTTTCTTTGTTGGTCCAGTTATCCAATTCTTCTAATCACTTTTATTGGTAGTCAATGTTATGGATCATATTTTACTAGTGGTAAAATTTAGAGACAAACATTTTTCATATCTTTAAAGCGATTAAAAAAAATTGGTCAAAAATTCAATTTCAAACCACAAATCTTAAATTTCCTATTACTTTCTGATGATTATAAATTCTGAATTTTACACATATATGTTGATGACAAATTTTACTGTGGACCACGGTCTATATAGTAATGTGGTTCATGAAATAAATATCATTTTAATTACACTGAAGTTTCATTTGACAATATTGTTCTGTTTTTAGTTTCATTTCCACACACACTAGTTTCATTATAGTAATACCAAAGTATCATTTTAATTCTACTACAGTTTCATTTGACAATATACATTATTGTATGAGCTATATTTTGTAATTTCATTTTTCACGCACACTAGTTTGATTTTAACAACACTAAAGTATCATTTTAATTATACTACAGTTTCATTTAACAATATACGTTGTTGCAATGAGCTCTATTTTTTTTTAACATTTCCTACACACATTAGTTTTATTTTATCAACACAAAAATATTATTTTAATTATACTACAGTTTAATTTGACTACTTTGGTCTGTATAGCATTATGGGCCATGGTTCACTGTCTAACAATTGTATGTTGACATTCATAGTCAAAGACTTGGGCGTTATAAAATTTGATACTAGGTTAAGACAATGAGCTTGCCCTTTTTTTAAGCTCATCCTATATAAAATTATTGTCTTTCTTTTCAAGATGATATGACCTTTAAATTGTTTAAAATTTCTATAGTTATTATTTATTATATGCCTATTAACTATTAAGATGTCTTCATGTATGTGTTAAAACTTTTCAATAATAATAATAATAACAATAATAATATATAATGACATGTATATATTTTTTATGTATGTAAGTTACACATAGGGCTAGCTAGGGTCACACCCATTGTTTCCCCATAATAAATATATCATTGCACTACGATATTACTTATTATATATCTGTGAGACAATTAAAGTCAAAATGCATGCTTTGAAAGGCAATATAGTGGAGACAAAATATTGATTAGATTGGTGTGGATTTGCAGGATTAGTACTAGAAAATAATTATAAAACGTTATGATGACGATACCTTTTTCAAATGGTACATACAAATGATGCCATGAAGATTGAGTGGAGAAAGTTTGCGAATTTGGACAAATAATATAGATAAACAACCATGTTCCTAACCTATAGTATGGTAGCTTCATGTCGAAGAAATCAAGACCGCATATATACGGAGTATTAGTTAATTATATAAAAGACAATCATGAATATTAACTAGAACTGCCATTAAATTTATTGGACCTATTGATTAGTAATGATAATGTCCCGTGAGATTAATATAAGGATGTGAGTCGACCCAGAATACATGTTCAATGTCAAAATTATTTCTCTTACTGCGACACTTATTATTATTATTATTATTATTATTATTATTATTGAGTACTATTGACTCTGTTACAATGTAGTATATATCGAACCCACCCCCTTCCATATGGGATTGCAACCGGGTATCACTAGACCACAAGGTCTTGGCAATTATTATTATTATTATTATTATTATTATTGTTGTTGTTGTTGTTGTTGTTGTTGTTGTTTGTTTTATCTCCCACGAAATGGTCGAACGGCAGGCCAACACCACTGGAAAATCGACTAGCAATATCGGAAAATTAGAGTAATCTTTCGGCCCTCTTTGGATTACGAACTGCCTTTGAGTACAATGAATTGCTTATAAGTGTGCTAGATTGCTTGTGTCTCTCTCGAGACCTAGAACCCCTATTTATACAAGTTATAAGGGATCTCTCCCTTAGGAAACTTCTAAACTACTTTAGGAGCTCTTTCCTTATTACATTTTAGGCACTTTCCTAATCTATCTCGGCCTTCCTTCCATATCTCTCGCTTTCCACCGCCAAACTCTTTAGGAAACTTCCATAACTGCCTATTCTACCCCGCCTTTCTTGTACCGCCTTTCTTATCTCGGTCCCTTCTAGGTCGGTCCGGTCCGGCTCCTCCTCTTCTTGCTTCTCTAGCTCGATCTTTCTTCTATGGTAGTTAATCATTTTAATAGTTATGTTCAATTACTCTCAGTCTAAGATCTTCGACTGCCTTGTCACCTAAGGAACCACCAAGCATATTCTTTTCATTATCAAACTCTTCCTTAAACGTGCTCCACACAGCAGTCCATCGAATGACCTCCATCCGACCGACTTATCCTAGGCTACCTTAAGCCACCTCATCATTCCTTCCTCCAAGCCCTTTTTCCCTCTCCATTGGTCGTCCCTTCTGTCCTCATTTTCCCGAGCTACGCAAAGCACGGCTTGGGGAAATGCGTTGCCTCTTCGTCTAGGAAAGTTTTCACTCCCCAGTCCCTTACTTTCCCAAGTTACACGAAGTACGACTTGAGAAAGTACTGCTAGCTCGTCCTCCACCATCGACCCATCTCTTGTACGTTTGCACTATCTCGAGCTCGCTTTTATTCTAGGAAATTTTTTTATACTCCCCCCTCAGTCTCTCACTTTCCCGAGTTACGCAAAGTGATATCTGCTATTTTGTACAATTATTCACCCATTATTCTAGTTGTTTTGAAGGTTATTTTCTGTATCCTAGTGAAATTGGGAATTGTTTGTGTGTTATATTGTCCAAGTACTAATTTATCTACAAGGAACAACAAAGGAAGAATATTGGAACATTTTGGGCAAGTTCTGGAAGAAAAGGGAATTACAAGGAAGAAAGGAAACAAGAATACAAACTGGAAAAGAATTGGAAGTTGCTAATGGGCCAAGGCCCATCTATCTCCTATATATTATACCTATTCTCTACAATTAAAGGAGGTTCCTTTACAGAGTTCTGAACCCTAGCTTTTAGTTTATATTTCCCTAGCATAGTTTAGATTAGTTTCACATTAGATTATTTGATTTCAAGCCTGGAATCTTGGATTGAAGATTGGATTTGTTCTTTATCAGTTAAGTTCTCTTATTCCTTTATTACTTTCTTGCAATGTTTATGGTTATTAATTATTGCTTTTGATAAGTGCCAAAAATAGTCTAATTGCGGGTCATGATTAGATAATATTTTAATGATTCTACACCCAATTATGATCACTTTCATAGATAAAATCTCTAATTAACTTCTATTTGATAAATCCAGCTCAAGAAAAATACTTCGAATCATTTCTGAAGGATACATCAAAGCTTTAGGCCAAAAGAAGCATCAATCAAAGAAATCACCATGCAGGAGGCTGCCACGCCCACTCACACGCGTGTGAGCAGGCGTGGATTTTATCCAGAGAGCTCCCACGCGCCCTCACACGCGTGTGATAGGCGTGGGAGCAGACCAGTAGGGCAACAGCGGAAATATTATTTTTGAGCAGCTATTTAAACCATTTTCTCTCATTTTTAGAGAGGACTCTCCCAACTTTCAGATCTGAATTTTCTTATCATTCCTTCCCCTCTTGGGGAGGAAAAACACCCTCAAATTCTATTAGGTTAAAGTAGATCTTAGGATTGAAGATGGATTGAAGATGTAGACTCAACACCCCTTGGGTAACATGTTCTTTTCATTGGATTTTTAGATTAGATATATTGATTGAGAGTAATCTTTATTTTATTGCTTTTATTTATGTTTATCATGTTAGAGTAGATTAGTTGGGTGTGTGTGCCCTTGTTGATCTATGGATTATTGCTTATAATTTGATTTTATGATCTTGGTGTTGTGGGAGTATGTTTGATGCTTTGTGTGGAAGATGTTGCTTAATCTTTGCTTCTATTTCCGGCCGGGATAGGTAGTAAACCCGTAGTAAGTGAGTGTGTGCGCGATAGCGGCCACTCATGAGCCTAGATCATCCATATCTCCGCTCTTAATCCGAAAGGATGAGACCCGAGAGGAGTGGTAGGCAAGGTGTTCGATAAAATGCCTCAACCGAATGAGGATTGAGAGTTTGAGTGTGACGCCACTCAATACTAAGACCGTGACTCCCTAGATCAATCCCGAAACCCAATTCCAAGCTATCTATGATAATCAATCCTTAGACTTAACTTTGGCATGCACCCCTTTCCTTTTACCTTTTGTATTTTCCATCCTTTTTACTTTCAAACCCTTCACCCAACCATGAACAAAACTCCCATCCATTCTTGTAACTCTTACCTTTCAACCTCATAAATGCCAACATAGATTTGGTTCCCATTCGCCATCCTTGAGAGACACGACACTCGGGGAGTCTTGACTCTTCGTTTTACCACCTTCATATCCACTCACCCCATACAAACATCCTTGTCAGCTTTGTTTTGTTTACTCTCATCATGCGGGAGTAGTTCGTTTATGGGTTTGGATTAGTGGTTTATTGTTAATCTTGATGTTCGATTTATGATTAATTGCATAAAGGGATTGATTCTTTTACCTAGGGTTTATGTTGATTTGGGGATTTCTTTGCACTAGTTATTGGTTTGTGGCTAGAATTAATTGCTAGTCTAGGAGAGGGATTCATTACAACGATAGTTGGATGGAGACCTCGAGCCTTACCAATTTCAACCTAATTTTCCTGCTATGAAAGTAGAGGTAATATTGGGGGCTTACAATGCTTAGGTGCTTAAGGTTATGATTGATGCATCACGACAGTGGGGCAATTTTAGCCTAATTCTCTTATTGATTACGAAAGTAGCTGAGTAGAATTTTTTTGTGCATTGCCCATATATCCCTTGGTTAATTATTCTTTCCCTAATTCTGAGTTTGCTAGAACATCAAGGTTACAATCCCCCTAATCTAGCTCATACCTTTTATCATACAGTTTACACCTTAATCAATTGCTTTCTTTTACATCATTCAATCTTTGTTGGTTGGATTCTATAAATTCATATACTCTAGTGTCGGGTAATTCACACAATTACGTGCCATAGCCCCAATCCTCGGCGGAACGACATTACACCCTTTTTACACTCATCATTTGTGCTCATCACATTTTGGCGCCGTTGCCGGGGATTGGCTTATTTGGTTTTGATCGTGTGATTAATTTCTTACTAGCATTAGAGTTAGTGAATTTTAGGAGATCAAGTTTTATTTTTGTTTTATTCTTTATTCGAAAAAAAAAATATTTGCACTAACCCATAACTAGTTCCTTCCAAGAGTGTTTGTGGTTGTGTTAAACAGCATGTTACCCTCATTTTTATGCACACTAGATCGAAAGGGAGCACAAACCGTCGTCCCTACGATCTAAATCTTGAAAGGAAGTTAAGGAGGGAGAAGAAGGTGTTACGTGATTGGCTTCGAGAGTTCCAAGACTTCGAAGTAGACATGGAGACCGGAGACAATAGCAATACTGGGCAGCCAGCCCATACTGGTGCCAACACACAACAGCACCCGAGGCAGAGAGAGACAATTGGGGACAACCTTGGAGTTCGTGCTGATCCCCCAAATCCAAATGTTCAGAATCAGGCATAGAATTTTAGGGCCGATCCAAACCCGAATGTCTATGTTTGGGGAGGATTCGGAGCTCCTTTCATGCAGCAGCAACCTGTGTACCAACAGCCAGGCTATGGGGTTGGGATGCAAAATCTTCTCCATTAGATGAATCCCAACCTGGTCCAGCAGTTTGCCCAGCAGGTCCCACAAGCAGAACCAATGGCAGGCCATTTAGCTCTTGAGTTCACTGAAGAAGATTGCATTGTGTACCCAGGAATTGAAGCAAATAATTTCGAGTTAAAGACTCAACTCATTCAGATGGTCCAGAACAATCAGTTTGGAGGATCTCGGGTTGAGGACCCGAAAACCCACATAGTTCGTTTTGATCGTATCTGCCAGACCATCAAGATGAATGGTGTTCCTAGTGAGGCCATCAAGCTGAGACTGTTTCCTTTTTCCCTGAGAGATCAAGCACAGCGTTGGTTGAATTCCTTTCCAGCCAACCATTTCATTACATGGGAACAACTCCACAAGGCTTTCATGCAAGAGTACTGTCCTCCTTCAAAGGCTGCCAAGTTAAAGAAGCAAATTCAGAATTTTCAGCAGTTTGGCAATGAAGATCTTCCTGAGGCTTGGACGAGATTTAAAGAATTGAGGAGGCAGTGTCCGAAGAATTTGATGACCCCAGGTGATTTTATGTCCTCATTCTATGAAGGATTGTCTAACCGGTCAAAGATTATTCTAGATACCTCATCCTTTGGGGGTGTTTTCATTGATATGGGACCAGCAGCTAGAGAGCAGTTGATTGAGAGGATCACCTCTAACAATACTTACTAGTATACTGAAGGGGATGATATACCCAAGAGAGAGAAGACAGCTGGGATGTTCGAAGTTGGAGTGAAGATGGTAATGCAGGCTCAGCTGGATACCATACAACACATCAAATCTTCACCACAAACTTCTATGGAATCATCCTCCCAAAAATTAAAGCAAGTATAATCACAAATATTAGAAAAATCATTGCAAAGGGAGTCATCCTCACAGGGACCACAATTATCATCATCAAAGGAATCAACACTCCCACACTCATAAATAGAATCATTATCAACAAAGCCTATGGAATCATCCCCCTGAAAATAAAAACAAGTACTATCACACACATAAAGATAATTATTGCAATTTAAAGGAGAGTCATCCACACAAGTGTCAAGAGTGTTTTCAATGAAAGATTGAGCACAAGAATTTTCAAGACTATTAGCACAAGAAGGATCAAGAATGTTACCACATGTCGGCTCTTCATCTTCCCACACTACTTCGATGTCCTCGTCTTCACTCTTCATCTCTTCCTCCTCTAGATGATCCAATTTGGAAATTGGAACTTCTTCAAGCACCGAGGCGTCACACTCCATTCCACCTCCTTCAACACTAACATCTTCACAATCATTTCCTTTTTCAACCTCATCCACAACCCTTGGATTGACTTCCAAAATCGGGAGATCATCTACAAGTGGGTAATTAACCCATGGTGAAATTCTATTCATCAACTCGTCCGTCATTGATAGCATTTTTGTTTTAATATCTTCCAATGGAAGATCTTCCTCCCAAAGGGTGACAAGATATTCCTTCAATTCACTCTTAATTTTGGCCCTTAAATTGGTTGTGTCTTCCTTGGCCAACATTGTGAATGCTTCTATCTTTTCCTTCAAGATCTCCATCTTGTCCTTGACCGGTGGGAGGTAATCACAAAGTGGTCTTTCACAAGGATTGTAGGTGGTATAATAGGGAGTGTGAGGTAGTGTTTCATAGAAGTGTGTAACATTGTTTCCTTCATGAAATTGTGATGGAGGTGGATGGTTGGTGTTTGGCTGGGAGGTGGGGTATGAATATGGCTAGTGAGTATAGCTTGTGTCGATATTTTTAATCATTTGGATAAGCTTATGATCAATACTTTTGAATAAAGCTTTAAAGCTCAACCAGTCCTCTTGAAGAATGTGGGGTTGTGGATGGAGTTCTTCTTGACAAAGTGGAGGTGGGTGTGCATATGGTGGTGGATGACGACTATGCATATTAGAGATGGAATAATGATATGGTTCATGGGTGTGGTATGAATATGAAGATGGATAATGATAAGGATATAGACATGGTGAGTAGTGATATGGTGGTGGAAGGTAAGCATAGGTAGAATGGGGGTAGTAGGGATATGGTTGGGTGAAGTATAGTTCCATGGATTTTCCTCATGGTGTGGGTAGTCATGGGTATACAAATAAGCACTCATTGGTAAGCTTTCAATTGATTTTCACTAAGAATTTTCCTGCACAAAGCTTAACCAAACAACAATTCTTTGCAACTAAAAGTAGTTGCAAGTGAGCCTCAAGATATTCAAAGACAATAATGCTTACTTCTAAAATCAATCAACACAAATAAGAAAAGAAAACAAACAAAATAAAGCAACTCAAGAACTCTTAAGAAACAACTTCCTAAATGTCAAACACAATTCAAATACAATTTGTTATCCCCGACAACGGCGCCATTTTGAAAGAGTAGTTTAAGGTGACTTGGAATGAGTGATAAAACGAGGAAAAAGTTCCCCGATGTCGTGTTCTCAAGGATGACAAATTGGAATCAAATTGAGTGTTGGCATTGAGGATGTTAAGAGGAAAGAGTTACAAGAATCAACAAGTAAAAGTGGCATGGAGTAAGAGTTCATCGAAGGCAAAACAAAGGAAAATAAGGAAAGGGAAATAAGGAGATGGATGTCTTATCTAGGTCTCGTGTTTAACATTTCTACGGGGTTCTAGGCAATGTGACTCGGGCTCAATCAAGGGAGCCCACGGCACCATCACCGGGTGGCATCACACTCCGGTCTCCCAAGTCCTCATTCAGTTGGGGCATTTTATCGAACACTTGGTCTACCACTCCTCCTGGGCCTCATCCTTCCGGATTAAGGACGGGGATGTGGTCAATTAGAACTCGTATAAGTCCGATATCTCGCAACCTACACTTCCCCTAACTTGACTACCTATTGTGGCCACAATGGCACAAATCAATCCACACATCAACCACACTTGACACAAGACCCCTAATCAACATTTCTTAGAATCAATTGGAAGAATTGTCATTAAATCAAACACAAGAAATTGATTGGAGCTGTTGTAAATTGGCCTTTCGTTTAGCTCAGTTCTCGCGTGGTGATTGCTTGGTAATTCCTTAGAGATTATATATATGATAATGTAGTGTAGAGAAAGAAAAAAGAAAAGAAAAAGAATAAGAGCACAAAATCACAAAAGCTCTAGTTTCATTAAGCCTTCCATATCAATATATACACATCCCACAACCTTTCATTTCCTTTAACATAAACAATGAAATAATGTCGGGCAAATGAAGAGTCCTTAGTTTTAATGGCCATCAAGTAAAATATTTATAACACTTCCCCTTGTCCATTAAATAACTATACTCATGCCTCGTTAAAAACCTCGCTAGAAAAACCATGTGGGAAAAACCTAGACGAGGAAAAGAGTACACGAAATATGTTAAACCATTGTGTTGCACCGGTTTCCTCATTAAAAACCTTAGCCTAAAAAAGCCCAGTGGGAGAAAAACTTAGCTAAGGGAAAAAGAGTACAACCATAAGCCTTCCGGACATAATCTTGAAGATTTCTAAGGTCTTCAGGACTATCCATTCAAGTGCACCTATATCAGTTGCCTTATTAAAAACCTTATTATAAGAAAACCCAATGGGAAAAGCTTATCTAAGGGAAAAAAAGTACAACAATATGCTTTCGGAGCATAATGTTTAAGGATTTCAAAGGTCTTCTAGACTGTCCATTCCAGTGTAGCTAGAGGTTGTCACTCCCCATGAAAATAACAATCTTCTGTTGGTCCCGATAGGGTGGGAGAAGTCTAGAGGGGGGTGAATATACTTCTCAAACAATTAAAAACTTTATAACACTTCAACCAGAGTGATTTCAAATGAATAAATTCAACTTGAAATATGCAGCGGAATATCGTACGGTAAAGTGCTATAAAACCAAACTGCGTGAAACTGAAGAGATAACTCGCATGCTGATAAGTGCCAAAAGTAGCCATATTTTTGGGGTCATTTAGGTGTAAAATATGCTATAATAGATGTCCATTAGGCCTAGAAACATGCTAAGATAGGGTGATTTCGTTGCATATAGGTCTAGGGGCTAATCTTGTGTGTTTTAGAATAATCTGCACAAATCTTGCACTTCGCAGGGCATTCCGGCGACACTTCAGTAAAACGGACGTAACCGGAGCTAGGAATGTCCAAATGAGGCGAGGCAGGTGGCTATGGAACGGTATCGACGAGAGCTACAGAATAGAAGAAGACAGAAGAAGCAAACTTCACCACGCACGCTGACACGCGTGTGAGCGGCGTGGTTGCTTACTGGTTCGCTCCCACGCACGCTCACACGCGTGTGAGCCGCGTGGACGCGAAACAGCGCAGAAATTATTAGAGCGGAATTTTGGGGGCTATATATATGCCCTTTATAGGTCTTTTAGATCAGTTTCCCACAGCCCCCAATAGCTTTAGATCTGATTTCCCTTTGCAATTTCTTCCCCTTTGGGGAGGAAGACAAATCCTCCTTAGATTAGATTTAGCTTA
>CM008340.1:14911018-14924183 GCA_002525835.2 Ipomoea batatas
TATATATATATATATATATATACATATATAATGTTCTGTATCGTATTTTTTATTTCAATTTCACTGCTATTGTTGCGATTCTCAACCAAACCTTTTTTTACAACTATAATCTCTTTAATAGCTACCATTTCAATATTGTAATAACTACATACAACTCTAATTTGGTTGCTACTTCTCTAACAACTCTCCCAATCAAATAGGGTCACTACAACTCTAATTTCTCAACTCCCAACGAAACCTTTTATTTTGATGGTCTTCTAAGAGTTTTTTTTTTTTTTTTCAATATGTACAATCAAATTTCTCAATTATAATTAAATTTTTCAATTACACATATTTTCCTTAATAAGTTTCAATAGGGTCACTACAACTCTAATTTTTCATTATATATATCAGACCATGTTTCTATTCATCGATCCACTACTTCATTAGTTTTATTTATCTCATATCTCTACTATCCATCTCTTCGTTCGGCTTTTATCTCTGATCTTTATCTTTATTCATTCATTGCTTTATTCAATTCATCTGCCCGTTACACTAAAGGTTTGTTTGAAAATCAGGAAATTGATTTCTGGAAAATGAGTCATTTTCCAAAACATATTTCATTTCTCTTGTTTGGTTTCATTCCAGAAATTTGTCTTTGTGTGTTTGGTTCATTTTTAAAAAAATAAGCAGAATTGTATAATTTAAATTTTAATTGGTGTTAACTAAAAAAGATTTCACAGTAGCTATATTTTGTCCAACTATTTTTTTTCAAATAACAAACACAATACTTAAAAAAAAAACAAAAAAAAAAACAAAAAAAGAGTACTTGTTTCTACTAGTTTCCGACGAAAACAAGTACAAACCACAGCTTGGGTTTCGTTGGAAACTAATAGAAACTAGACTGGTTTTTGTCCGAAACTAGACTTATTTTCGTCCAGATTTGTTTTCGACGAAAACCAGTCTAGTTTCTAGTGGTTTCGACGAAACCAGTATAGTTTGTACTGGTTTCCAAACAAAACCAGTTAGGTTTCGTTGGAAACCAATCAAGGTAGAAAGTGGATGATGGCAGAAGAAAGTCGAGTAAGCATTCTTGGAAGAAAGCCGTGGAAGCATTCTCGGAAGAAGACAATTAGGAAGAAGAAGCAGTTGAATCCGGAAAATGACTTCCCTAACAAAAAAATAAAGGGAGATCATTTTCTAAAAAAACCAAGCTATTTTTCCTTTGACTTGAAATCATTTTTCGTTGACTTCAAATTTCCTCCCTTTTTCCAAATACTGAAAACCAGAAAAATGATTATTTCTGAAAATCATTTTCTGGACTTCTAAACCCACCCTAACTGATTGTATTCTCCATCCTAACTGATTGTATTCTCCATTGGCTTTTTGACATAACATAATGCTTATCTGTCCATCTTTCAGTGTCCACGTCTATCTTCTCTATTTTTATTCCATACTTGTACTTTTGCAACGTTCAATCTCTTAAGAGGATTGCTTGTGATTATCTTTTGGTTTTACAAAGTAACTCTAGATAAATTGAACTAAATTAGGAATAAGTCTGGTGTGTTATTATTTTACGAGTTAATTCTATTTTTAGTCCTAGATTTATAGGCGTCATTCCACTTTTAGTTTTTTTTTTTTCAAAACATTCCATTTTGGTCCTAGTAATATTGTGGCATGACCATATTTGGTCCTTTATCAACAAAATCGTTAAAATTCGCATAAATGCAAGGGAATTTTGGTCTTCAAATAAGAATTTTTTTCAAAAAGGTAAAAATAAAAATATAGCGGATCAACTTACTTTGTAAAAAAAAAAAGATCAAAATGCCCTTGTATTTAACGTCATTTTAACGATTTTGTTGAAGGTGGACCAAAAAGGGTCATGACACAATAATACTATGACCAAATATGGATGTTTTAATAAAAAAAAAAAAAGGACTAAAAGTGGACTATCACCTATAGATTTAGGACCAAAAATGGAATTAACTCTTGTTTTACGTGAGATATATAGTATTGTTAGTTAAAATGTAATACTTTTCTACAAAAAAGTATTACACATATCATGGTCCGATAGTTTCACACAAAGCGTATTGTTAAATTGAAGATTTTAATTTCCTAATTTAATCGTTACATCTTACATCATTAAAATCTAATTACACTCTATTTCTAAGATATTTTACGTACTAAATCCTAATATTAGGAGTTAACCAAACCCACCAAATAAGCTCCTCCTTCCAAAAGAACAATGAAAATGAAAATAGAAGTATTTGAACCACATATACAATTATCAATTCAAATAAAATACAGAGACTCGAAGTTAGATTGCTACTTGCAAAAATTAGTTGCGAAATCATTCTCAAAAATTAACTTTGAAAAGAACATTTGATTAAAGAAAGATCCCACACATAAAAATCCAGTTGAAAATAGATTCCGTGTTAGAAGAATTAACGATTTTTGACAATAAAGGCTCAGGAAAAGTTGTTATTTGTTTTATTCCCCTTGAAAAGACGTCTAAGGACTACTCTTATCACCAAAGATTTTCAAAGTTTTGGAAGAATATGAGGCTATAAATGTATTGAAGTCACTGCCAATTCTTGCCACCCCTATGAAAACTGACATTTTCAAACAGACAAATAACCAACTTGGGCGGACTACTTTTCAAGTTACTATCCCTTCTAATTAGATAACTTCGATAATATATAGCCTTTGAATTAAATGATAGCTCAACTACAAACATTAATCTCTATATGAATACATGAATGCATGTATTCAATACAATTATATATAAAGTGAATATCTTATTCGAGATTTAAGGCGGCCAAACAAGTGTTGACTAAAACATTACAGTTAACATCACAAAAAATCAATTGGAAACATCTCCTCCATCAAGCGTCTAAGGTAGTAGTAGTAGTAGTGGAGGACGTTACGATTAGAATGCAATTGTTAATAAATGAGAACTTAAACGTGTATATTTATTTTTGCCTCTGAGTTATGTCTCATATATGGATCGGACTCAATGCCTTAATTATTGGCACATATAAAAAATTTGTGTCCCTCAATTATTCCTAATAAAGTGATAGTTTTGATCATTTTTATTAATACTCTTCTATTAGATTTGGACGAAAAATCAATAAAGACACTTAAATGACAAGGGCTAATAAACATTAAAACTTAGATTTCAATTCATCTTTTTCTCCTTGTACAAAATAGACATTATATTCTTAGCATTATTCTATTTAGTGAGTTTATTAATTTGACAAACTTCAACCATATTTAAGTCTTGGGAATTCTTGCTAAGACAACACATGGACTCAAACATATGGCATCTTGCTTAGAACAGGGGCCTAGATATATAAATCAATTGAACTCTAGGAATATTGAAAGAAACAAACCAATATACTTAGGGTGTGTTTGGTTGGTGGGTTTAGGCATAAGGTATGTGTATCAAATTGATTGTTATTGTTTGGTTGATAAGATTTTAGAATACTACTATGGGTTTGGAATTGTACCCCATTAATTGGAAAACACATACCCTAATAAAATAAGGGTTTCATTTCTCTTCCTCCTTTTTACCCCAACTATTAATAATCATTCTCATTTCACCCTACTACCAAACATGCAAAATACTTTCACCAAAACCCATTACCCTTACCAAGTATTTGATACCCATACCGATTCCGATTCCCATGTGCGAACCAAACACACCCTTAATATCTGAGAAGTAATTATTTTGAAACTTATAAAAAGTTCATATCTTGACAAAATTCAATGCATTGGACCTCTCATCCAAATAAGATACTCAAACTCCTTACTTTTTGTTGGTACAAATGGTTTGAAAAGATAAATTATCAGTAACTTAAATATTGACAAAACTAATATATATGCTTAAAATCGAAAAGAAAAAAATGGAAAACACAACTTCAAAAAGGTCATAGATTTAGCAAATAGTCATTGTAGTATTGATTGATCCAGCATGAGTAGTACCATATGAAGAAGAAAGGTATAGATATTTATGAAGATGATCACATCAAAGTAATAAAAGTTAAAAGGTGGTGGGCAATTAAGACCAAGAAACGCATTATTTGGTAGGATTTGAGGATTGAAGGGTAGAAGATATTGAGAGAAGAATTAAGGTGAGTTGTGGCTTTGAAAATTGAAATAAAACACATCTATTGGTCGGACGGCGGGTGACGACGAATTGAACCTTAATAGAGTCCAAGTGGTCGGTGATGGTATCACATGACCAGAGAGGTGTCTGGACCCATTTGCCTGATGTTGGATATATTACTCATTTAATTAATTGATTGTGAACTTATGGTAAAAAACAAAATACAACTTTCAGCGAATTAAGTTGCTCATGATTCATAGCTGCCCACAACCGCCCTGCATGTAATGCAATGGCCATTTACGGAGGTAGGGAAAATACGTACGTACTAACTCTATTTTCACACAATATTCGTAATATGTAATATGTATTTATAATTTATTGGCTGGTGAGAGATTAATTGTGTATATTTATTGACTTACATACTCAAAATGGTTAATAAGTTAATTACAAATTAATTTTTTTAATTGAATTATAGAGTTGAGAAAATGAATGATAAAAAAATTATAAAAAAAAAAAAGACTTGTTTCACGTTGAAAGAATATATGAGCGTGAACTAATTTATATGTACTTATGTTTTGGGGTGTTTGGGGTGTACGACAGACATGTCACAACACATGAAACATGTAGGAGAAAAAAACTACCACTACCAAATATCAACATGCGCTTGCAAGATAAAGAGTTCATAGTATAACTAAGATCCAAATCATATACACAACAAAGCAAATCTACAACTTCCTACACTATAATCTCATTGCATGACGCAACCCCCTATGCTACTACCAATAATCCAATTGCATATGACATACTACCAATAAAAAAGAAAGAGGACAAGTATTGAAGATGAAGACAATGAAAATGCTAACCAAAAGAGAATTAAGAAGACTTAGAGAAAATCAAATCAAAAGTCGTATTTATTTAGATTATCATTTTTAGACTAAGTATTTAGACTAGCGTTATTACAAAGTTGAAAACATTTATTTTAGTGGCAATTATAATCAATCTCTTATATATTATCTTGCATTCATATACTTTGAATTACTTATTTAACTAAACAAATTCAACATTTAATTACCTATATGCATGAACATCTCCTATATCCAAGATCATATAGGATGATTATGGGGTCATTCACAAATCGTTTAGGGATGCATGTTATGAATATGGATTATTAGATTATGACAAGGAGTATATTGACGGTATTACTAACTCGAGTTATTGGGAATCCGTGTATGCTTTGCGAAGATTGTTTGCTATGCTGCTCACTTTAAATTCAATCAGTAGGCTAGAAGTGGTGTGGAATTTCTCGCCGAGGGTGCACAGTTTCAGCGTCGACGTCTCATGCAAAACCCAGGATATCGAGCTCAAACCTATTGATTCGACTTTGTTATTTGCTTATCATTATTTCTAAATAAACTAATTTGTGGATTTTTTTGTTTCTTTTTGGCTTATTAAGAGTTGGTGTTATCGGATTCAGATATGAAATAGTTCGCTCAAGTAGAGTGTAACACCCCTTACTTTCAGGCTGAGATAAGTATTAAACTTAAAGCAAAAGCTATCAAATCTCAACGGAAATCATATAAATGCGGAAGCATTTTTAACTTAAATCCACAAAGGGTGCTACACCACATCTAGGTCAACCAGCACCTAGATGCTAAGGCAAAATCCAAAATCTAACTCATCAACCCTCAAAGGCAATCACAATCTAAATAAGTCAATACATATCACGAGTCTAAGGCACACATGCCTGGATTGTCTGAATAAACTCAACAAACACTAAGCTAATCATAAAGGCGAAGTAGATCTACTATTAGCGCTCTCAACGGCTCAATCTACTCCATACATGGAAAATAGTTAGAAATATTAGCAAAGAAATGCTAAGCAATCCACCACTCACACTCGTGAGAAACACAATAGTATAGCATAGGTTGTAAATAGATTTTACACACGCATATAAAATATATACGCCAACGAAATTGTCCTTTGTTTAAAAACCAGATGACTCAACAACAATAAGCTTAATGAATCACAAACCAAGGACACCTCAAGCGAATCCAATATCAAAACATGAATCCACAATACAACGCTTCCATAATAAGATATCCAACCAAAGCATAGACTCAACCGAACAACACAAGTGAAACCAACCAAGCAACAACCTCACATCACTCCCTTAGAGTGACCCCAAACCAAGAACATAGAATAATCTCCAAACCGCAACCTCCCAACTATAACACCGATAACATACCACAGAGGCATAAAAGCCCAACCACAGAGCCATACAAGCCCAATCACATAAGCCCATTCATAGAGGCATCAAGCCCAATCAAGAACCAATACTCAACAATTAAGGTAGTATATTCAACAACATGTTCACAATATATTCCAGAATCAATGGTGAAACAACAGAGTCAATATACTACCAAACCACTACTGGAACAGAACAGGAAAATGCACTAGAGCAACGAACTAGCGGAACGCCACAGTCCGACGCACGCTCCCACAAGAAGAGGCGGAACACCACACCGCCATTACACATGCAGAATACCCCAGCGGGACACATTATACTACCGAAATGCACCGCAAGTGCAACCCTAAAGCACCGATCCCAGACTTAGACTAGAATACACGATAGCTCATTCCAGTACCCAGAATATGGTCATATTACACATTTCAGAGGCTAAATAATACATGGAATCCATAACAACAAATACTCAGACATATCAAGATTCAAGGATAATGAACACAAGTCCAAAGATCCACCATATAGGTTCAACAATCCAATAAATCATAGGCTAAAACCAAAGATGATCCACAGGATTCCACAAACACCAAATCATACACATATATACAAGAGTGAAGATAGGTTTTAGTGAGACATGGGGGATTACCTCTTGAAGCTTAATGATCCACAAGCAATCACCAATCCTAAGCTCAATCCATCAAACTACCATCACCATAAAGAAAACCATAAGAAGCTTATAAAGACTAGGAAATTGTAGGATAAAATGCAATCTAAATAAGGACTAGCACTTACCCAAGCACAAGAGATCCTAAAAGAGTAATCTTGCTTGAAACCTTGCTATGATGAAAAATGGTGTGTGTAGGGTTTTTAGGGATGAAGAAGTGGTGTGAATCTCATGTAGGAGAAAGAAGAAAGCTAGTAAAATTATTATTAGAGAGCTTTTATATGGATCATCAAAATCCATACATACATAACGTATGTAATATTAGGGTGATTAAATGTGACATGGGCTCTAACAGTAGGAATGGACTATATCCAAATCAAGAATTAATTCAATTAGTACAAGGCTTGATTCTTCAAAGATTGGGTCAATTAAATATTCAATTTATTGTAAGGGATGAAAAGGACCCAAGTGGTATCCCTTACAAAATTAAATTAGAGAATTGAGTTTTCTTAACAATTGGATAAGCTAGAATAGGAAATATATTTTTTATTTAAGAGAACCGGTCCCAATTAATGATATTAACCCAATGAAAGGAAGAATTACCGGGGTTCAAGGCATGATTTAAATCTGGGGTATCACATTGAGTTAGAGAAATTGCTATCTTTGTGGGTGAAGATCCTAAGGGACTTTCTAAAAATGCCAATTCCCGACGAAACCAGCATGGGTTTGATGGAAACATGTTGATAGCAGAAGAGTTGACGTTTGACAAGGAATTCTTGAAGACATAGCATGAAAAGTTTGTAACATAATTGACGGACGAGTAAAAAAATGTGTACGACTTTGTCATGAATGATATTGATTCCAATGGAGGCAAATTGGGAGAATTGTAGGTGTTGCAAAGTGTTCGACTAAGGAAGGAATTAAGAATTGCTTGAAAGAATGGTTAGGAGTGTCATGCAAGCATTCAAAATTCTAAGCACTAACTAAATTCCATCTACTAAATGGAATTTACTATAACTTAGGGAAAGCTTAAAGGAATACCTAGTCCAAAGTTCCACGATGCACCACCTTGAAAACCACAACTCGATCTTGCCCCTAATGGGCCACTTCTGAAGGAACCTCAATTCCAAATCTGGATTTAGCACTTGATAGCATTTGGTGAAGTTTAGAGAAACCTTGATCCATTTTTGTACCAAGTGTGGAGAATCCAAACTCCATACTCCTTTATAGTTCATCCATCGCTTATAACAAGGGCCATTGGTCCTGTGCTTTCTTTGTTCTTGTTCCTTTCAACATTGATCCTCGTTCCTAGGAGCATGGCTGGAATCCCACATCTCATAACCTTCCTCATCTTATCATCCTTACAATTTTCCTTGATTACAACACCCAAACTCCTAAACTTCTTGTACGGAATCTAATGGCGATCATTAAGCAATTTCCTCTCATTCACTAGCAACTTGCTAATCTCCTCAACAATGTAATACTCGCGATTGTCCATCCGATACAAATCATAATTGTTTAGAGTATTAAGTGCTGCCTTTATAGACGTTTACCACTCTTACCCATCATTGATATATTCATGTAGTTAAAAAAATCCAATTTTCATAACACGATCATATTCACTTCATCATCATAAATAATAGACTTCAACAACAAGAAAGTTAAATTTCATCATCATTTACACTTCATCATTGCTTAACCATCCCATAATCATTACTAGCCTTAATCAGCCCATCATTATCATTAAATCATCGTTATCATTATTAAGTCACTATCATTAACGACTAGTCATAGCACCCTTATAACAATCATATCCTCATTATTAACCTTAATCATCATTACATCATAGTCCAATCTTACCTATCATGTATGATAACTTCTCTCAATGGCAGGTCAATCCATTTTGCTAACTTAGTGGGGTTCAGCTCAATCCTAGTTCCCTTTACTAGATGTTAATTATAGTAATTTCCTTTTAATATAAACCGATGTCTTCCTAAAACATTCCTTTACTAACTCCAGGTGTACTACCTCATCAATCAACAAGTACTTATCCAAATATCCTAAATAATGCAAATTGTTATTTACCTCGTCCGAAAAGTGATCAGTATAGAATGTCTCACCTTCAATGACCCCCAATATATAGAACTATCCTCACTACCTTCTCCAGTTTGTTGCTTTTCTTCTTGACATTCTTGTCCTTGAAGATACTTAACTTTTGTAGATTTCTTGATGTAGAACTTGGAAGAATTCTTCACGATGTTGGGAGGAAAAAAGATGGAATTTAATGGAGAAACCAAACTATAAGCATCACTAGTCGCACTAGTGCAAAGGTTAACTAAATTTGCTTTTTAATCCACTGGGTTAAGTCTCACTTCTTTAGGATAGTACACGAGTTCGAGTTCTTATGCAAACTAAATTTCCTTTTTACTCATTCTTCTTTTTAAAAATTTCCTGACCTAAAAAGATCTTAACTACGCAAGAATTAACTTTGCTCAAACCAAACAATCCATCTTGAACTCGAATAATCTATTCCTAACATCAAGCTGAGTTTAAAAGGGATCTAAGTCCTTCCAAGAGAGTTCATTCTAACCATAATTCACGAATTAAGTCTCAACACCTTTCCCCTTTCCTAGAGGTTGGCTCAAATTTTCCAATTATTCTAAAACATAAGAGTTACAAAGAGTTGCAGTACCAAAATCAAATAATAAATAAGTAGGTATGGCATTCATTAGAAATGTACCTGTCTCTATGCCGTCAGTCCTCACTTGGGCTCTAGTCATCAATTGATTACCATCGTTGCTACTTTAGTCTCAATTATCCATCCTACTTCTCTTGCTCTTGTTATTGTCGATGTTATTTCCTTCTCCACCTTTGTCATTCAAGTCCCCAAACTTATTTCCAAATGGCCTTCTCTTCTGTTGTCCTCCACTCTCACTAGGTCCTTGACTTAAGGTATTTCCATTCTGGCTAGTGTAGCAGTCAAAGGCTTAGTGTCCAACTCTTTTACACTTGAAGCACTTAATCGAGTTCCCTTGACAATTGGTCCTAGGGTGATCCTCCCCACACCTCTCACAATAGTAGTGTCTTCCTCTAGTTTGATTCTTCCTTACCATGCTCAGGCCTTGTCTTGGGCGATCACTCCTGTTCGTCGTACCACGGTTCATTCGAAAGCTCTTAACCCGTTCTAGATGACCAAACTTTGACTTCTTTCCTACTTGCTTTGTGTCTTCTTCAAATTTTCTCTTGCTTTGGTCTTGCATGTTCCCTTGAATCTATTGTATTCCATGGTAATTTACGCTCCTACTGCAGGCCTCACTCGGAATCGGATAACTTAATACGCTCACCATTCCGACCATTCCGCTACCTCCATTGGCGTTGTGGAGTAAGACGCTTCCTAGAGTCTTGGTCAAATGGGTTAGTTGCTGCAATCCTTGAGCTAGTGCTCTATTGACAGGAAGATTCATTCCCTGAATACTTAAAGTCCATCTTCTTCTTGGCACCATCGCGACACTACAAAAACCGCACCAAATTACTAACGACTGCCTACCATAATCCTATTCTACAATCCTATATACATAAAAGGCATACAAGCACGTTGCAACATATAATCCTCAAGCTCACATGTAATCCTAGCCAAAATTGCACACAAGGTATGAAAACTAAGACTTTTCTAGGAGGCAAGGACTCACCAATTAAATGCACGCCTTTCAGGTGCAAAATCCACAATTAAGAGAAATAAATAATTATGCAATGACTAATCATATAATATCAATAAATATGTGCAAGAAATCTCACAACCTCGTCGCGTTTTCTAAAGAAATTAAAAACCTTAAAGAAATCATAAAACCTTAAAGTCTCAAACTTAAGTTCTTATCTTATAGGTCAACTTCCTAAGTTTTTACAGCCAATGCTTAAAAATCCCAAAGACCTAAAACCATAGGCTCTGATACCAAATTGTAACACCATAAATTCTAAAACCATGGGTTCATAGACCCAGGTGTCCACGCACCAACAAAATCCAACAAGTAGTCTAAAGCTACAACAAAGCACAATCACAAGTCTCAAAATATTCTTCATCACAAGACAGAGCATGGGGGTAGGAACTAAGTACTAAGAGTAAACTAGCAAGAACTAAAGCAACACTACTACATCCTTCACTAAGTGCACTCTCAGCATGCATCAGTCCAAACCTGAAAAGGGTATTTAAATCACAAGGAAAACAACCCGTTAGCATAAACATAAACACACGCGCGCGCGCGCACACACACACACACACACACACACACCCGTATATGTCCACTTGTGATTATATACATATTCCCAGTTTCGTTTTAGCACTACCCTACTTGTTTTCATATGTTCATGGTCACCACTAGGCACCTAGGCTGCCAATCATCTGTGTTAGAGGAGTTGAACAATGACAAATTAAAAAAAAAAATCAAAACAAAACAAAACAAAACAAAACAAAACAAAGAGCAACTAAAACCAAATATCATCAATTTTTTTTTATCCGATCTATTGTTGGTTGTCTCATTTTTTTTCTAAAAATAAAAGAAAAACACACACATAAGTTTTTTTCCTGCATCCGATTCATCCCATTTTTTTTCGATTAGACAAAAATTTCCAGTAAAATGTTTGGATTTTTTTTCCTTTCATCGATCCCCCGGAACATTTTTTTTTTAACAGATTCAAAATAATTTTTTTTATATATGTATGCTTTGCGGAGACAAATAAAATCGAAACCTTTTTTTTTTGCCATTTTTTTCTTGTCACTGATCTGCGACGACCGGTAATAGTGGGCGGTGCGCGGCGGTGGCGATGGCACCTGGTAGTGCGATGTCCCCTCTTCTGGCTTCATTCCCTCCGCATCTCCCCCTCTCCCGTCACCCTCATTCGTTATGTCTAGTTGCTAGGTTTGCAGATGGTATAAATTTTGTGGGTTCATGTCTTGAGCTGGGTCTGGCCCATTTTGGCCAGACCTGGTCCATTTAAAAAATATATTTGGGCCTATTTTGATGGATCATTTATTTAAATGGGTCATTTTTGTGATTTATTTATCTCCATGTTTTATTTGGCATGATTTTGTGACTTGGTCATATTGATACTGTTTATTATGGCCTTTATATTTTACACTAATAATGGCCTCTCTTTTTTTTTTTGTTGCTAATAAGATGATTTTTGCATTACACCTTATTTTAGTTTGTATGCCTATTGTGTTTACATTCGCATACTACATTTATTCTTATTATTATTATTATGCGACTTATAATATTAGGCTTTAGATTTACAACATCAATTTTAGCCAGCATTAGTGAATATATTTTGAACGTTATAGATTGTGGCTGCTATCACAAAATGTTAATTCACCGAGCTTGCCTTGGATGGAAGCAATTATTTGACATGGGCGCTTTATATTGAGATTTATCTCACATCAACAGAACTACAACACAACATAATTGAAAATTCCACGAGCGATGATGCTCAGAAAGCCAAGGCCTGAATTTTCCTCCGCCACCACCTCAAGAATGAGTACCTCATTGAAAAAGACCTCAATGCCCTCTGGAAATCCTTTAAACACTGTTTTGACCAGCAAACATCATTGGTCCTACCTCAAGCACAATTCGATTGGTTAAATCTCGGATTTCAAGATTTTAAATCAGTGACCGAATATAATTCAGCTTTACACAAAGTCGTATCTCAACTCAAGCTCTATAAGCAGGACATTTCAAATACAGACTTGATAGAAAAAACTTTGTCCATATTTCATGCTAATAAACTTTTATTCCAGCAGCAGTACAGGGCCAAGAACTATTCTAAGCATTCAGAGCTGATCTCGGCATTACTAGTCGCTGAAAAGCACAACCAATTGTTGATGCGTAACCACAATGCACACCCAGTCGGTGTTGAACACATACCTGAAATACACAATGTTGCCCAATCGAGCAACAATCAGAGGAGACAAAGTCGAGAGCGAGGAAGAGGCTGCGGTAGAGGCCCAAAGCGAGGTGGCAGCAGCGGAGCTAATAACGATGATTCCCAAACCCAAAATAAGCAGCCCGAAAATCAAGATCACCGAGGACAGCAAAATACATGCTATAAGTGTGGGTGCAAAGGACACTGGTCCCGTACGTGTCGCACTCCAAAACATTTGGTTGAAGCCTATCAGAAGATG
>CM008340.1:14938125-14951319 GCA_002525835.2 Ipomoea batatas
AGCTCGAGACGTAGCAGAACTCCAGTCAGAATCAGATGATGAAGAAACCACCAAGGAAAAGGCACCTAGATCAGTTGAACCAATCCGGTTTACAATTGATTCACCCTCACCTCAACCTACAGTGGAAGCATCAACTGAGGAACCACAACCAGATCTAAGATGGTTGAGAGGTCACCCCGCTGATCAAGTGATTGGAGATGTACGTGACAAAGTTCAAACCAGATCAGCACATCGGGAAAGCATGCTAGCCTGCTTTCTATCTCAAATAGAGCCTAAGGTGATCGATGAGGCTCTAGGTGATCCAGATTGGGTGCAAGCTATGCAAGAAGAACTTCATCAGTTCGAGAGGAACGACGTTTGGGAACTGGTTCCGAGACCTCATCATCAGAATGTCATTGGTACAAAATGGGTTTTCAGAAACAAGNCCGAACTGAAAATTCGTCCTCAAAAATTTTACGGTTCGTGACCGGCACGAACGATCGCAACTTAATAACAACTATACTTCCTTTTAAAAATTCCTTTGAAGCATCTGAAGATCATAACTTATGAATGTCAACGCCTTATGATAAAATAATAATGTTAGGAAAATACGGGGTATTACAGTTGTTCTCAAGGTTTTCCATCAATGGCTATGAATTACGTGAAGTTACTTTCACATGCTAGAGAAGTTTACACTATTGAGATATACTTTTTATTTGAGGATCAGTTCTTGAAAGGTTCTTCATGCCATCAAGATTTGGTGGGGGTCAGTGGTGAGGTAATGAAATATCATGTTTGGCGTCCTGATGTTGATTTAATTCGTCATGAGGTTTGTTTTAGTGTTAAGGACTTGGATATATCATATAGTTGCAGGTTGTTTTCAGAGATGGGTATTTTGTGCTCTCATTCTCTTCGCATTTTAAATATTCACTGTGTTGCAACAATCCCTGCAGATAAGTATATTCTTAAAAGATGGACTAAAAGGGTTGTTGAAGACAGGACAGTAGAGAATGTTTGTGGTGTTGCTTCTAGTGGTTGGGTTATACAAATTGGTAGAAAGTTTCAGCGGTTGGTTTTATCTAGTCAAGACAATTCTAAAGCTCGGGAAGCATGTGAAGATGCATTTCAAAATGCCAAGATGAAGATTGAAGCTGAAATTGGTCCTATTTTCTTTGAAGATGGTGAACAAACCACAGATGGTGTTATACAAAATCCATCACGTAGTAGGCCAAAAGGTGAACGCAACAAACGGTTGATTAGCACAATAGAAAAGAAGTATAAATATGCAAGAGAACGAAAGAATTATTCAAAGTATGTCGAGTTGAATACAAAGGCGGCTGTGCAGTCCTTTGTGCGAGAATCTGTTTCTAGTATGGTGGGCAGTGGATATTTGGTCAATCCGTCTAGTGGTAGTAGCTCAAATTTGGTTCATTTTAATCCAAATGAAAGTATGGTATAGGTAGAATGAAACTATTTCACACACAAAAAGATACTGACTTTTTAAGTAATTGTGTTTTTAATTTTTGTTTTTGTTTTTGTTTTTGTTTTTATTTTTATTATATTACATAATGAAGTTTCTATGTAGTAAAATGTAGTTTTAATCATATTTTGGTGTACATAAAATGTAATTATTATTTGATATAATTTTCTTTTTTCAATATAATCCTAATGAAACTGGGGGGTAATTGAACTGAAAATGCAGTATTTAACAAATGTAACTTCATTATAAACAAATTGATAGTGCAATTATAATGATTCTTGATTAAACTTTGTTCTATATCAAACCCTACAGTATCCGTTGGTAAACACTACACTTTTCTTTCACGGACACTGTAGTTTCTTTTCATGAATACTACACTTTTTTGTTTTCAAATGGAATTATTCATTTCGAGTACTATAGTGATTATCATTTAGGGTTTATTCCTTTTTTAGTTTAGGATTTAGCATTTAGGGTTTAGGGTTTAGGTTTTACCCTTTAGTGTTTATGGTCTAGTGTTTAAAAAAAAATTAAAACATTTAGCAAATAGTAAGAGGATATAAAACAAAAATAAGTTTAACTCCCACATGACTCTTTAAGGTTTAGGGTTTACTCTTTATGGTTTAGCTTTTAGGGGTTAGGTTTTAGTGTTTAGAATTTAGGGTTCTAGAATTGACACTTCAGTTGGTATATAGTATAGTTTCAGTTGTTTGACAATACAGTTTCTTTTCATGAACACTGCAGTTTCACTTTGTACATATTACAGTGTCAGATGTAATTACTCATTCGAATTACTCATGAATTCATTTTTGTTTTGAATATATATCAGTTTCCTTTATCAAACACTACAGTTTCTTTTCGAATACATTCCAGTTTCTTAGTGCATATAATATAGTTTCAGTTGATGAATCACATATAAGAATATATGACCCTTTATGAAATTAAAATAAAGTATTTTGTGAATGGAAATGTAGCATTTCAGGAATTATATTCCATTGATATATATTAACATGATAAGTCAACAACATAAAAGTATTATTTTAGCAAAAACTATGATGATTAAAACCTGCATAATAAATGTAGTCTAAAGCTACCTTGGCTTGACAAACAAACACAACAAAACATTGTCAGGTGGTGCATTTATCCTTACATTCAAAATCACAGTCACTGTAAGAGCCTTTTTCCAATAAAGTATTCTTCGGCATTGCTTATGACATTTGCTTTGTGAACATTCACGGGCATCATGATGATCCTTGATGTGTACAATGCTCGTAGTGATGCCAAATATGGGTCCTGCATTAGTGTTAATTGTTTGTTATTTAAATTTTTATAATTGAACGAGCAGTATAAATGTGTAAAGTTCTATGTAAACTTACATTTATGGGTTTTTGGGAGTAAAACCACATTTCCATTGTGGATTGCCCATGTAGGTCTCCATGTGGCGCATGCAATACAATCCACAATCAGTCTTGTTATCAGCTATTCTCCAATTCATTTTTACCAGCTCCAATGGCAGTTTTGTTATCTTCTCAGCTAGACTGGTCTGTCCTCTTTTTATCAAATACTCTGCAAATGCATTGCTCTGCAAATTAAAACTAGTTAGATATGGATCATATATTCATGTATATCTTTAAAATTAGAGTGTCAGATGCAATTATTCATTTGAATTTCTCCTGAATTCAATTCTGTTTTGAATATATATCAGTTTCCTTTAACATACACTACAGTTTCTTTTTGAATACATTGTAGTTTCTTTTTGCATATACTATAGTATCAGTTGGTGAATAATATATTTCTTTTTACACAGTTTCATAATGAATCACATATAAGAATATATGACACTTTATCAAATTGAACTAAAGTATTTTGTGAATGGAATAGGTAATTAGAATACTTACCAGGACTTTCGGACTGTCACCATACTTTTGTTGAATTTTCATTCCTTTTGGAAGGGTCCTGTTGTCAATGATTTCAAGCATTGATGTTGTGAAATTGTAGCACATTATGTAGAAGTGATGATGCCGGTATATGGCAAAGAATATCTGTTAACAATTAATAAAATGTTAGTAGTTTGTTTAATCCTAAGTACAATATTTTTTTTTGCATAAGACATTATTTACCAGCTGAGCATCACTTATGTCCAACTTTCCGACGTTGTTTATTTCAGTGTCTAAGCACTGCTCAAAGTCTGGCTGGTAGGAGCTTTGTTCTGTATTATCACCCCTCTCCCAATTTGTTGGGCTGTCTAGTTGGAGCTGTAAAAATTTATTATATGTTATAGGATGTTAATTATAAAAATTAAGCATAATGTAAAAAAGTGTTGTTGCTTACAAAAGCCTGGGTTGAGAAGAATATTCGCTTGGGCTTATCAACCCATCTGTTGAGATACAGCTGATTTAGTCTTAGACACCAAGCATCTACAATAACACTTTCTAGCTCTCCGGCTCTCATAGATTGGAATGTGTCTCTATTCAAGTAATATCCAGCATACTCAAACAGTTGTTCACTGCAAAAAGAGCATGCATGTATAGATATTTAAGTTAGTTAGGCAAAAATATGGAGATAATAATATAAGATGAGTGTCTTTCATACGTCAAAGGCCGTTCTTTTGTTGGGTCAAGGAAGGCATAATAAGATATCAGCTTTTCTTTTGGTCCGACTTTCTTCAAAATTTCATCGTTCTTGGTCCAGAAAGGTGACCTCAGATTCATTGGTAGATTTTTAAATCTTTGGGTCCTTTCAGCAACTACTTGCTCAGAGTGGTCATCATCATTAGGTTCAGCAATCAAACTGCAGTTTAATTGTTCAAATATATAATATGTGAGTCATGCTGGTTAGTTTCAGTTTATATACACTGCAGTTTCTTTTCACAAACACTTCAGTATCTGTTTATTACAACTATAGTTCCTATCAGATCTCATACAACATAGAGTAGGCATGCTGTTCAGTTTCAGTTGATACACACTGCAGTTTCTTTTCACAAACACTTCAATATCTGTTTATTACAACTATAGTTCCTATTAAGTCTCATACAACATAGAGTAGGCATGCTGGTCAGTTTCAGTTTATATACACTGCAGTTTCTTTTCACAAACACTTTAGTATCTGTTTATTACAACTATAGTTCCTATCAGATCTCATATAACATAGAGTAGGCATGCTGGTCAATTTCAGTTAACATACACTGCAGTTACTTTTCATAATCACCTCACTATCATTTCTATTCAATTATATGTTCAATTGGCAACATAGAATAAATATGTTAGACATGCTGTTTAGTTACATTTTATAGACACTTCACTGTCTTTTCATGAACACTACATTATCCTTTAAATTAGACTATAATTTCATTTTGATATCATGCAAATAGTATGTGTTAAAATTAGTGTATATATAAAAGGATTGAGCATACCTATCAAAGAGTTCTTTCATTGTGTTGTCTGCTGGGGTTGTGTCCAACTGTTGTTCATCAGAAATGGTATTCTCACTATCTTCTTCAAGATCTCTTGCAATATTTTATAGTTCGTTAGAATCAAACTTATTTTTGGGGTTGTTCCATTGCAGCAGGTTGAGGAGAGGGCACTCCAAGGTCAAAAGATGGTGTTTGAATATGTTGTTGTGATTGTGAAGTTGTAGGCTGTGTCGGCTGAGCTGGGTAATTTTTTCTTGTCTGTAAGAATGCTTGCTCAAGAGCACTTACTGCATTAAGAAAGCTCTGTTGATTGAAGATGTCATCATCATCTAGCAGACCTTTTTCTTGTGGAGGTTGAGAATAGAACACACCGCTGATCATTTTAGCAATATTTTCAAATGTTTTCTTGATTATTCCACCTCCAGTCCTGGTGTTGCCAATCTCAACCATTACCTCAGCAAATTCAACCACTGTGTCAACCATCTTCCTCAAGACAGAAGTGACCTTCTTTAAAGACTCATCAGACAATTCATCTTGGACATTCTCATTAATCTTCTCATGTACCTGTTCTTCTTTAATTTCCGTTCAATCGTGGGATTACCTTTCCCCTTCCAAATTGTCCAGATAATATCTCTGACTTTATCCTTTCCTTTACTTTTTCTTCAGTCCACACTGTTATTGCAGGAGCTGTCCTTTGTATCTTCTTGCCTTTGAATTCTAAACGGTCAAGGTATGTCAACTGTGTTTGAAACAATAAGAATATTAGTTAGTACAAGTTAAATTTAATTGTTCTAGTATATAGGACAATAAGAGAAATATTATAAATATATGGTTTAAATTATTACCATCAGAAACAGTGCAGGGCTAGAGAAGAATGCAGTCGGCTTCTTTTTCCAAGCTTCAACAGAGTCAATCAAAGATTTGAAAGTGTACTCGCACCAGTTCAAGTCTTTTATTTTTGAAACATCATTCAGCGAGTATAGGACCTTGTACATTGCATTCCTACTTTGGTTCCCTTTGAGTATGCTGGACACCAATAGGATAACAAAATCCCGTTTGAACCAATCTCCACCATCTCCTCTTTCAATCATCTTTGCTGGCATGCGTCCTGTGAGTGGTGAACCTTTTGTTATTTCCCATCTTTGCCTCCATTCAGTCAAAAGATCAACATACTCTGCTGGTTCAGTTTCTGAAGTAGCTTCAATGACAGGGTTTTTTCCATTGGGGAGCTCCATTGTGCTATACACATCATCAGCAGAAATCCTCATTTGATCGCCCTGTAAATCTAATGAGCATCTATAGGGATCAAACTTCTGGACTAGGTATCTTGTTAACCTACTGTCCCAATAAAAAACTGTCATTGTCAGCATTGATCCAAACCCGATGTCTTGAACTGCTTGTTGATGTGTAGGGTTTAGTGAAGATAAGAGTTCCCTAAAGTGCTTTGGTGACATCCGGGTTTGCAGGTATTCAAGGTCAGTAATCATTGTCTTCTCTTGAGTTGTTTTTGATTTTTTTTTTGTTTTTGGCTGCTTTGGGAGTTTTTGTTTTTCAGCCTTGCGCTTAGCACCAACTTTACTACCCCTGGTTTTTGGCTGCTCAGGCATTTCTGTTTCGGTATCGACTTCTTTGGTTTTTTTCTGTGTTGCTGTTGTCTTCTTCATTTCTGCCCTGCAAACAAGGTCACAAATTAACAATGATTATTATAACGATGTAGATTTCATTGTTTTCTGTTCATAATGTTTTGTGTTCATATAGTTCATAAATTTCTTTTCATAGATTTCATAGTTTTCTATTCACACAGCCCCCTGTTCTGATACACCATATAGTTTCTTTTACAAAACACTATAGTTACTGTTGAAAAACACAACAGTTTCTTTTTCATTTAGCTATAGTTTCAAATGGAATTGCAGTGGAATATTTGACACCACATTGTCAGTTTTGGTTAATAAACCCTTCAGTTTCAGTTCATGAACACTACATTATCATTTCAGTTACTCTATAGTTTCATTTAAGATTTTTAGGAATTATGGAGCAACAATATACTTAAAAAGAATATAGTTTCTTTTTGAAAATACAGCACTTTCCTTTAACAAACGCTGCAGTTTCTTTTAAATTACATTACAGTTTCTTATTGCAAACACTATAGTTCCACTTTATCAGATTCATTTTATGAACAATGTAGGTTCTTTCCCAAAACACTACAGTATCTTTTCAATTACTCTATATTTTCATTTAATAATTTTTAGGGCATAACAGGACATCATCTAAACTGTTATATTTTACAAACATGCAGTTTCTTTTTGACAAACCTACAGTTTCATTTAGACAAACCACTAGTTTCTTTTAGACAGACCTTTAGTTTCATTTTGAAAATAGAACAAAATATTTTGACGATTCATGTGTTTTCATACAGGCATACAGCTAGTTCGATTTTATAAACCATGTGATTTCATCGTTTTGAAAGATCAGTATCATTTCAAGTAATATACAGTTTTTTGAATGATACACGTGATTTTTTTTTCACATTTGACAATAATATATGTATTTTTGTTATATGCCTTTTTCATTTCAATGAATGCGTTGTAATGGATGTAAAAAAACTGAAAATAAACTCTTAGCTCATGCATGATACATAACAATGTGTTTGTTTGATACATAACAAGATGTTTACCTGTATTGAAGCTTTTAGACTGCAACAATGGTTGAAAATGTGTCGACAATTGCGATGAAAGTGGTCGACAATGGCAGAAGAAGTGAAGAGCACTGTTGCTTTTTGGAGAAGATGGTAAGTCTTTTGCTTGTTTGAAAAGAAAGTGGGGGAATGGAGAGGACAAATGATGCCCTTTTCATATTTTATTAAAAAAAATAATATCAAATGTCCCACGACGGGTTGACGTCGTGGGACGGAGTAAACGGCCGCCGTTTCATTTACTAAATGAAACGGCGGCGTTTTGGGACCACGGTCCACAATGCTTTGTGGACCGTGGTCCACCATATAAGAACTGGTAAGGAAAGACGTAAATTGTTAATAATTCAAACTTAAATGTTAAGATTGGACTGAGTCCAAGGATTGCATATTCTTTGACAAAATAAAAGAGCACATCCCCATCGTAATATTCAACCTCAACATCATACATATCTATTACGTCATACTCCATCGTTTAATTTCTCTACTTTTCTAGTATCGATTATCGCAATAGAAGAGGATTACCGTAATCGAGAAAATGACAAATGACAATGACATCGTTATAGAAGAATAATACTATTGTTTTTCTTAAATTTATTCTTTTGAGTTCATCTTTTACATGATAATAATTTTTTTAAAAAAATTCATTGAATATTCATGAATTCGTTGGTCCATCATGAGTTTAAAAATAATAATAATTAGAGCTCATTTGTTTGATGAAAAAGAATTAGAAAGAAAATAAATTTAAATTTATTAAAAAGAAACCGTTTGAGATATTGATTCTATTATTTGGTTTGTGAAAAATACGTTGTTATAAATAATTAGTAATTTATGATGCTCATATAGTCATATATAATAAAGATAGTGATGATAATATAGAAATTCATGTTATATCTTTCTTCTAAAAGATGTGGAAAATAAAATGTCAAAAGAGAGCAAGGACGGAATTCATTTTTTATTGGAGTAAATTCTTCATCAACCTAATTAAATAATGTAAAATCTATTTTTATTTTTATTTGTTCAAATTTGAGGAAAAATTTTATTAAAAAAATATTTTTCTGTAAACCAAACATGCCATTAGTAATAAAATTGAAAAGAAAATCCAATCAAATATACTGTGTCAAATTAGGAAGGAGAAACTTAGATGGGGATGGGAGTTTAGCATAACTTGTTACATAATCTCACTAGTAATTTCACCCGTGATATGCATGGACATATAATGTTAATGTATACTAAAGATTAAAAGTAGTGTAAAAGAGAAGTAGAATATAATATGAAATAAATAATGAAAAACGGTTTGAAATTCAATAATATTACACATTATTGAAAACTTCTTTGTAAACTATATTTTTAGTTGTACTTACAAATGGTAAATTGTCCCACAAATCAAAAATTTTAATCCCCCAGGATTACTTACTCTTGAGACTACTACATACACTTGACGATGATTAAAAATCGACTTTCTAATAAAAAACAAACCCACATGTGAAAGTGTTTGGCCTTGACTTTTATTGATTGTCATCGCATATGATAACATCAATGGAAACTACATTCTTTGGAACTTGAAAGGAAATCTTGTATCCGAAGGTGTTAACGACATCCGAGGAATTAGAACCTTTGTTCATGCATTCGTTCCAAACATTATTTGAGCTTCCAAAACATGATCAGCCAACCTTGTAACAATTAACCTAGTACCATTGCACAGTCCCAATGATTGATCAATATTTTTAAAAAGCATGACTTTAACAGTCAAACAATGATTCGGTATTCCAGAACACCGTAAACCATTTAGCAACTCTGGTGTGTGCAAATCAGATAACATATCTCCCGATGCATATGCTTTACTAATTGTATCACAACTTAAATACGTCCTACACTCTCCCTTGTTCATTTCACTCATATAATCGTTGATGCTATCTACAACATCAAACGTTGGAGCCAAAATAGCACTGTTAAGAAGATAATCTGGCTTATTGTCTGAAGTAGTTTGAAACTTAGGAAATGTGCTCCCAACAATTGCACCACCATGATCATCGGTATAGTGCAGTCTGGAATACTATGTTGGTCCGGATGGGTTTCAAAGTGAGTCTAGAGGGGCGGGGGGGGTGCGGTTGAATAGACTCACTAGGGTTTTTGAAAATTTCTTCATAAGTAAATACTCTTTCGAGTTATTACTTGATCAAAGCGTTTTGCAGCGGAAATATTTGTTACCCAAATTTTAATTTTAACTTTGCACGGTTTCGATAATGTATTGAGAAAAACATTAGGCTTGGTCTAATGATATGCAGCGCAAGAATAATAAAGAGCGTAAGTAAAAGAGAGAGAGAGAGAGATTTTTATAGTGGTCCTGCTGTTAACTAAGCCTATACTACTCCACTCTTTTCTACAACATGTGAAGGATTGTACTAATGTCTCCTTTCGTAGTACAATAACTCCTCAACGTGCTCCCTTGATCACCAAGCCAGGCAGTCACGCTCTAAGGTTTTTCAACTTCTCCAAGTTTACTCCGCCTCTTTCTACTTCTTTACTAAGTAGAGATTGTTGTTAATGATTTAAACTTGTTTTCTCCAACTTGAAGTCTTGGCCTTGATGTTCTTGAATGAACCCTTGGAGCTGCACAAGATTTCTTGAAAGCTAGATATACCTTTTGAGTTTTTGAATATTTGCACACTAGATCGCTTGAGAGTTTTTGAGCATAAAGATAGCAGTATCACTTGTAGGCCAACAAACCCTTTTGAGTGAGTGTGAGTGTATTTATAGGTGTGAACTTTTGTGTCCGTTGGAGTGAGAGACAAAAACTCAAAACCTTTGTCCAGTGTGTAATATCTGCCGGGTATATGAGCCATGTGGGTGCCAGTACTAATTAGCCGTTTTTCCAATAAAGCGTACAAACAATTTGTCTTTTCGTCTTACACTAAAAGACATGTCATTAAATGCACATTGGGATTGGTTCCTATGACTTGTTTGTCCAAGGTTGATCACCCACGTCTTTAAGGTTTCGGACAAAGAGAAGTTCAAAGAATGTTCTCTATCTTATCCCCACGAGTGATTAATGGCTCAGCTTGTATCTTAAATGCTCATAAGAATGATTGACCTTATCGTTCTTCCAAAATCTCCTTGAATGATTTACCTTAACCATTTGCCTTCTTATTCATCAAGAGGTGAGTACTTCCATGATTCGGACTTAAAAACCTCTTAGTCTTCTTTCAGCTTTGCCATTTCTTCGGCTTTCAGATCTTCTATCTTCAATGTCTTCGTGCTTCATCTATTTGTCCTAGTCATTGAGCAAGACTAAGTAGCATTCGACCTAATCTATTACATCAGATCGGCCATGAACTCGGCCTGTTCTAACGTACACAAGATGAGATAAAAAATTGGGGACCTCTAACATAGATATTGGTATCATCAAAATCTAAGAGCTCGGGGCTCCTAACATACTAAGATCATCTTCATCATCAATGGATTTACGAATGACCCCATCACCAATATCAGCAATGCACTTTACAAATTGATCAATTTGTTATTATTCTTCCTTTGATTGGATTCCTCTAAGACGTAGAATTTTTGCATAAAAGCGTTAAATGTACCTTTCCTTGCCCTATCTTCGGGGTAATTGATTCGTGCTTGGAAAGCATGGTTCTCCTTCACATATCATTCTCAGCTACAAGAGGTAGTCTTGCTTTCTCCTTCCATTGGTTGAACTTCACAAGAGACATTCTCAAACATTCCATCAAGGTTTTGACTACAAGAGGTAGTCTCTTCTACTTCTTTTTCCTTCCTTCTCTCCTCAAAAGCGCACAACCTGTAAATGATTTCCATTGGATCACAATTGAGATGGCTCTTTTCTTCCATCGCGGCTATGACACTCACCCTTTCCTTAGGATTATTTTCGGTATTACTCGGGAGTTGACCATAGTGTCTATTCGACATCATTTTGAAAATTTGAGAAATTTGATTCTCAATGGTCTTAAGGGTGGCTTTGGATTCTTGTTGTAGTCCCAATATCTCTTGTCGAATCTCTTGGGTAATCTCTTGCTTGAGATTAGCCCTATCATTTTTTGAGCTCCATTATGGTTCTATACAACCTTTCATCCACTTCTCTAATATCATCTCGCCTTTGTTGAGCATGATCCAAATGGGAGGGAAAATTTGGTCTATAGTGAGACATTTGAGCACCATGTTCTTGAGGTGGGCCATAAGCAATTCGACCCTTCTCTCCTTGACCATAGGTGGGTTTGCCACCTTGGTTATAGCCGTGTATCCCTTGGAAACCTCCGTTTTGTTGCCATCCTTCGCCTTGCTTCCACCCTTGGTTTTGATCTTGATTTCCTCCACCATAGGCGTTATAATTTGCTCCTCTTTGATAGTCCACCGCCTCAACATGCTTTGATGCAGAGGGCGATGTACAAGCATTTGTGTCATGAGGATCACCACATATGTTGCAATAGAGCACCAATGCCATGGACGGCTTTGCCTTCACATCCATCTTCTCCACCATAGATTGTAGCCTTTTTATCTCGTGGTTCATTACTTCAATTCTTGCCTCATTAGCTACATTGCCCTTTAGTTCATACATGTCGGCATGATCATTGATCTTGTCATACCAAAAGGAAGTATTCCGTGATATCCGCTCAATTAGCCCCTCCACTTCGGGTAATGCTAAGGAAACAAATGCCCCTCTTGATGAAGAATCAAGGAACATTTTTCCTTCATCCGATAATCCTCCATAGAATGAACTCACAACATCCCAAGGATGCATAAGATTGTGCGGGCATTGTCTCTTCAAGACCTTAAATCTCTTCCAAGCCTCACCCAAGCTTTCAAGACCATTTTGTTTAAATTCTTGAATTTGTTTCCTTATCTTCATCGTCTTGGTGAGAGGAAAGAATTCATTCATGAATTCTTTGTGGAGTTGTTGCCACGAGCAAAAATGATGGTCGTCTTGACTATCCAACCAACGTGAAGCTTCCCCAATAACGGAAAATGGGAATAACTTTTGCCTTATCACCTCATCGCTCACGCCTTCTTGACGGAACATGTCACATGCTCTTATGAACCTTGTAATGTGCACGTGCGAATCCTCCGATGGTAGTCCGACGAACAAACTATTTTTCACCAGAGTTAGGACGGAAGGATACACGTGGAAGTTAACATTCTCAAGCGGTGGCACGTATATTGAGTTGTGCATGTTGAATTCAGGGGTCATATAGTCGGCAATCGACCTCCTTTGATCATGAGGCATCTCTTAGTATTCCTCAACTTGTATTGGATTCGGAAGTCCTTCATGGTCAACATGTGGATCTTCTAATGTAGGCTCCAACTTTGGTACTCTGGGTGGGTTATTTGGAAGTGGTTGTGGTGGTGGTGGTGTTTGATTAGGGATTCCTCTCCCTTGTGATCCTCGATTGGCACTTGTGGAAGCCATATCCATGGCTTGGATGTTCTTCCTCCGAGTTGCTTTGTTTATTTCCGGGATGTATGGAAGTAAGCGTTAATTACCTTTTGCCCTTGTGTGCATTCACCTTCAAGATAGCACAAGAAAGAAAGCAACAATCCTCTTTTGACTAAAAGTAGTCAAGAGAGGGTAGGTAACAAGTAAATAAATAAATAAATATATATATATATATATATATATAT
>CM008340.1:14951394-14967464 GCA_002525835.2 Ipomoea batatas
TGAGTGCACACAGTTTAGGGTGTGTGCATTCGTAGAGTAGACTGTGTGAACTCATGTTGTGTCTCACCGTCTCACGGGAAGGTGTTGTCTCATATGAAGTCAACCCTATATATATATATATATATATATATATATATATAAAACAAACATTTACAAACCGTCAATTCACATAAGCATTCAATCAAATAAAAGCTAAGTAATGACAACCTATTGCGTCCCCAGCAACGACGCCATTTTGAAAGTGTATAGTTTAGTGGGGTGAAGTGATGGAATAAAAGGTTAAAACGAAGATATAAACTCTCCGAGTGTCCATTCTCGAAGGAGGCACGTCGGAAGATTACTTAGCTCGTTTCAATCGAATGCATAGTGATCACAAGAGGATGCCATGTGCATAAGGTAAAAAGTAATTGTTTGTAGAGAATTCAAACAACTAAAGTAAACAAGTAATGGAACAATCAAATGAAAGAAACAAGGGAATGAATCGTGCTTGGTTGTGATGCCCCATCGTGTAACTATTGCAAGGGAACATCGATTCACCTAAATTGGTTATTCAAGGGTGTTTGAACTCGATTCCTTTCCACAAGTGGTGTACTAGGGATCTCAAGCTTAGGAGTGCTTATTAGGCAACCAAAAGCTTTAGATACATTTCATCGAACACTTAGACTACAACACCTTCCTACTAACCTAACCTTAGATCTACATAGGAATTCATGATTGCAAGGAGCTAGCCTCAACACTAATCACTAACATGCTTAGATTAATGCCTTAATCTTCCAAGAGATTGGTCAAAAATTCTTAGAATTCAATCAATACTACAATCAAGAAACAAGAATAAGAATTCCAATTATAGCAATAAATTTCCACAATTGAGAATTAAAGATCAACACTAGGCATTACAACTTTGCACAATTCAATCCCTATAGAGAAATTAGTTACTCATTCTATGAATTGAAATCACAAAACCTAATTTCATGCAATGAATTAGAATTGCAATCAAAATTGAAATATAAAGTAGGATAGAAATGAAGATTACCTAGGAGAATTCAATTACAAGCTTCAATATAAAATTGTTTCTTCAAACTTGGATCAAATGATGAAAATCTTTAGGATCTCTCCTTTCTCTCCCTACAATGCTCTTCAAAGTAAAATGCTAATCTAAAATTATGATATGAAAAGAATGTATATCCTCCCCAAAAATTTCCTAACTAAGCCTTTAAATAGCTTCCCCAAAATTGCCCATCTCATTAATGATTTCCGCACCTCCTATCCACGCAGGCTCCACGCGTGGAGGCTTGGCGTGGATCAGCACTAGAAATGATCTATGAAGGATCCACACGTGGAGAGGTGTTTAGCACTACCTAGGGCTTTTCTTCATCACTTTGTTTACTCGTTAAGTCCTTATGCCTTGCCGATTGATTCCCGGGACCTATAAAAATACTCAAATACACCAAAGATATAGTTTTGCAATAGACCTACGCATTAGAGCACAAAAATGCCATAAATAATTCACATAAGGATGCTAAACGTTACTAAATAACCCCAACTTAGACCCTTGATTCTAGCTATTTTTTGTTCTTATCAAAACTCTTGTCACCACTTCAACCATGGAAGCCGACTTCGTTTCAAGTTTTTGAAGCTATATCTCAAGGTGTATGTTTTAAGAATTTCATTTCAGGACTTAGAATTATGGACTATATTTCTAAGCCATTAAAGGTTTATTGTGACAACTCAGCTGTAGTCTTCCTGGCTAAGAATAATAAGAGTGGGAGTCGAAGCAATGCAAGCACATCGACACTAAGTACTTGGCCATCAGGGAGCGTGTTAAGGATAAGAAAGTGGTCATTGAGCATATAAGCACTGAGTTGATGATTGTTGATCCCTTGACTAAAGGAATGCCACCATTCAAGATTAGGGATTTTGTTGAGAAAATGAGACTTGTGTCCACTTTGTAAAATTTGTATACATTCAGATATTATATGAAATTCTTAAAGCATTCATATATTTTCTCATTATTGTATTGTGCACATATTTTGTTGAGAAAATATATATCTTTTGGACCTAGAATAAACATAAGGTTTATCTATTAAGTTTTTGGTTACCATAAGAAGTGCTTAGAGAACAAGTTACATTGTAATTATAGTAGATGATAGTCATATTAAGAGGACGTATTTCTAAAATTAAGATGACGTTTTTTCATCTTTCAACGATTAAAAATGAGATAATACGCAAAATGATCGCTCAACTATGTCATAATTCTTAATTTAGTCATCAACTATATAATTTATTCAAAATAATTCCTCGAGTATTTATAATTTACTTAATTTAGTCCTAAATTTAGTACACTAGAGGACTAAATTATGTAAATGTTACATAATCGATTGACTAGTTTAGATAAATTGTGAATTGAGGACCGAAATGAAAGTTATGCCATAGTCAATGAACATTTTTTTAGAGTTAATCTGAGCAATGACCCTCTGACTATAGTGATTTTTCACAAATAGATCATAATAGCATTTCCATCATAATAAATATCAAGAGTAAAATACAGCTCGTAGCCAAAGTATAGATAAACTTTCTCAAAACTTTCTTTGGGATTAATAATATCATCATAAGAAAATAACCATTTTCATAATAATACGGGAGGAACCCTTTCATCATAATCATCATCATAACCATACATGAAGGGAGGGCAAGGTCAACACCATGTGTGTATGACGCCTACGGGGACCGTGTCCCGAAATCTTCCCCATAATCTCATCATATCTCATCAATCACATGTGGAATCAAGACTGCTACCTTAAGTGTGCACACCCCCTAACTAGGATTCCAAGACCAACGAGTAATAGCTCAAGTCCTAAAGTAAACCCACGATTTTTCTACCAAGCCACTTGTCACATAATCCGAGATGTTTCTACTGGATTTCATATCATCATTTCTTCCGAAGAGACCGCAATCCAATCAGATCCTCCAAAAACATATTGATTTCTTAGATGCCTTTATAAATATTGGTGGTATAATCTTTAAAACATTTCTTCATCATAGATCCAAAAATAACAAATAAGAGACATGTATGGCGTTATATGCACATATAATAAAAATAGAATATAGATATAGATTTTAAAAGAGTTATAATGCGGGAGTTTATAAGTATACATACACTTACTTTCATAGACTTTCAAAGTAGATATATAATCTTTTATATGGCATTGGTTGGTTTGGAAAACATAGATATATGCATGAGGTTGCAAATGAATGCACAAACAATAACTTCATAAATGATTCTAACATGACATTTTGATATGATAGACAATATACTCATCATTCACCCTTTTTTCTTCATAATTATCATACTTCAACTCATAATCCTATTTTCAAATAGGAGTATCATAGATCATTTCATAATTTTGTTCTCTTAATAAATAGGGATTTCATTTATATGCATATAGCTTATCTCATATTTCCATATCTACTAGGAACATCATACTTGATCACATAATTCATTTCATAATTCCCTTTCAAGTAGGATTATGATGCTCATTCACATAACTCATTTCATGGTATCATTCAAATAGGAATTTCAAGCTTAATCACATAGCTTATGTGTAATATCATTTCAAATGAGAATATCATACTTAATCACATAGCTTATTCATAATATCATATCAAATGGGAATATCATGCTAAATCACATAGCTTATTCATAATATCATATCAAATGGAAATATCATGCTTAATCACATAACTTATTCATAATATCATATAAAATTGGAATATCGTGCTTAATGATAAGCACCCAAGATAACTAGAAATTAGAGTCTAAATTGAGGTTATTTAATAGTGTTTAGCATCCTTTTGTGAATAACTTACGGCATTTTATGCTCTAATGTGTAGGTCTCGTGCAAAACTACTTCTTTGGTGTTTTAAAGTGTTTTTACAGATCATGGGAGCCATGGGGCAAAACATGAGGACATAACGAGCACTCGGAGAGAAGAAGAAGTCCCTGGACGGGCTGGAAGGTTACTCCATGCGTGGAACCGGCATGGATCGGTTCCAGTGCTGATCTACGCTAGGCCTCCACGCGTGGAGCCCGCGTGGACGGGAGTGCGGAATGTCTAAGTGAAAGGGCAATTTTGGGAAGGCTATTTAAAGGATCTAGTTAGAAATTTTAGGGGGAGTTGGATCATTTTTCAGATTACATTTCTTAGATTAACATTTTCAATTTGAGAGCTTTTTAGAGAGATAAATAGAGATTATAGGTTTAGCTTCCATTTGATAAAGGATTGAAGAACAAAGATACTTTGAAGATTGTATTGCATTTCTAGTGTTGTGTATGCCTAGTGTTGATCTTCAATTCTAATTTGTGGAAGTTGATTCATTCTATTGTGGAATTCTATTCTTGTTCTTTGATTGCTGCTTTGGTTTGATTCTAAGAGTTTTTGGCTAATCTCTTTGAAGATTAACGCCTTGATCTAAGCATGATTAGTGTTTAGTGTTGATGTTAGCTTTTGCAATTATAGATCCTATGGAAATCTAAGTGTAGATTAGTAGGAATGTTTGAAGCCAAGGTGTTTGATGAAATGCCTCTAAAGCTTTTGGTTACCTAACAAGTATTCATAAGCTAGAGAGCCTTAGTACAAAAGTTGTGGAAAAGGATTGTGAGATCACACCCTTGAATAGCCAAAGTAGTTGAATCAACATTCCTTTGCTTAAGTCACACCATGAGGCATCATAACCTAGCACAATTCATTCCCTTGTTTTATACAATTGTTGTCTCATTATAGTTCACTTCAATTGATCAAACTTTCTACCAACAAATGTTTACTCTATGCACCTTGACAACCTCGCAAATTCCATTATGCATTCACTCGATTAAAGGCTAAGTAATCTTCGGCATTACCTCCTTAGAGACAGACACTCGGGGAGTTTCGACTCTTCGTTTTATTCTTTTGAAAGCATCCATTCCATTCCACCACCCTAGACAAACAATCACTTTCACTTAATCACATAGCTTATTTATAATATCATATCAAATTGGAATATCATGCTTAATCACATAGCTTATTCATAATATCATATCAAATGGGAATATCATGGTTGATTAAATAACTCATCTCATAATATCATTTTCAAACAGCAATAACATGCTCAATCGCATACTAATCTCATCTCAGGCAACCAATCAGATCAAACACTCGGACCTCCATGGTTCAATCGGGACCACGAACGCGTGCTGACCGGACGGAATGGGCACCGGGAAAGCCCCGAACCAGCTGAGCCTAGCATACCCTGCGAGGGTGGCAGCACGACGTGAATGCTCGCCGCCATGACCCCACGGGGCAGTGGTCATTGAGTGGTTGGGCTCATTCGTGACCTATCACTATCGTAGGGATTGCTACGCAAGCCCCTATGGCATGCGGGCAGCCCTGCCCCTTCTCGCAGTGCTTGCCCGCAGGCCCTTGTGGCCTGCGGGTGACCCTACGAGACTTGGTGGAGAAGGGCAGTAGCCTTCTCTCGCCATTTTTCACCAACCTACAAAACTCCATTTCTAGACCTTTATATATCCCAACACCTCAACAATGGCATCACCACACTTAATCATCAACAATATATCAATATACACATCAAACAGAGCACAAACCATCAAGAAAGCTCATCACCTAACCACTATCATAGTATATTCATATTTCACACATGATTAATCAAAATAATAGGTTTTAGGTGTGCATGGGTTATACCTCAAACTCTTAATCCACGACCTCTTGCTTTTCTTCCTAACCATTTCAAATGGTTCATTCACAGGCATACATTCATACACAAACATTATGAACATTCATGGAGAGAATGAATAAGAATAGATGAAGAAGATGAAAGTGCTAAGCAACGAAGAAGAAATGATCAGGGAAAACCTTACTATTGCTTGGAGTTTCTTGGTGAATTTCTCCTGCAGAGAATGAATAGGCAAGGGAAGGATTGGAGACATGGGAGTGAATAGTAGAGTATTTATAGGCTCAAAACCCTAGGCAATCTGATACACAGCTAAGGAGGGCATTTTTGTCTTTTTGAAATGTTTAAATCTTCAATGGTTGATCTTAGGTTAAAAATGATATAAGGTTTGAGTAAAACTAGACTTGGCAATTCGTGTATACGGGTTAGTTAACAGGTCAACACGATAATGACACGAACACGATAAGGCTAAACACGGATACGACACATTAAGGTTAACGGGTTCAAATTTTTGACACGAACACGAACACGATATGTTAACGGGTTAAGCGGGTTGACACGATAGACACGTTTTGTTAAGAGATTTTGGGTCGTGTCGACATGATATGACACGAAACCCGTTTAAACCCGCTAAACCTATTAATATATTATTAAAAAAAAAAGAAGAAATAAAACCTACAATTCAATCCATCAGAAAAACTAAAAAAATATTCAATTTATAACATTTATAAAATGATAACATAACATCCAAAAATCATAATTAAAGAAGTTCATACTAGTTTTTAGAATAAATTTGAACACAATAGAAATTAAAAATTCAGATTGTTGAACATCAATAATTGGTGTAGGATCATGACCTAATGTAGTAAATTTATCATATTCATGCTCTTGATATATTTTTGGCTAAAGTGTCATCTAGCACCATGAACTATATCCAATTATTCATGCCGCACCCTCAACTTTCATATCGTATATATCGAGCCACAAACAAACAAAAAAGTTTCGCCTAGAACTTTTAATAGATTTCTCTATCTTCCTGCTGACATGGCGCAAGTATCCAACTGATGTGGCATTTCTTTTAACAATATGTTGTCCATATAAGCATTTACATATTAAAAATAAAAATAAAAAAAAAAAAAACAAAAACAAAAACCAAAGACCAAAGACCAAACCAAAAAAAAAAAATAGCATTTCTATAAATTTGGAAAATTGAAAAAATACTAAACAAAAAATTAGTCAAAAAATATAAATTCTGAAAAAAATATTTTGAAACATTGGAATTGCAAAATTGAAAAGTATACATTATGAAAATAAAGAGAAGAAAATTATGTCTATTTTAATATAATAATTTTGTTTTTTTTTTAATTTTAAATATGTAAACGCTTACATGGACAATATAAGGTTAAGAGAAATGCACATCAGACGCCATGTCAGCAGGAAGATAGGGAAACCTACTAAAAGTTCTAGCCGAAACTTTTTTGTTGGTTTGTGGCTCGATATATACGATATGAAAGTTCAGGGTGTGACATGAATAATCGAATATAATTCATGGTGCTAGATGACACTTTAGCCTATCTTTTTTAATCCCATTCATGACAATGGTTCTTAGCGGGTTGTAAACATGTTTGTGTAAACGGGTTCGTGTAAACGGGTTAACACGATAATATTAATGAGTTAAACGGATTCTTAATAGGTTTAATGGGTTGACCCGTTAAGACACGAAACATAAAGGGTCCTTAACGGGTCAACCCGCTAGCGACCCGGGACATGTTAATTAAGGCTAAACACTAACCCGTTATTTTCGAGTCCAATTTCGTGTCGTGTTAACAGATCGTGTCCATAAATGCCAGGTCTAAGTAAAATATGATAAGATTGATATAGGATGATCATAGGTTCGTTTTTAAATCAAGTTTGGTTAAAAATCAAACCTATCAGGTACACAAGTTCCGCTTAGATAGACTTTTGAATAAAAATTTTGGTAAATAAATTTACCCTTTAAATAAAGCTTTTGAAATCATACGAGATTATATAATGTCTTTGCACTGAGTTACTCAAAATAAAAGATTTAAAATATTAAATTTTCAACACCCGCTGGATATAATAATCATAGGAGTGAAATCATTTTCATGGCTTCATTTTGAAACTTGATAATTAAAAAGTTTAGTTGGAAAATTATTTTGGGGTCTCACATTCTACCCCTTAAAACAAGTTTCATCCTCAAAGCATAGGTCAAGCTACAAAGGAGTGACTCGAGAAAGATTTAGACGACCCTTTCGGTAAATACGGCAAAAGAAATTTTTAAGGTAAATGAGAGTTTACTTTGGAGCAATAATAATGAATATTAATGCAAGCAGATAAGATCCTATATATCAATTATTCCATTCACTAACTGGAAATTAACTATCTAAAGGAACTTAAATGATTACCCGAACAAAAATTCCACGATGCACCACCTTGAAAACCAAAACTCGGTCTTTCCCCTGATGGGTCACTTCTGATGGAACCTCAATTCCAAATTTGGATTCAACACATGATATCCTTTGGTGAAGTCTAGAGAAACCTTGATCCATTCTTGCACCGAGTGTGTAGAACCCTAACTCTACACTATTCCATAGTTCATACGTCGCTTATAACATGGGTCCTTGGTCCTGACCTTTCTCTGCTTTTTCCTCTTTCAACCTTGATCATCGTTCCTAGAAGCATTGCTAAAATCCCACATCTCATAACCTTCCTCATCTTTACAGTCCTCACCACTTTCCTTGATCTCAACACCTAAACTCCTAGATTTCTTCACGGAATGTAATGGCAATCATCAAGAACTTTCCTCTCATCCGCTAGAAATAGTACTCACGATTCTCAATCTGATATGAATCATAATATTTCTTGTTCAGAGTATCAAGTGTTGCACTTGTAGATATTTACCGGTCTTACCCATCATTGATATATTCATGTATTAAAAATCAAATTTTCATAACACCAACATATTCACTTGATCATAAATAATAGACGTCAACAACAACACTAAATTTCATCATCATTTACACCTCATCGTTGCTTAACTCTCCCATAAATCCCATAATCATAATTACTAGTCATACTCAACTAGGGGTGTAAACGAATCGAATCGAGTCAAATACTTTAGTATTCGATTAGAATTCGATAATTTTGATGAGTATTCGAATTCGAATTCATTTAGTGGTCGAATTCTAAATTCTGATTCGTATTCGATTCGACCAATTTATTCGAATATATTCGATTCGATTCGAATATTCGAATTCGAAATGAGTATCTTAATTTTTTTCTAAATTTTTCAATAAATTAAGATAAAATATAACAAAAATTGCCGCAGCCGTGAAGATTGTTACCTTCGCCAAACGACAGTGGCCATGAGGAGTTGCTTCCCTGCCTTGCTGAGTTGCTCTCCTTGTTGTCGTGCTTCCTTGCCATAACGGTGGTCTACCGTGAAAAGGGGAGGACAAGAAGAGGGCGAAGCAGTTGGTGGAAGAGGCAAAGTTGAGAACTGCAGCTGCCGAACTGGGAAGACTGAAGGGTGAAGCACTGAAGCGGCTGCTCTCACTTTTATTTTAGCTTAGGGTTTATTCCTTTACTAGTTTAGTTTCTTTATATATATATATATATATATATATATATATATATATATTCGAATATTCGAATACTATTCGAATCGAATCTATCCTGATTTGTATTTGGATTTGAATAACATTCGAATCAAAATGTGTATTCGAATTCGGATTCGTATTCGAAATATTTGAATTTGAATCACGAATCGAATCGAAGCACAAACCATCAAGAAAGCTCATCACCTGACCACTATCATAGTATATTCATATTTTACACCCCTATACTCAACCCATCATTATCATTAAATCATCATTATCATCAATAATCACTATCATTAACAACTAACTATAACATCATTATAACAATCATGTCGCCATTTTTAACCTTAATCATCATTACATCATAGTCCAATGAGTTTATTACTGAAATGATCCCTCGAATATTGCGAAATTACCATTTTGGTCCTTGAAAATTTTTCGTGCCCAATTAAGTCTCTCGATTTTGAAAATTTTAACCAATTTGGTCCTCCGTTTAGTTTGTCGTTAAAATTGGGGACCAAATTGATAATTTTGCTATAGTCAAGGGACCAAATTCGTAATTTTTCCATAGTCAAGAGACCATTTCAATGAAAAATTAATTAGCAATTTGGTCCCTTGACTATAGCAAAATTACCAATTTGGTCCCTTGACTATAATAAAATTCCTAATTTGGTCTCGATTTTAACGGCAAAATAAACGGAGGACCAATTGGTAATTTTACAATAGTTGAGGGACCATTTCGGTAATAAACTCATAGTCCAATTTTCCCTATCACATATGACAACTTCTCTTAGGTTTGTGCATGGGTTTAAGTAGCTTCTTCGGTTTAACGATACGATCACAACGCTTTAACAAATTGATAGCTCTCTCTCTTATTCTTGCACACCTTAAATCAAGATCTTTATCAGTCTTTCTTCATGGGTTAAAGCCTCGATCATCTTACTTCAAGAGGAATCACACACGACAAATCACGAACATTCTTCTCCAGTACACTGCAAGTCCTTATCCAATCTTTAGTTAGCAACGCTAACTTAGAAATCTCTTCTTAATCCTTAGCACCAATATTGGTAATCATCAGCATTAACAACCTCACTATCAACAACAACATTAGCTAGTCCCAACACCATTAGCACGATTCTCTATCTTTAGGCTTCATTTTCATATTATAGTCCAACCCTCATCAAGCTTAATAACATTATGTATACCAACCACTATATTATCTTTCATTATCCATCATTAAACCAATAATCCTCATTTAATCATCATTATCATTAATTATCTTCATCACAATTATACATAGTTATTAGGCCACATCATTATCATCTTTATTAATATCATAGCTTCACCCTTATATCAAATCTATCAATAGTCTTCACTACTCGCTATTATCCACTACTTTTCATAAATCATACTTTAGTCATTACTTAATCACCACTAATAACATTAATCCAATCATTACTTCATATTTATGCATTTGATAGCCTATAATCATCAATTGGACACCTAACCATCAGTGACACTCTAATTATCGCAAATCAATAATCTTAACATTAATAATCCTCAATCCCTCATTACATAATAATAATCCATCTTCTTCATTATTTTACTATCATCATGTTTCATCACATGATACGATCTCAATTGTGCATATTTTCCTAATTGATTTGGATCAAACTTTTGAGCTTAAATGTATTAAATTGCCATCTCCAATTCATGTTTCATTGCTTTCTTATGTAGACATGGTTTATTCTTGAATTTGGTGCGTTTAAGGCGTTTGTTAGTGTTTTGAAACCATTTTAGATCAAACGCAAAGCAAAGGAACGTTCGAAGGCATGATTGCAGTCAAAACGAATGAAAAATGCTGATTGTTGATAGCAGGACGCTTCCGGAATCCTGCCTGTCGCGACGAGAATTTCCAGTGCGTGAAGATTTGAGCCATGATCCAGGCTTGACGCGTCGAGCCAATGCCGTAACATTTTTTACGAAAATCTTCAAATCTCGACGCGTCGAGAATCCTGTGACAGCACATAATTGAGCTTTGCGGAATTGCCTATTTTGCCCCTATTTTTGCTCCCACTATATAAGGCTCATTTTCCCAAAACCCTAGACCTAACTGCGTTTTTGGAGACAAAAAGGAGTGAGAGTAAAAGGTGTTTTCCTATTCAAGAGTTGAAGGAGGGATCCACCAACTTTAGGAGAAGATACTCACCATCAAGGAGCTACAAGAGCTTTGGAGGAAGTAGGAGAGGCTAGGAAGACTACATTCGGGAGAATTTCTTCCCCTTTTCCTTTACTTTCTTAGATTTTGTAAACTCTTTAATATTTGTGCTTTGAATTCAATAGTAGCCATGAGTGGCTAAACTTATTAGGGATTTTTGGGTGAAAGTTGTTTATGAACCTATTGTGCCTTGTTCTTAATGTTTTAATGATATGTTTTACATTTGGGTTTTATACTTTTGTTGCAATTGTGATTTCTATTGTTGATGCTTGTGATTAAAGGCCTAAATTACTTGTATCTTGCTATAGTTGTGTCTTGATGGAAGTTAGGGCATATATTAGAGCACTCACATTTGCACTTGACTTTTGCACCTTGGGAGATGGCACATTTGTTAAGGGATTTCATTTAGATTGTTTGTTCTTGATTAGTTCCTTATTGTGGGTTTGAATTATGGGAGTAATTCCTTCCCTTTTGTGATTGCAATCATCAACGTTTGTTAGAACCCAAATTACATATCTCACCTTAGTTTGGCACTAGGTTAGTAAACACTTGAACCCGAAAATCCCATTCTCTCTATATTGTTTTCATCGACTAGCTTTCTTTATTTTATTTTATTACAATATTTGCAATGTTTCAAACACCATTTTTGTTAGGATTAGCTTCACATGAATATGTTAGTAACTAGTGTTCGATACGCCCCGCTTCCTTGTGGATCGATAACCCAATAGTCGGGTATTTGTTTGTTAAAAATATGCTACAATCAAATTGGCGTCGTTGCCGGGGAAGTGACGTTTAAGTATTGACATTATTGAAAGTTTTATTCTAGGAGTCTAATCCATTATTTTTCTTTATTTTTATTTACACATAACAAGTTTGCTTTGTTTAGTTGTGATCTTGTGTTTTTGGTACTTGTTGCATGCAAACACGGTCATTCGGGAAAGAAGGATTATTACCTTTGGACCTTGAGATTGAAAGGAGAGAAAAGCACCTTAGAAAGCAAAGAAAGATGGCACAAGCTCAAGGAAATATCAATTTAAATCTTAATGGAAATCACTACAAAAAAACGCGGAAATAGCGACGGACTTATTCCATAGCTAAATTAGCAACGGAATAGCGATAACGTAGCGACGAATTTTATTATTTTTATTAAATCAACATTTAGCAACGGATTAGCGACAGATTTACGAGGAATTTTTACGACGGAATATTTCTGTCGCTAAATACGTAGCAAATTTTAGCGGTAAATCTTGGCGCAAAAAATACCTATAGATTAGCGACGGATTTATGATTCCGTCACTAATATTCAAGTGAGGTTTTTGTTATTTTTACATTTAACGATGGATTTAAGTATCCGTCGCTATTTATAGCGACGAGTTCGGTTGATATCTTGTTGTTATTGGTTGTGGTTGATTGGTTTCTTTATGGTCGTTGTTCAGTTGGTGTCTTGGTTATGGATTCGTTGTATTGTACTTTCGTTTGGATATTGGCTTCGTTTGGATGAGTATTGGTTTATGATTCGTTCAGTTTATTGTTGTTGAGTATCCGTTTTGAACTATTGAACAGTTTGTTGGTGTTTATATTCTATATGGGTGCGTAAACCTATTTACAAGCTTATGTATATCTATACTTCCTTGCGGGTGTGAATGGTGGTTGCTTAGCAGTCTTTTGCTAATGGTTCTTTGTCTGTTTTCCAGGTATGGAGTAAGTCTAAGCGAGAGCGCGTTAGAGCTTACCGTTATGAGGATGCTTAGACTTAGTTTATGTTGTTTAGACTTTGTGTTTCGGGCCTGTGAGCCATTTGAGATTTCATATACTCTTGACTAGTTGTTGGGATGTTGAGACAGATTTGAGGATTTTATCTATGCAGTTACTTTTCTTTGGTTAGCCTGTGCATCTAGGCCGTGTTTATCTTACCTAGATGTGGCATGATGCCCCTTAAGTTTTAAATTCGCTTCCGCTATGTTATGTTGTTGGTTGAGATAGGCAGCTGTTGTATTGAGTTTTATCTATCTCAGCTTGTGTAAGGTTGGGGTGTCACAAAAACACTTTAATATTTCAAAGCATGAGTACATGCCATTATGAAATAGTCAAAGTGAAATCACATGCACAGAATAATCTCACTGCCTCATTCGAGAGGTAAAAGGCTCTTACGTAACAATAACCTTACGTAAAAATAACAAGCAAATATATGAATGACTTTTAATGCATTTCACCCATGCAAAATTTCCATGTAATGTATTATCCAAATTGGGCAGTAAAAGATGCATCACCTTTGATGAAGACATAACCCAATTTCCATGCAAGTATTATTGCTCAGCCAGACATCACCTTCGAGAGATACAACACTACTATATTCGAGAGATAATATGCAGTACACAGATTGCCTTCGAGACATTGTTTACACGCGTACCTGCGAGACATCGATAGAACGATTCACGCAAGACTCAGTTCGAGACATCGTTTCTCCGCGAACCGATCTCTCGTGCGAACCGACCTCTCGAGGCATCTCTCGCGACCTCTCGAACATCTCTCGTGATCTCTCGAACAGCCAAAAAAACATTTCTACCAAACTAAATAATATTTTTTACTCCACAACTCCAAAATATTATTTAAGCTTTCATGGTAGATATCTGAACCATTAATCTCATTACTATATAAATATCCAACACTAACCCTATGAATGAGAAATTGGTTCTCAAAGTAGACCCATTGAGATGGAAAATTGTGGGAAAATCTTTAAGGAAAAGCATTTGTCCCACATTGGTTTGGGAAGGGGATTTCACCCACTATATATACAAGAGGCTTTTCTAAGCTAATTGACTTGTATGGCATAGAGGCTCTCTCTCGCGCGCAGGGGGGGGGGCAAATCAAATCCCAAAAATGAGTTCGAAAGGCTTGAACTTGTGTGCACCGGCACCTGCGGGCACGAATGTCGTCCGGAAAATTGGCTGGCCTTGCGGGCATCTCAAGTACCACGCAAACCTTCGGGAGGTCGAGACCTCTGGAAGCAGCGCCGCGGCAAGGATGAGTTCGAGACATCGCGAGAGGTCTCGTTGCATGCCTTGGCCGTGGTGATGTCTCGCGGTAGCGTTGATGTCTCGATGCAGGCGAGTTACGCTCGAGAGATCCGATCTCGCGGAATTAATGTGATTAATCCGCTATGACCGTTCATAAGAATGACCTTTGGCATTAAGGAATTAATGTGATTAATCCTGCAATTATTTCTTATTAATGGACTGTTAGTGGGAAGTAAATTCGTGCTTAGTGGAAGGAAGTTACATGTGAGGAATGAATGCCATTATCAATGCTGTTTTATCACATCCTCGAATTGGGTTCAAACACTAGAGGTAATCTCTTGTTAGACATGTTTGCCCTAGGAGCCAGCATTTATTGTTGTGGGCATTAATTTCTTATTAAATAAATATAATAAATAATTGTTTTATTTATTTTATTGAGGCTTAGTTAATATTTGATATTATCCCATACAATCTTCTTAATTCTTCATTCTTAAGTGTTAAGAGTATAAGTGACGAAGAATTAATAAATGAAGTATTGTAAAAATGTTCCTAGTTATAGGAATTCTAATTGGGCATTAGAATTCCGATAAGACTAGCACATTGTTCTTCTTATGGTGAGTCTCATGCCATTCTGTATGAGATACAGAGAGTGTACATGTGGATGATTGTTAGAGAACAAGTCATTGAACATTGACTGACTACAACGACCGCATGGTGTTTACCTACGTGTCATCGGTATGTTGTATGTTACAAGTATGCAATAATCCTTTGACTTGAGACAACATGGTTGTCTCGTACATATGGTGGACTAGTTTTTGCCAGTATGCGTCTTTTGTTCCTTATGAGACTATAAGTGTACTTGGTGGCCTAGTTCAGTATTGTACGAAGACATGTGTGCGTTCAATAGAGGATCCACTACCTTGAGGTAACGAGGATGTTCCAGTCTATTCAATAATCATACAACTAGAATCTCTGGCCAGAGTATAATGAAGTTGGACTTCAGGTTAAGAATATTGAATAGACATTGACCGGGTTTATAGGTTTGACCAAGTTTGACCATGACCTTTACCTGGTTCGGAACAAGTGTTGTGTGGAAGGAATGTTGCACAATATTTGTAACGGAAAGGTTCATTATAATATATTAAAATATATTCATTGTCAACTAGGTAGTCATGACATACTGCTAGGTGTCACTCATGACTTACGAATTATTTAATAATGAGTTATTAAATAATAATCGTTGCTAGTTTAACTATGAATCTAGAAAGTCACACCTTAATGGTTCGTGGTAATGCTGAGAACTTTAAAAGAAATCGATAAAGAGTTATCGATATTGAATTAATACATTAATAATTGATTAATGGATTAATTTAATATTGGGTAGTTTTGGGCTTTTAAAGGCTAGCAACTTTGGACCCAAACCAGGCTATATATATTGCCTTGCCCAATTTCTTAAGTGATAATAGAAAGCAATACAGAGATCAGGAAAAT
>CM008340.1:15017403-15030987 GCA_002525835.2 Ipomoea batatas
AACTAGCTGTGCACCAAGGTTTCAAGAAGGTCATCTTTGAGGGTGACTCGAAGGAATTAGCAAAGATACTACTCGAAGGTCATACTAATGAGAAAGCTGTCTGCAACATAACCAGAGCCTACAGACTTGGATTAAGGCAACTAGAAGATTGGAGGATAAATATTGTCCCACGTGAGGCCAATACACCAGCAGATGGTCTGGCCAGATTAGCAAGAACTTACCCCAAAGGGATGTATATCCTCTGGTTTCCCCCGGACCACATTCATAATCTGTTAGAGTCTGATAGAGCAGGACTTCCCCATTGGAGATTAGCTTATGATTCCTGCTGAATTCTTTTGTAATATGACCGAGTTTCCCCCCTCCTTATTAATAAAAAATGAGATTGCATTTGATTTATTTTATTTTATTTTGCACTAAAATTTACTTTTATGCACATGAAAAGTTTGAAAAAGAATTATTTCAATTGTCGTACGTAATTTAACTATAGAATTAAAAAAGATATATAACTAAACTTGAGATGAATGAAATTATTTTAATTTTATTATTTTTAAATTAAAATTAAAAAATTTATAATATTAAAATATTTAATTAAATAACAGATTCCAATTCTATATAAAAGAATTTAATTTTAATTACTTTAATAGACTTAAAATAATAACATGTAAATTTCAATTTTATATAAAATATTAAATAAATAAAATATTTCAATTCTAATATAATTTAATTATGTAAGTCCATGTTAATTTTAATTATATATTGCCATAGTATATATGGTAAAAAAATCAATTTACAATATTTTGAAAATGAACCAATTTTATATGTTAATTTAATACATTAAAATAAAAGTATCAATATAGGTGTTATTTAAAATTTTTTAATTAAAACTTTTTAATGATATATTTTTTATATATTAATTTTATTTGTATATACAAAAAATTGAGCTTAAATTGAAAAAGAATATACTGAGTACTGTAGACTATGATTCATGGTATAATAAATATTTTAGGTAATCATTAGTCATTCCTATAAATTAAATTAACATATATAACATTTTTGTTATTATTTAATAGGATGAGCGGGAAAGCAACACTTCTGTTATATATATATATATATATATATATATATATATATATATATATATTTGCATAATACTTGATATTAATAATTTAATAATACTTTTTTATGCAGAGAATGAGGATTTAACTTCTACTCAAAATATTAGTACCTCATTGATAAATAAAGATGGCCAGAAAGCAAATAAAAGAAATGTATTCGGTGTATTCCAAAGTTGATTTTGTACACCTTTGAGTACGGTTAGTAACGATAATGGTCAAATATTTGCCTTCAATAATTTTTTTATACAACACGAACATTTTTTGTTATTTTGATTACTAATAAAATCTATTAATACGCAAGTTCTACATTTTTTCGAACAACTATACGTCCAACTCCGAGCAAACAAAATACGCATAACATATTACCTTTAACTCTTTAAGCAACATTACAAATAGTATGTTCTATATTTTTTATTAATCAATTATTTTATTTTTTACTCTACAACTATTTTTTTATTAGTGTTCTACTAACATTTAAATTATTCTCTTACTTTTTATCTAAACTGAAGTCAGTGAATGGTACCACAAATTCAAACAAGGATTTTGTGAATGGATTTGACTTAAATTCCATTTCACAATTGACTGATGATAGCAATGGTAAATCTCTGTTCTTAGTATTTTGTCAATATTTTTTTATTTTAAAAATAATAATGAAGTACTGATATCAAATGTATCAATACAAATGGCTTTCATTATTCATGTATTGGAGATTATAATTAACCTATTGAATATGATTATATGTAATATAATTTAGATTTACTAACTCAATAAATTCTTTCCATTTAGGTTACAAAGGTCATTGTTGTATTACAGTAGAGCGTGAATTACGGGATACTACAACGGCACACCAACAACCATTACAACACTGTCGAAATTTGATATCAGATTTTGATCAGGTTATTGAACCGCATCAGATGAATATCGATTCAGACAATGGTGAGTTAATATTAGAGAACAAACCTGATTGATTATCAATAACGTTCTTAAATTAATTGTAACACCTCACTTTTTCCCCGTACGAAAGTACATGTAATTTTTTTTATACAATTCGAATACATTAGCGAAAGCTTTTAAATTCCAACAAAAGGAAAAATGGACGTTATGCCACGTTCAAGTATCTCACTTATACTCAAAGGCACAGGCTAAAACCAACTTAATAACACTACCAAAACTCTTACTAATACAAATGTTGATTTGTAATGGTATAATAACATCTTTATACATCGATTCGCTCTCATGTTCAAATGCCATGCCAAATATTTCCTGCAAAAACACTATGGTAGAAACAAAGTCAGCACGACAACTGGTAAGACTTACTCCACCCCATAAAATATATTTTACACATAGCATATAGCATCTTGGAACATATAATTCCACATAATAATCTAACCCCTTAGAATATTTTATTCTCATCCACATTAATCATCTTTAATCATTTATGAATATAATTTGAGGAAATCACACATCAAAGTATATATAAAAATATCCACAAAATTTCTAGGAGATCAAGGCATTGCCTATCCTAAACCAAAACAATCCAACCATTGTTGAGGTAAAAATTATATGGTGAATCTTGCAATTTAGGCCTTGGCACCGCACAGGAGGCAGAAGCTTGGGGTCTCCTAAAAGACGTTCTATTGGCGAATTCTCTTGGTTTGAGGAAGATTTTAATTGAATGTGATTCAAGTACCATAGTCGAAGCCCTCTAGAGCGACTCATTGCATAACAGTGTAGTTGGTAATATACTTAGAGCCTGCAGAAAAGAACTACAACAAATTGTGGACTGACAAGTTTCACTAGTTGCGAGAGAACAAAATGGCTTGGCGGATGTAATTGTGGCAATGTCCAGAGCCACTCATAAAGGTTTTCGAATTCTCAATGATCTCCCTTCTGAAGCTGTTAATGCCTTCGAGAATGACAGAGATTGTGTCCCTGCATGGCGCCATGGCTCCAGTACAATCTAGTTTTGTATAGTTTAATTTTCGAGTATCTCCTAATAGATAAAAAAAAAATAATAATGTCATAATCTATAAATGTTCATTTATGAAGAAAAAAGAAAAAAGGATAAGCTGACCTTCCCAAAAAGGGCAGTAATATATACTCCGTACTAATGCCCTCTTCCCTTTAGCTTCCCGCTGTTTCCTCTCCTCTTGTCTCTCTCTTCAATCCCAACTTCCCTCTCCTCTCAATTTCTGCTCCTTTACTATACAAATTTTATATTTGTATTTATTATTATGTGCGTTTTGTGTTCTAGCCCAGGTAAAAGAAGAAAACCCTAGCTCTGGAAAACCCTAACTTTCTTTTTTTCGGACCCAAAGTTGCAATTTTTGAGGTTTAATTTGGGGGTTTGGCTCACCTTTTGTCGAATTGTCAAATTCTCGGGGGATATGGAAGGAATTCCCCAGCCGATATCCAGGACTGTGGAGGATGTGTTCAACGATTTCAAAGGCCGTAGGGCTGGCTTAGTTAAAGCGCTCACTACTGGTTCGTTTTATTTTCCATCATTTCTTGCCTTTTTTCGGATTATACTGTGTTTAATGGTATAATATAAGTGTAATAAGAACGTATTTGTTTGTTGGTGAAGGTGTTTGCGTGCTTCTATGGGTACTTGAATTTTTATTTATTTATTTATTTTTTGTTGGTTTTGCTGATTTTGTTTCCTTTTTGCAGATGTTGAAAAGTTCTATCAGCAGTGTGATCCTGGTGAGTTTTTATTTTTTATTTTTTATTTTTTTTATTTTAATTTTTACTATCCTTTTCATTGTATTAGATTTAATATGACTGGTGCTTTTAATTTTAGAACTTGTGATTGTTTTTTTGTTCACACTAAACTGAAATATATAGTCTTTTGCATTTCACGCGATGCAACTTTATTGTCTGAATACTTGATGCTGTGGACTTTTGGGGTGCATTGTGCTTTCTATTGTTGATGTTTCTTTTTATTCTTTATTTTTTTATAAATGCTACTTTATTATCTTGCTTTTGTAGAATTTCTCACCAAGAATAATTATTTGGCTGACTGATGGTACTTCAAATTAAGTGGTTGAAGAAGAATCTTAGTATCCTAATTGGAGTTCTAAGCAAAACAGTTGAAATAAGTAATTGTTTTATCCATTTCCTATCTACTGGCATATTTGCTTCCATGCTGTATTCTGGATAGTCTTGTAAGCTTTTGGCATCTGTTATTGGAGTCCTGTTGGTTACTATTTGTTTACCTGATTTTAGCATGCCTACTTGTGATATTGAATAAGAGGACTTATCTCTTATACAGTTATACATGCATTTAGTTTAGTTGAAATATGAACTACTTGCTATGGAGGAAAACGATGTTCATTATGCTATCTCTATTAGCCCATTTTAGCTTTATAAAAAGATGGTGCACAATTCAAGTTGTCTGTGTTATTTACCTGTCAAAGAAAATTCAGGTTGTTCGTATTTATTTATATTGAAAGATCTTTAGTTGGACTTATATTGTTATACCAACTGGTGTTACTCCTAGAAAGGCATGCCTGTTTAAACATTGGAAATTTGATTCACTTCAATTCTAAGGTCTTAATGGTGTTCTCCAACTTATGTTTAGTACAGCCGGTACTTAATCAATTGAGCAATTTAGAGCTAAACTTGATTATTGTCTTTATTTGAAGTATAATGATGCTTTGCTTCTTTCCATGCTTAGTTGAGCAAGTTGGTGGTGACCTGGTAGTGGACTAGTGGTTGGGTTAGTTTTGTTTGATGGGCTATGAAATAGTATTGCGGTCTTTTGATAATGGTATTCAAAGAATTTAGGTGGGTGTTGGTATAATGGAAAGTGAATCACTTTTCATGGAGTTAAATTGGATTGGAAAGTGATTCACACATTTGATATACTGTAATTTTTTCTCTGGAAACTAATAAATACGGAGTAGTTATTTAGAAATTACTAAATAGTTATTTAACATATTACTCTTAGTCTTCGAAGTAGTTTAGGTAGTTTAATTATTTAGAAACTACCAAATAATTATTCTTAGTTTAGAAACCTTTGCAATCAACCCTATAAAAGAGTGTTATTTGGAATAATAGAACAAGTAGAAATTTAATCCCAAAAAAGGGTCTAAGGGAGTTTTGGGTCTCAAATGAACCCAATATTTTCTTCTCTTCCTTTTCCAACTATTATTCTCTATTCATTTTTCCTTATGTTTTCTTGCCCATGACGGGAGAACATAACATTGGTTCCATTGCCGGCATCATGGGCATCACTCAGTCGGAGTTTGAAGCTCTCGCAGAAATAGCAACTGTGTTGAAACTCTTAGACAAAGATTTACGCTGACTTGCCGATGACCTGAAGACTGGCTTCCGCCGATTCTCTCCGAAATTCAACAAACAGAGGTTGATGCTACTTCACTTTGACTCATCAACAATCATTGTTGACCACCCACATGTGGAGATAACGCGGATGCAAGCCAACATTCAGCCTATTAGCCTCATGTTGATTCAACACAAATGGTTGTTCTCTTTTGAAATTGAGGTTGTACACTTTCCAAAAACCGTACTATGTGTGGGAGGGTTATTTCATCACTCTCCAACCCCATCTCATTTAAGGGTTGTGTCGTATAGTATTGGTTAGTATTCATCTTTGGTGTCTCCCTCATCATCCAATGTTGCTGTTCCAACTAACTCCTTCAAAGGATGTCCAAGTTTGGGGTCTTCCTCACCATTGTTTGCTCCTCCATGGATCCGAAGTATGCCACTTGAGGCTTTTCCATTTACACTTCTTTTGCGGAGGCCATTTGATTGTTGGAAGTGTTGGCTACATGCTGACGAGGTTATCAAGCTTGAGGTCTAAGAGGGGAGTAATGATACATGCTGGGAAGTCTTATTTTATTATATTACATAGTTTAGATATTAATAAATTACTAAATAGTTATTTAGAAACTAAGAAATAGTTATTTAGAAATTACTAAATAGTTATTTAACTTATTACTCTTAGCTTTCGAATTAGTTTAGGTAGATTAATTATTTAGAAACTACCAAATAATTATTCTTAGTTTAGGAACCTTTGTAATCAACCCTATAAAAGGGAGTGTTATTTGGAATAATAGAACAAGCAGGAATTTAATTCCAAAAAAGGGTCTAAGGGACTTTTGGGTCTCAAGCAAATCCAGTATTATTCATTTTTCCTTATGTTTTTTCGCCCATGACAGGAGAACATAACAATCAATGTATGGACTTGTGTAATTTATGGAATTCATGAAACAAGTTGCCAAACTTCAAGATTTTAATTAATTTGACAACAATTTTATAGTATTAGTGGAGTATTCATAATACACTTGATTTTCATGTAGATTTGTTGAATCGAACCTTCAAATGGATTAATTGATACAAAATTAAGCAATTTTGGATATGAATTAACTCTCACGAGCACATATTTGCATTATTAGCTTTAGCACAATAAATTCCTTTTGAATCTTGCATTATTAGCTTTAGCACAGTAAATGACAAATGCAAGCATGCAATCATGGTTTAATGCCCATTTCTTCCTGTTCTCCATATTGCTCAATGACGCATTGTTCATCATCTTCAAATTCCATTTCATTCATTTCCTAACTTTTGGCTTTCGATTCAAAATTATCTTCATCAAGATCTCTCAATCTACAACTTCTTGAGGGTTGAGGGCCTAATGCTTCATCCACTCCCACAACATCACTAATATCTTGCCAATCCAATTCCGACTCAAGTTCATCATTCTCAACATTATCTACAATCCAATCTCCTGCTATGCTTGCATCACTAGCAAGCAACCTTTCAATACTTTTGTCCTTTTTGTGCTTGTTTATCAAATTGGCATTAGATTGCACGAAAACTAGATTATTGAGACAGTTTGATTTAAGCCTATTTCTCTTCTTTGTATGTATCTACAATACAAAACATGAAAATATTCAACATTTCTATGGTATCAAGTATCAACAAATTAACATAAAAAAGTATCGAAATAATTAATAATTAGTAAAAAACAAGTTGTAAAAGTGTAAAGCAATATTTCACTTAATATCTTATTTTGCATGTCAATATTATTGAAGAATAGAGTATCTCCAAAATCAATAACTCCAATGCGTACAACTTCTTTGAAATGAAGTTGAGGATCCTTATAATGGTAATAAGGATTCAACAAATATGTCATCAAATTAAGTGGAATTTCTAACCTATCTTTCATTTTTGCCTCAGTAATTTCTATGATTGGCTCATAGTTCCTTGGGACATCGGCCAAGGTAGGCTTGATTTCTTCTTTTGCTCGCATAAGCTCACCATATACAAACCTCATTAATGGCTTCTTATCACAATTAACAATTCGGAGCGCTCTCACCAACGGTGCAAAAAACTTCAAACAAGCCATCACACCTTGCCAAAATCTCATAGTCAACCAGACTGAGTAGGCAGTAGGCTACTTTCCCTTTGGCTTTCTTGGAAAATTTGCGTTCATCCCATTCATTGCTAGTAAACATAGCCCTTAATTCAGCCTTTTTCTTGGCTAAACTTTGTAAAGTAAGGAATGAAGAAGCAAATCTAGTCATGACGGGCATCACTATGTCTCTCTCATTTAGGGATTTTTAAATTTGGTTTGTTTGGCTCAAAATTACATCGTATTGACAGGAAAAAAAAACCTCAGGCGAGTTGGCCGCCCCAAGGCCTACTAGTCAGCCGGCTGCATAATGGGTGCCTAGGCATGAAATCCCATTGGCCTAGGGGTGCCTAGTGCCTAATTGGTGCCTAGGCCAATTTTTACAACATTGTGTATAACAACTAACAAGTTATATTTGCCCTCAAAGTTTTGCAGCTTTCTATTGTGTCTTGAATCTGTAGACATATTGATAGCAAGTTATATTTGACCATATAGTTGCTTAGTTCATTCATCTTACCTGCCTATGCTTAATTTTTAACTTCTTTGTAATGATTTTAATTTTCTATGTTATAGTTCACACAATGGAAGGATTTTTTTGAAGAGGAAATTACACTGCTTGTAGCTGCTTTTGCATTAATTATACAGATTTGTAATATACTAGTTATAGGGAATGTATTTGTAGTAGGATATTATTGTACTTCCACTGGAAATAGAAATCGTTAGAGATAAAAGCCTAATACTTAAGAGAGACATGTCATTAGACAATTCTGTGTTAGAAGGATGGTTTTTGAATCTGATTCTGTAATCTGTATGGCGTATGCATTGGAAACACTAAGATGTATTGGCCAGCTTCTTACAAGGAAAATCATTAGGCAAAATGTTGATGTGGCCCAATACATTTAAACCTCAAATGCATGGACTATTTGGAGAGATAACTTGGCACAAGAAACGTGGAATCAGTGGTTAACTTCTAGTAAACAAATTTTAAGTCACACACTGATTTTATTACATTCTTGAGACTTGCTTTGATGAGTTGTGTTCCTTTGTACTGCACTAATGATTTGTTACAATGTGTAAGAATAAATGCTTTGTGACATTATGCGAGAATAAGTTCTATTTGTGACATTTTCAACTCTCCAATCTCATGTACTTCAATAGGCTGAACAAAAGATATTTTATATTCTGTTATTTACTTAATTCATCAAAGTCCAATTAACTAAAAGTACATTTAGTTAAATTTAGCTAAGTTCAAAAAAAAAAAAAAAAAGTACAGAAGAGTTTGTACATTAAAATAGTTTCTTTGTTAATACAATGTAAATAAGTAAATTAAAATAAATACAGTTTCCTTGTTGAATGTCTTGTTCATACATAAAGGGCAAGTTTTGAAATTAATGACAGTTCCCAAGAAAAAAAAATACATACCAAACATGGCAATGTTATTTTCCCAGGATTTTAGCACTTCCCAAGGCATACAAACTCATGCAGCAAATATACCATATAAAGATAATGCCTTTGTCATATATATTTTATGCACCAGCATGTTGAGATCAGATACAGGGAGCTTGATTTTTCTGGCCTCTTGCTAGGCTTTTCTTAGCATGAGTTGTTCTGAACTAATGCCAGTTGAATTGTTTACATTAAATGATGCCACAGATCCTACTTGTCTTGCAAAAAGGTTGTTTATGAGAGAGAATTGGTCTGTTACGGAGTACATATTGTTCTACTGGCCATTTAATTTTTTCCATCTAAAAAAAATTGTTTTCATTTGTTTTTCTGATTTGGAAGAGTAGCCGTAATAAAAAATTGGTGTCATATCTGATGGCTTTCTGTTATTGTGCATTTGCTTTCCTGTCTGGGGACTCTTTGCATTCTATCGAATTGTCTATTCAGTGAAAATATTTATTTACTCCCCTTGGTGAGGAGAGGAAATGCTTTTATGCACTGAAAAAGGGAATCTGTGCTTCAATGAAGAGATTCTGAACCATTTGATGTTTTCTGTGCAGAAAAGGAGAACTTGTGTCTATATGGGCTTCCGAATGAGACATGGGAAGTCAACCTCCCGGTGGAAGAGGTCCCTCCTGAACTTCCTGAGCCAGCATTGGGCATAAACTTTGCTAGAGATGGAATGCAAGACAAGGATTGGCTCTCACTTGTTGCTGTTCACAGTGATTCTTGGTTGCTTTCTGTTGCATTCTACTTTGGTGCACGCTTCGGGTTTGGCAAGAGTGAAAGGTAAATGCATTTATTTAGTTTCTATGCTTTTTTATTCTTCTATTTTTCTCTATCCCTGTGTCTTGTGTATGTAACAATGAATGCTATTTTGTCCTCATTTCATTTTCTCATAGTCCATGAGACCATGAATCCATGGGAAAATAATTGCTAGCTCTTTGAAAGATAATGCATATTCTGTGCAGTTTTTCCTTACATTTTATGTCTGCAGATTGAGTTTTAAGAGTTTGTCATTCCCTTCATTAGAACAAAAAGATTCTTAATTTTTTCTCTTGTTCGTCCTCATCTTCTTGTCCTCTGGAAAAATAATGTTTTAAAATTAATTTTGGTGCCTATGCCCCTAAAACAAATTGTCATTTTGCCTACTTTGTATTTCATGCCCTACCTATTTGTTTTACTTGTCCTTCAAATTTGCTTGGCATCAAGAAATTTCATCCTTTTGAATGATCAGTTTTTTTGGTTAGTTCATGCATTGGTATCTGTTTGCAGCTACAAAAATGGCAGTTTGTTTTTAATCACTCTTTCCCTATCTATTTTGCAAGCTTTTATTTTTTTATTTGAGTTCCTTCTGTTTTTTTTTTTTTTTTTTACTTTTCTTTGCCTGAAATTGACTATGAAAGAACATAGCTACCAATTTCCTGAATTTGATAGTTATGAGGGGTGTTCATAGATCTGCCAAACTGCTCCCATCCAATCTGCATCAATCAATAATGGATGGGATGTGGATCTGCTTAGTAGAAATCCACCACTAGCAGTTTGGATGCTCCCATCCAATACGCATCCATCCATAGTGGATGGGATGTGGGTTGTTATATATGTATTATAGCTCAATCCGTTGCTCACTAGCCCACTGCCTGAAGTCCAAATGTTCAATTGTAATTCATTAATTTATTTTAATTTTTATAACTTAGTAGACTTAGCCAGTTAGGGTTGCTTTTAAAAATTGAATATTTGTATTTTTAAAATTGGATATTTGGTGGTGGTGATGGTTGTTTTTTTGTTGTTATTGTTGTTGTTTTTTTTTTTTTAAATAAATTTTTTGATGGGATGTTTGAAATTTGATTTTTGAACGCTTAAATAGTTGAATTACTATATTATCATTTAATTTATCTTTTATTTACCCAAAAAAAATTTAATTTATCTTTTAAAACTTAGAATCAATCGTCCCATCCGCATCTAATCCACCATTGGTGGATTGGATTGGATCCCCACACCCCTAGTGGATACAGAGGCTGGTTTGGATGGGAAATTCCAAATCTGCCTTTGGCTGGTTGGATTTAGATTCACCCCAAATACGATCTGTTAGCTTATGATAACAAAATGTTGGAAAGGTGAAAACAGTACACCTTGCAAACAGTGACATTTTTTTCTTGAGTATTGTGTAATTCCTCTTAAAATTGCTTAGTTGAATCTTTACATATATAGGTGTCTGTGCGTGTATAATCTGTGGAGGGATAATATTAGATTTTTAGGTTTATGCTAATGCATAGTTGGCCTTTAAAAAATTTAGTTAGTGGGAGGCAAATCAGCTTAAGAGGAACCAGCTTTGGTGCAACCTTCTGTGAATCATATTCAACTACTTGAATGGGAATACATTTCTGCTCCATGTTAGATTTTCTTCTCTGAGCTTCTTGCCTTCTAGGAGTTGAACCTTTTTTGATTGATGCTTGGAGTTTTGTTAATTCAAATGAGTTCAGTAGCCATAATGGATCCTGTATTGAGCTTCTTGTAATGATCTGGATTTTCCTTCTACAAGATTTTCAACCCCAACGGCACTTCGTTGTGAGCCACCATGCTTATATGTTGGTCTTTGTATTTGTCTTTGACTTATAAACAACGTTAACATCAATTGCCCAGATTGTTATGTTTTCCTAGATGCACTAGCACAATAAAAGTTTGGGCCTGACACAAAATTTGCAATAAAAGTGATTCTGAGCATATGTCCGTTTAAAATGTTAACTTTTCCGCTACATTCTATCCTGAATTGTGTGTCTGTTGCTTTGGTACATTGGTCTGAAAGTGTTTGGTAATTGTATATGCAGGAAGAGGCTTTTCCAAATGATAAATGAGCTACCGACAGTATTTGAAGTTGTAACAGGAGCGGCAAAGCAGGCTAGGGATGCTGATAACAATAGCAACAGGAAAAGTAAATCAAGTGGAAAGGTAATATTTTCTCAAAGTTGGTTCTCACATTTCTTCGTTAGAATCTCATGATTTTCTTCTCACAGTCCCGGCAGTCGGAGACCCACCACAAGGAAGCAAAGATGTCTCAGCCAAAAGAGGAGGACGAGAGCGGGGAAGAGGAAGAAGAAGAAGATGAACAAGGGGCAACGCTGTGCGGAGCTTGCGGTGACAATTACGCCAATGATGAATTCTGGATTTGCTGCGATGTGTGCGAGAGATGGTTCCATGGTAAATGCGTGAAGATTACTCCCGCAAAAGCGGAGCATATCAAGCAGTACAAGTGCCCTAGTTGCAGCAACAAGAGAGCTAGAGTTTAAATTCTGGAAATGGAGAGTTGAAGCTGTAGAACTTTCAGCATAACTTGACAAAGTAAAAACAAGTGAGGCTAAGTAAGTTAAAATGTATTATGTGCTGATTGGTTGTCAACTTTAGTTGCGTTTGCTTTTCACTTTGTCTAGACTAAGTTGAATAATCCTCTTAACTTTAATTTGTGGTTATCCCCGTGTGATTGAAAACGCCAGTCTTTCTTCAAATTTACTTTATTGTGGACCTTGCCTTAATTCCTTTTCTTTTCTGATATTTCTAAGGGAAGTTATATGCTATATGCTTATCTTTGCATCTTTTAGGAAACGATGTGTCAAGCAATATTATTATTTAATATTTACTCACGCCTTATTATCACTTTTTGTAAGGAAAATGCTATTACCCCTAAAGTTTTCCGTAATATTTTTTCTTACGATGTGATTTATATTTATTTGGTTTCATGAATTGATTAACTATTGTCACGTTATGAGGAGAAAGGAGAAAAATTTTGGCAGATGTGTGTAGCATTACTACTGTAATTTACTACGGTGCATTATTTACTCATTATTTTTGTAGTATTAATCCACTTTTAAAAGTATAGGATATTAAAGAAATCCATGCTTTTCACTATCATATCATTGTATTTGTAATTAACTGTTCTTTACTTTGTAACACTATACTTGTAATTATAGCTGTTAAAATGTTAAGTGTGATGTGGATGCGGCAATCTTGGAGGACGCAGTGGGGTTTGGAGCCGTGCTTAGAGATTCTGAGGGTAAGTGGCAACATGTGATGGTCGTTTATATTGCACCAGAGATCCTTATGTTGCTAAAACAATGGCATGGCGGTGAAGGAAGCTCTCACTTAGCTAAAGGATCATGCTCTGTCTTATGTTATTTTGGAAATTGATTTTTTAAACTTTTGTACTGGTTTATTTTTTCGTGTTTAGCCTTTTCATACGTTAGTCTTATTATTAAGCATTGCAAGTTGATTGCTAGCGACATTGAGGACATCGCAAATTATATCGTGGACCGTGGTCCACAATGCATTGTGGACCGCGGTCCCAAAACGACGTCGTTTTGATTAATGAAAACAGACGGTTGAATTCGCGTCACTCACTTTCTTTTCATATATACTGCACTTTCTTTTCATATATGCTGCAGTTACATTTCAACACAACTGCAGTTACCTTTCAACACAACTGCAGTTACTTTTTGATATAACTACAGTTTCATTCGATAATATAAAAACACAAAAGTGAAACTGTTATTCAGTATCTGTTCATATACACTGCAGTTACATTTCAACACAACTAGAGTTACATTTTAATATAACTACAGTTTCATTCGATAATATCAAACACAAATGTGAAACTGT
>CM008340.1:15102212-15117767 GCA_002525835.2 Ipomoea batatas
ATATATATATATATATATATATATAGTATAGAATGAAGTACGTATAAATAAGTTATATATGCATAGCCAATGACCTTATGGTCTAATGGCACCTGGTTGCACTCTCGTGTGAAAGGGGTGAGTTCGAGCCTCAGTACAGGTGCTGCTGCTGTCTCTTTGTGCTTCGGTAGGTTGAGAAAGTAGTTTATGAATAGATATTACATTATAACGGAGTAAGTAGTATTCAAATAAAAAGTTATATATGCATATATGTTAAAAAATAAATAAATTAGCTTAGTTGACAAACTACCTGCTGTAATTTTTTTAGAGGTTGAGACCTCATAAGTACATCTCTATTGAATTTTGTTTCTAATTCTAATTTTAATTTTAGTGAGATTTATAATGTAGATTGATTTGTAATTTAATATTAAATTTTGAAATCTATTTTTATTTGAGTATTTTATTAATTATATTTATATGTATTTTGTGAGCTTTATAATAAGTCATGTATAATAAAATAATTTAACTTGATTAATTAATTTATATAAAATACATTTTATGATTCAATTATGAAATATATTTTAAAATGTAGTTACTATTTATGAATCATCTAGTTAATATAGTTTAGATGTTTCTATTATGCATATTTAAATTAATCTAGATAAAATTTGAATTGAAATCAATCTAACTAATTTTTTTTTATAAATATCAATCAATAGAGAAGATCTGTGATCTATAATGTATTTTTTATTCGAACTATTTATTCAATTAATTATTTCTATATTTTTTATAAATACTTTTATCGTATTTTGAATTGTTTTGATTTCTAATCCCCTGTCATCAAGATTTATGGCTTCACCATGTTTATAAGTTTTGCTTTATAAATTTTTATTAATAATTTCTTTATTATTATTTATTATGATAACAATGTGGTGGTTTGTAAGCTTATTTAATTTTAAATTGTCTGTTCGTTTTTATAAACTATAATTGTTTATTTATGAAGACACTAATACAGTTATTGATTATTTTGCATTTATGAAAGCACTTAGAATTTTTTTCATGATTATTAGTGTGTGTAAAATTGTTAAAAGCTTGTGAATCTTATTTCAAATTATTTGACATTAGTAGTTCTTTTTCTTATGTAATTTAAATTTTAGTTGTGAAAATATATGTTAACTTCAGCTAGGCCTTGAGCTTATAAAATAATAAGATTGGGTTAGATGATTCTATTGCATCTTTTCATTGTATAACATAGCCCGAATTTATCACCCTTCATTTCCCTCCAAATTCACTCAAACTTTGTCTCCTTTATTTCACTCCTAACAAAGGAATAGTTATAAAATTCTAAAATTGCCCTCAACAAGCCTTAATATAGAATGGAGTCTGTAAGCTTCGTTAGGGTGAAAGATTACATTTATAACATCTCCAATAATTAAGAAATCATATTTTTTTAAAATTTTGAACAAATTCTACATTGCATAACTTGCAACAATTAAAGAATTTAAAAAATACAATTTTTCTGACCAATCGCTTTGGGACCTGAGTACCGGACAAGGTTTGGGATACAACGTTTCTATACAATCCGCCAAAAAGCCTCGTACGTTTAATGATGCTAGAATCTAGATGGCAGTGACATGGAGTCTATAAGAGAAGCTCTAGTGCAGCTCTATTTTTTCTTTTGAATGTACAACTAAAAAAATCATGAGCTGTGTTTGGTAAATAATTATTAGTTAATTGAATTAGTGTGTTTGACTAGTTGATAACATTAATCGATTGTAGAAAGATATTTAGTAAATTAACTGATAGTTGATCACATGCAGAATGACCTTTTCAAAAAGTTTATCGAAAAATTGTTTTGAGTGATTTTTTGAATTTTAATCTTTTAGAACAATAAACTGTTACAAAAAGCTAATTAATGAAACACTAATATTGACTTTTTAACCAAATCAAACAGCTAATAGTGGTCAAACAAGATAAAATTAACAGATAAGCTAACTATCTTACCAAAAAATCAAAATATTTCCTAAAATTTGTATAGGTAAATCAACACAAATTTGTCACTATACTAACTAATGATAGATTTATGATAAGAAAATAATATGTCTCTATTTTGCTTGTCATAAAATATTTACTAACAGAATACAAAATTGTTGTGAAATTGACCTATATAATATTTCATCGTTAAACAAGAAAGACTCGTCACTAATTGTGTTTAAAGTACAATATTTTTTTAATCCAAATTACCAATTAAATAATAACAAAAACTTATTGTTAAACCTGTTGAAAAATGTAAAGTCATCCTTTAGGATCTACAGTAGTATTTAAAGAGGGATGTATGCAAGTTCATATAAACTAAGGGTGTGTTTGGTTTATGGGTTTACGCACTAAGAATGATAATCAAAATCGTAGTTAATGTTTGGTTGACAATTTTTTAAAACACAATTACGGGATTTGATTAGCATTTCAATTAAAAATCGCATTTCCTAATTAAACAAGGTATCATTCAATCTTATTGGTAATATAATTTTTAAGTTTGGATTAGTGTATTTAGATTTTTGTTTTGAATTTTTTGTTTATATTGGTGCTTTTAGAATCAATTACCTTGGTTTTTTTTTTTATATTTTTAAAACCTTTATTTCCATTATAATGTCATATTGGTAATCATTCCAATTTCACCATTACCAAACATGCAAAATACTTTCACCAAAATCCCTACCATTACTAAGTATTTGATTCCCATTCGGATTCCGATTGCCATGTGCGAACCAAACACACCCTAAGATGTCTAATCTTTTCACTTGTCTTCACTACTTTTACTATGAGTTATTGGCTATCGTCGGCTTAGTTTTTCTTTAAAAATCACGGAATATTTCATAACTAATTGAGTTTAAAGTTGTTATACCTTGTATCAATGTTGCAAAAATCCTACCTAGGAGCCGATAAATCCCCATCTAGGCGCTAAGCGCCAGTCGACTGCCTAGCGTATCATCTTAAATGGTGGTATAGGCGGTCCTGGCCGCCTAAACTCCGCTTAGGCGGCTTAGGCGCTGAGCGTCTAGGCCTCTTAGGCGCCGACTAGACATGCATCCTAGGCACCGATTTGGCCACCTAGTCAGCCAATTAACTATTATGTTCTTTTTTTTTAATGGGTTATTTCACTCAAAGCAACATCGTTTTGAGCGAAATAACCCTTATACAAACTCTAGATATTTTTTAGGTTAATATTTAATATTTTAGTATTAACTATTAAATTATTATATAAGTTATAATTATTAGTCTTTAAAAAATTGAAAATACTTAAACAAATTTAAAAAAAAAAAATACATTGGCGCCTTTGCGCCGATTAATTATACCCACCTAGCCGTCTTAGGCGGTAGGCGCTCCCCGAGCGTCCGAGAAGAGAGCGATTTTTTCAACCATGCCTTGTATATATGAAACTTTTGGAAAAGTGTACTCCATAATTGAATAATTAGGATTTGTAATTGGTGAACCTCATGTTCTTGTAAGTTAGTGTGATTGAGTAATCTTGTAACTATGCATGATGTAGACTTATAAATAAACGTTAACTTGTAGATTGGTTTTGCAAATATATTCTTGGTGGCCATAGCCTAAATATCTCATCAATGTCTACATATGGATAAAATCTTTAACTTACGCCCATCAAAATTAATTTGATATAAAGTATTCAGATACCATGCATGTATTATCTTAATTAAATTTAGTTATATCCAAATCATTATTGATCTAAATAATCAGGACTAGAAAGCAAATTAGTAAAGAATTATTGATATCTAAGAAGATGTGATAGGTAGTGTCATGGGTGGCTTCCAAAGGAGACTAAACACATGATATTACAGTAGGTGGAATAAGGATGTTTGCTAGTTCCCAATTTTGGATCAAGGAGACTCAACCCTTTACTGTTTCTTTTTTCTTTGTGTTGACTGCATTTGGCTTGAAGAAATGGTTCTTGACCAAAAAGGAAAACAAGTTGGGTGTGATGATATAATAGAGTAGTGTGCTTTAGGTCAAGTCTTTCTTATCAAGAAATTAAAAAGACAATGACATGTTGGTAAATAACTAGAAGCTGATTGCGTTAGTGGTTCGACTAGTTGATAGCATCAACTGCTTACAAAGAAATCCCAGAAACCCCCTCACTTTGAGAGGTTGCTCCCTCAAAGGAGTTGGTGAGACTCGATCCCTGATCTCTTCTCTCAAACTTCACCCCTATGATCAGTTGAGCTGTTCATGCGCCCAATAAATAAATAGCTCATGACAATGCAATGTAAGGTATCGATCTTTTAAATAAGAGAAGATTTTTTAAGATTGATATTTTAGCTGTATTTTTTGTTTTAAAAGAAAAAACAAACAAGCAACAAAACCTTTATAATTGAGATTTACCCTGCATCATGAGTCATGGCTTGATTCATGTATCATGTATGTATATATAGAATTTGTCATAGGGAGCATTGTGGTCATTACATGGGATAATGCAAACTCTAATTAATTATCTGTGGCCCAAACGAACCCACCCCAAAAAATCTTAGCATTATTGTATTTGTGTTTTATATTTTTTATATTTCATGTTGTTTCACCCTTGCACATGCTCTAGGAATAAAGAAACATACAAACAAAAAAGAAGGAAAAAAAAAAAAAAAGTAAGGTTGGATAGACGCAATGTGATATTGTAATCCCCAAGATTAGAATGAAGAAAGGGTGATGAGTAGCTTTTTAGAGTTTTTAGTGTTGCATTGGACACATATGGATTGCACATATGGATCATGACAAAAAGAAAACAAATTTGATGATTAGATTAGGATATTGTGCTTTAAGTCGAGTCTTTCATATTCAATCAAAGGGAAACATCCAAACCATGGACTTCCATGTATGTTTATGTTACCCAAGTTGGCTAGTTTGAAATATCTACCTTTTTTCCCTGATGCAATAATGAAAATGATTATTGTTAGTTTTACGGCTGCGAGATAATTGTTCGATTAGTCAACACTACCATAAAACTTAGGGAAAATAATAATGTGAAAACACAATAACAATTGGATAGAGTGATTGCACTTGCATTAAAATCAGAACCCTCCACAATGTGACCCTAGGGGTATTTATACCAGACTAATAGACCTTACAAAGAAAACAAAGAAGAAATTAACAAATTTAACTTTAAGAAAGCTAATTAAACTACAATGTGACCCACGGGTATTTATACAAGACTAATAGACCTTACAAAGGAAACAATTTAATTTAACTTTAAGAAAGCTACTTAAACTAAACTACAATGTGACCCAGGGGTATTTATACAAAGACTAATAGACCTTACAAAGGAAACATGAAAGAAATTAACAAATTTAACTTTAAGAAAACTACTTAAATTGCTCAAGCCCACTGAATCCACCTGATTCTTGGATCCTTTATCGCCCGGGCTGTGGATCCTTTATCGCCCGGGCCTTCGCTAGGAAAGGGAGCCGGTCAGCGGGTACCCCGTCTGGGGGTATCCATCAATTATAATTTATCAATTTATAGTAAATATAATAGTACAATTATGATTTTTTTTAGTACTACTTTCTCAACCTACTAAAGCACAAAGAGTGAATACCGCCTCTCTAGGATTCAAACCCATGATGTCCCATTCGGGAAAGTCACTTTTGTGCCACTAGACCACAAGATCATTGGCTAGTACAATTATGATTAATCATGTACAAATATGGCAATCTGTGGCATGATTCATTAACACGACACAAAACTTGTACGTGTACAAATGATACACATTTGGACCACCTTTAATTGGCTTAATTATTAGTAAAAAACATACGTTATTTTATTAGGTGGTTTTGTCAGTTCGCTGGAACAGGTCTGGAGCAGAGCCAGCGAGCAGTCCAGTGGACGGGATTTTTTCAAATCAGAATTCAGTCATCATTATCCTCTTTTTACTCAGATCTAAACTTATGACTGATCCTTATTTGGAGTGGTTTTCAGCTGCAATATTAAGGGATGATTGGTTATTATTTTGGCTATAAATATAGCTCAATCACATGGGATTCTTTATAAGCTTGATTACTATTCTAATCCTACTTCAATTACTCTTTCAAATCAGTTTTCACAAGAGGATTTCACTCTGGTTTTTCTACAGTTCTTCACGTGTTCTTATTCTGGTTGCTTGAAGATTCAGCCGTGTTGGTGAATCGTGATGTATTGCACAATGTCAGCTCCAAGATGAGGAAGGCTTAGCTAGAAGTAATTTTTGTAACCATTAGTGTATGATGGTTGTTGTTAGACTTCTTGTAACCCTTGCGATCATCTAGTGGATTGGGCTGACGTGAAGTGCCCCGCAGATGTAGGAGTGGAGCTCCGAACTGCGTGATCAATTCTGGTGTCTGGTTCCTTTTATTGCTTTATTGTTTTTATGTTTTTATTTATCTGTTTCTATTAATTAATGTTTCCGGATAAATATTTCTTTTAAAATAAAGTTGGAACCTTTATCAAAATTGTACATTCAAGACCCACAATACAATTTCAATTGGTATCAGAGGCCGGGGACTTAAGTTATTAGTCTAACCGATCTGGCTAAGAAATTGTGTTTCTTGAACATACAATTTCACAGTGCTTTATTGTTTTGGCTATACGCTATTTTATTCATCTCACTGTGTGTTAAGTACTCTAGAATGGATAAGCACCGACCTCCTCCAAAACTAACCAGAGAAAATTACGCATACTGGAATGCACGCACCAGAATGCACCTTAGGGCCCAAGGTGTATGGAAAACAGTGCTGTCCGGATGGGATCACCCTACCAAAGATGGTGAAAAAGAAGGAGATTCAAAAGTGTTAAAACCTGAAGTTGAATGGACTGCTCCAGAAGCAACTACAGCAAGCTACAACGCTAAAGCCTTAGATATTATATTTTCGTTAATTCATGAAAGTCAATTTAACTTGATTACAGGTTGTGACACTGCTAAAGAAGCTTGGGAAATTTTAGAGACCACTTATGAAGTACTACTTCAGTCAAGCAGTCCAAGCTCCAACTAGTCCAGAGTGATTTTGAAGATTTGCGTATGAATGAGGATGAAAACATTGTAAGCTTCAACGAAAGAGTTCAAGAGATTGCTAACCGTGTGGTCACTCTGGGTGAACCATTTTCACAACAAAAGTTAATCAAAAAGGTTCTACGTTCCCTTCCGCCTCGGTTCAGAATGAAGGTAACTGCTATACAAGAACATCCCGGGTGGGAAAATCAACACTCGGCACAGCTAATGGGTAACCTCAAAACCTATGAAATGGAAATATTGACTGACCATTCTAGAAAACAAAATAATGTTGCCTTCACAACTGACGAACAGGGCACTGTACCAGATCCAGACGAAATCGAGGATGATGATCCAGTTGATTTGTTAACCAAACATTTCAATAAAATCTTGAAACATGTCAAACAAAAGAATAGCTTCCGCGGCGACAAATCCCAAAACTTCAACGGATCAAATACATCAAAACGTAATTCAACAACGAGTGGATCAAATTACAAACCCGCTGCGTCTCGTACAACACGCAACCATCTGCATCACGTACAACCCAACCTCGAGAAAGAACAAGTGGCAAAAACATACGCTGCTATGAGTGCGAAGGCTACGGACATGTTCAGGCTGAATGTCCCACCTACTTGCGAAGAAAAAAATCAATGGCAGCACTAACATGGAGCGATGATGAAGCTGACCCAGAAGTTGAAGCTAATACAGAAGAGATTACTGGCAATTTTGTTGCATTCACGGCCAGGATTACAACTGATCCAGAAGATGAAGATGAAGATCCAGCTGACTCGGAAGGTTGTGACTACAACTCGGCAGAAGATCTTGAAGCCCCTGTTTTTTCTTATGAAACCGAGTATAAAAAGTTGTATTCAAAATGGGAATGCTTACTTAAGGCAAATCGTAACTTGTGTAGTCAAGTAGGGATATCAGAAAAAGCTATCAATGTATACAAAGATCAAATAAGTGAAAGAGATCTACAACTCAAAGCAGCTTCTGAACGAGAAGCCAAGCTGAACCAGGATGTGGTCAAGCTTACACAGGAATTAAGTTCACTCAAGAAGCAAATCCAGATGATGGACACCACATCAACACTTGATGAAATTCTTGACACAAGTCGGCATTCAACTACCAAATATGGTCTTGGCTTCACCGGAGACAAAAACAATGGGCAAACTATCTTTGTCAAAGCTACTGGACCAGATCCAGAAGATACTCCAGAAACTAGTACAGCGAGGCAAATGAGTTCAGCAAGGCACCGTCATAATATGGTAATGAAATATAAACGTGCCTATAAGGCTTATAATCCTATATGTCACTATTGCAGGATTCGAGGACACACCAGACCTGAGTGCTACTACTTTTACAAGGATCAAAGGGCCGAGAAATACATTCACAAGCGCATTGCACCATTTGTAAAATAAGTTTGGGTCAGGAAAGCAGATTTTATATCTCAATTTATACCACATGCAGCGCAAGGGAAAAATGATTCTCGAGAACTAGTGGAAGATGAAGAGATTGGATTAGAGAGTCTACATTGAAGGATCATCGTTGAAATAAAACCAGGTATTTTATGTTTTAATAAGCTATTTTTTGCCTAATAAGAGTTTACTTTCTTTACAGATCAAGAACTGTGTTCAGATGTGGAATCTCTAAGGTTTATTCGAACTCAGTGCTTCGTTAAAAGCGGAAAGAAAAATCTCTTATGAAGTATGGGTACCTTCTACTCCTTATTCTTTAGTTGGTATTTTCTCAATACCTATGTCTAAGTTTTTTTTGTTACTCTTCTTGGTTTGTTTTTTACGTTTCTCGTGTGCTATGTATGCTTTCTTAAAATGTGCCTAAGTAGTTTTTTTTCTTGTTTCTATCTGTGTTTTTTTTATTTTCTCTGGACTGTGCTCGCTTTATCTGTTACTGAACCTACTTTGCTTGACTTGCTTGTATCTGTTCCAGAGTTAATCTATGTGTTCCTCTAAATTGGTGTTTGAATCTGATATTGCTATTCTTTTTGTGACTTTGTGTTACATGTTTGGTCCTGTCATGACCGTATGTGACTTTGTGCGTGTGCTTCTGTGCTATCCAATTTGAATCTGTGCCTAAATTTGCTTTATCTCAATATGTTTAGTGTTTTATGCGCTGCGTTTGACCCGATTGACAATTTTTTTTGCAATTGTGACTATAAGTGTTTTTTATATTAATTGCTGAATTGTATTCTAGTTCTGGGTTTCTCGTTTCTTTATTTCTTATGCAGGTTCATGTAACAACTTCAAGAAAATTTTTGGGCCGAAGCAGTTCATACCTATTGCCACACTATCGACATAGTTTATCTTCGTCCTTGCACAAACAAAACTTCGTATGAAATTTGGAAAGGTAAGAATCCTAATCTCAAATTCTTCCATATATTTGGTTCACGGTGTTTCATTTTGAAGGATAGAACTCCCACGGCAAAGTTTGAACCAAAAGGCAACGAGGGTATTTTATTAGGTTATTCATAAAATAGTCGTGCTTATCGAGTTTATAACAAAGTCACAAAAGTCATTATGGAATCTGAAAATGTCGTGGTGGATGATCAACCAGAAGATATATTTGAAATACCCCGATCTCAACTGGGCTACTCCACAAATAAGCCAGAATCTTCAGAAGCAGCGTCAGAACCCTCTACACCTAATACGGGTGCGATCTAGGTCTATAATCCAGAAACAACTCCAGGATCTGCTCTAGACGCTCCAACACGCATACAAAGGAATCATCCAGTACAGAACATCATTGGAGATCCCAGCTCTGGAGTTAGAACTCGAGGGAGAAAACGTGATTATCTTGAACTTGCAGGGTACGCATGTTACACATCGAAAATCGAACCAAAGAATGTAAAGGAAGCATTACATGAAGAACACTGGATCAAGGCCATACAGGAAGAACTCGGCCAATATGAAAGAAATAAGGTATGAAATATTGTCCCTAAACCTCACGGTGTTAACGTTGTAGGTACAAAATGGATATTTCGAAACAAGACAGGCTTTGTAGGCAACATTGCTCGGAACAAAGCTAGGCTGGTAGCAAAAGGATACTCCCAAATTGAAGGCATCGACTACGATGAAACTTTTTGCTCCTGTAGCTCGCCTTGAATCTATATGTCTTCTACTATCGATTGCATGTGCACTCCAAATCAAACTATATCACATGGACGTCAAAAACAGCATTTCTGAACGTATATCTAAATGAAGACATTTACGTCGCTCAACCCAAAGGATTTGAGGATCCAACTCATCCAGACTACGTATACAAGCTTGACAAAGCACTATACAAACTTAAACAGGCCCCAAGGGCATGGTATGAAAGGCTGACTCAATATCTACTCCAGCATGACTACAAGAGAGGTGGAGTAGACAAAACGTTATTTATCAAAAGGTTAGATCAAGATGCAAGGGATGAAGACCCTATACAAGATGATCAGGGCACTCCGTCCAGCTCTCCAGTCCACTAGATTGATGATCACTTTGGCATTTTTTGTGTCAAAAAGGGGGAGAATAAAGTTAGGGGGAGTAGCTCTTTTTGGTGTTTTGGTTGCTTATTTGGTCAACTCATTATGTTCTGGTTGACTTGAATTTGCCTTATTTGCCTTTAAGTGACTTATGTGTTTTTATATGTGTCTCTATGGCTATATGACTTCTTATGTGAAAATATGTTATGTGCTATGTGATGTTATGTGTTGTCAACCAGTCCATGATGAGTTAAGGTTTTGGGTTGTGGTTCTGAGAAAAAGCTTCTGTAGTGGTTTTCATTTGGATGTCTCTTTATCAGATTGATGGTTGGTTATATCAAGTTTGGCTGATACAGTCCCATATAGTGTCAAACAGGGTACAACTCTCTTTGGTTGTGACTACGAATCGTCTGGGCACTCCGTCAGCTTCTAGTTCTATCTCTAGATGATCACCTTTGGCAATTCCTTTGTCGAAAAGGGGGAGTAAATATTAAGGGGGAGTGGATTATCTTTGAAGTATATTGTCAGAATTATTTTGAGTATCTACTATCAGTTTTTGGTATGGTCTGTCTGATCCTGGTTGAATTGAGTATAATATCTCTTGAAGATCTTTTCGAAGCCTATGTCAGGTACATCTAATACGTTATGCCTTTCTAGTTTTGCTTCATAGGCTATTCATTGTAAACAAATATACTTGAAGGCCTTTTTTAATGAACTTTGGTTACATATTCCTTTGCCTCAAAAGTATATTTGTAGTTCAGGTTTTTGACAAATAATTGCCAAAGGGTGAGATTGTACATGTACAAATGATACACATTTAGACCACCTTTAATTGGCTTAATTATTAGTCAAAAACATACGTTATTTTATTAGGTGGTTTTGTCAATTCGCTGGAACAGCTCTGGAGTAGAGCCAGCGAGCAGTCCAGTGGACGGGATTTTTTCAAATCAGAATTCAGTCATCATGATCCTCTTTTTACTCAGATCTAAACTTATGGTTGATCCTTATTTGGAGTGGTTTTCAGCTGCAAATATTAAGGGATGATTGGTTATTATTTTGGCTATAAATATAGCTCAATCACATGGGATTCTTTACAAGCTTGATTACTATTCTAATCCTACTTCAATTACTCTTTCAAATAAGTTTTCACAAGAGGATTTCACTCTGGTTGGCGATCATCTAGTGGATTGGGCTGACGTGAAGTGCCCCGCAGACGTAGGAGTGGAGCTCCGAACTGCGTGATCAATTCTGGTGTCTGGTTCCTTTTATTGCTTTATTGTTTTTATGTTTTTATTTATCTGTTTCTATTAATTAATGTTTCCGGATAAATATTTTTTTTAAAATAAAGTTGGAACCTTTATCAAAATTGTACATTCAAGACCCACAATACAATTTCAAAACTTAACACTTAAATAACATATTAATGTTTAGCATTTACATGTCTCGGGCCATTAACAGGTTGACTCGTTAAAATTCATGTCAAACGCGTCAACATGTTAATATTAACATTAGTTATGATTTTTAGATATTATTTTATCATTTTATAAATATTATGGTGTGTTATGAATTGAAATATCTTTTTATTATTTTGTTAGATTCAATTGTATATTTTTAAAAAATAAAGTTTTCTTTTTGAGTACTACTGACGTATCTGTTCATAGCTACTTTCTCAACCCACTGAAGCATAAAGAGTCAACAGTTGCCTCCACTAAGGCTCAAACCCACTCCCATCATCCATATGGGAGTGTTAACAGGGACACCAGGTGCCACTAGACCACAAGGTCTTTGGCAGTTTTCTTATAAAGTTATATATATATATATATATATATATATATATATATATAGAGAGAGAGAGAGAGAGAGAGAGAGAGATTTTTGATACACACATGTCTAACATGTTTTAAACAGGTTATTGTGTCGTGTGAAACCAAATTAAAATTTATTAACTAAACATGTTTATCATGTCAACTTATTTAAAAACCATATTGATGTTTGTGTTTAAACTCCAACCCATTAATCTTAATGGTTTAATTTGTGTATGTTTTTAGTTTTATCGTGTTAACCCATTAACGAATCTTTTTACACAAATGTTCACGCATTTCACGTATGAAAGTAACACTCTTAAAAACTGAATATATCACAAATGAATACTAAAACATAAATGCTTTATACTCTTCGAGAAATATAACCAAACTTCGACGCTTTATTTAGTCATATCTAATTACATTAAAATAAATATAGCCACACACCTCAACAAAGTACTTTGGATTAGTCCTAGTTAGTCCACAAGTAACAACTCACAATAATCAACTCCAAATTAAATGTGACTAATGGATTTAATTAATCCAGGATAGCTCGGATTAATAAAACCGATAATAATAGAAATGCTACTGGATGATGATTTGATAGAAAAGACAATGAATAAATGTCACAGAGACAATTCTTGTATTAATAATGGTGTAAGATCATTACAAAAGTGATTGTATTCAGACAATGCAAAATATCATATCCTAACAAGACAATGAATAAATGTCACTGAGACAAATCTTTTTATACTATGAAGAAGGAGTTAGTTTTAACTGCCTTCTTAACCGAGTCCTTGCGTGTAGCACACAAGGTGGACACCCCCGCCGGGGATACCCCTTGTCAAGGCCAACCTGAGGTTACTTCTCACCAAGGCCACCTCCCTCTGAGGCTACCTCTCACCAAGGCCACCTCCCGCCGAGGTTGTCCTAGGCCGAGGCCGCCTCCAACCAAGGCCGCCCTTGGACGAGGCCGGCCTAGGCCGAGGCTGCCCCGGCTTGAGGTCGCCCTCAGCCCGGGTCGTCTTACAAGTTGCTTTTCAAGTCGCCTCTCCTCCTCCCCGAGTTGGAGCTCGTCTCCAATATATCCATCATCAGTCCCCCACTCTCTAAGCTACGAGAATTCTTCAGCGAAAGAGAGTACTCATGCTCCGACCTTCATCAACACGGTGTTATCCTCTTTTACGTGCCTCATGTTTGTTCTTTAGCTTCGCGTATGAACCTTCTAACTTATGGGTTTACTTTACTCTTTTTGCTCTTGCGCATTCTTGATCATTTACTTTCTTCTTGGCATGCTTGGCCGAGGTCATTCTTGATCATTTATGGGTTTACTTATGGGTTTACTTTACTCTTTTTGCTCTTGCGCATTCTTGATCATTTACTTTGTTCTTGGCATGCTTGGCCGAGGTCACCCCAGCTGGGCAAAGCCCCTAGCTGGGGCTGCTCGGGCTAAGGCCGCCCTAGGAGGACTAAGCTCGAGTCACCTTGTGCCCTCCTTAGGTGTGTTTGGCTATACTTAGTGACTACCTTCATTGCTTTGGCCCAAGCCCGAGGCTTGGGCTTCGACTTTACTTGGAGGTCGGACATCCCACCATGGACTAACTTTATCAGTTTGACTGATTTTTTTTCTTCTTTTTTTTATGTAGCATGTAGTTGTTTAGCCAATGGTACTATAGGTCAAAAAACTCTTCTGTTGGGTAGCTAATGAGGTCGAACCTCTTATCCCCTTAGGGTGATAGCCCTTCAACCCGAATCTGTAGACACTAGGCCGTTAGGCTCTTCTGTCAAGGTTGGTAGTGAGGTCGGACCTCGTGCCCCCTTAGGGTACGATAGCCCTTCAACACGAAGTCCTTATTCACGGGCCGTTAGGCTCTTCCGTCGAGGTTGATATGCGAGGTCGGACCTCGCGTCCCCTTGGGGATTGAAGGGGTCGGGTAAGTACCCCCCCCCTCCTTCCTAAAAGTAGTGAAAATGAGTCCATGGAAAGTTTTTACTACTTTTATTAGAGTTAAGGGGACAGGCCACCTTACAAGAATGGGATTATTGGAAATATCTGAACAAGTGCTCGGAGTTCAATACTCTATCTATCATCTTTCTTTTTGGTGTCTTGAGTTTGTAGCTGTTGGGGCTAACCACGACTACTACCACGTACGGGCCTTCCCACTTCTTGGCGAACTTCCCCCCCCCCCTCCTAGGGCTGGCTTACCTCACGCCTCAACAAGACGTAGTCGTTGACTTGGAAGTAACGAGGTCGGACATGTTTGTCATGGTAAGCCTTGGCTTGTCGTTGGTAATTCTCGGCACGTATCACTGTTATTTCTCTACTCTCATCAATGAGGTGGAGGCTGGTCCGGTGTTTGTCCTTGTCGAGGTCAGGGTCATACTCCTCTGCCCGGTGGGAAAGTATGGCTACCTCTAAGGGGGTACGAGGTCCGAACTCGCATACTAACCCCAACGGAAGAGATTAACGGTCCGATGTCTAAGGACACGGGTCGAAGGACTATGACCCTAAGGGGGGCAAGAGGTCCGACTTCGTTCACCACCCGACAGAATAGTTTTTTAACCTAGAGTACCCTTGGCCAAACAACTATATGCTACCCAAAAAAAAAAATCAAACTTCAAAAACTAGTCTATGGCCGGAGGTCCAGCCTCCAAGTAGAGTCCAAGCTCCAGGCTTGGGCCAAGGAAAGGAAAAAGATCACCAAAGTATAATCGAGTGCGGCCAAGGGAGCCACTGGGGACTCAATCCCAGTCCCCTCAAAGCGGCTTCAACTGGGTAGTCCAAGCTAGAGGCGACCTCGGATAGGGTGGCCTCAGTTAGGGGCGGCCTCGAGCCCGACTATCCCTAATAAAGATTGCTACCTCATAGACCAGCTCAAGGCGAGGAACTATGCCGATAAGGAGCTAGATGATCAAGTAACGATGCACGGAAAGAGTAAAGTAAACTCATAAATTAGAAGGTTTATATGCGAAGCTAAGGAGCGAACATGAGGCACATAGAAGGGGATAACACTGTGTTGATTAAGGTCGGAGCAGGAGTACTCTCTTTCGTTTACGACTTCTCGCAGCCCAGAGAATGGGGAACTGATGATGGATATATTGAAGATGGACCCGACTCGGGGAGAAGTGAAGGGCGACCCGGGCTAGTGGTGCCCCCAACCGGGGGCGGCCTTGGCTTAAGATGGCCTCGGCGAGAGGTGGCCTCGGGGCAGCCTCGGCGGGAGGTGGCCTCAGGGCGGCCTCGACGGGAAGTGGCCTCAAGGCGGCCT
>CM008340.1:15147840-15161943 GCA_002525835.2 Ipomoea batatas
CTTTAGTTAAAAACTTGATTCTTTCTTTAAAATTTTTTTCTTTTATTTATTTTTCTCAATAGGTTGAATCCACAACTCCGACTTGATAAATTCAGTGCAAACGAGAGATCTATACACTTTGAACATAAATTTACTGCTTATGTTCAAATCTTGATCTCTTCTCCCAAGGGATATGTACACTTTGAGCATAATCTATATACTGTCGTTGTTAAGGTTCAAACATTAATCTCTTCTATCCAATATTGTATACTGAATTATTGAGTGAAATTTGTAATAACTATCTTTTTTCTAGTTGAATTTAGGGAAGTATTTTTTTCTGAGAATATAATTTATTTTATATGATCAATAATTAGCTCTATAGAAAAAGTTTAAATTATTATGTCTTTTAAGTGAAAACTTTTTAAATTTTCAAAAAAAAAATAGAGAATTAAAGAATTAGAAAATAATTTTTATTAAACTAAATTCTCCAATTTGTAACTCTTTTCGTTCTTCTCATTTTTCAGTGTTTTTAGAGAATTCATAGGCACAATTCTCTAAATACAGAAGTTTTTCATTGTTTTTAGAGAATTCATAGGCACAATTCTCAAAAAATACAAGAAGTCTTTCATTGTTTTAGGCTAAAATTTGTTTTTAGAGAATTCATAGGCACAATTCACAAAAGCATGCTAAAATCTTACAAAAGCTGTCGTGCACGGCAGCTTTGTGTACTTTTTTATATATTTTTATTTCTTATTAATTATGTATTATATTATTTGATTATTATATTTATTATATAATATAAATATGGGATCATTTTTTAAAGTGAGAGAATATTGCAGGGATGTAGAACAAATAGTGAAGAATTTATAAATTTGATGATGTAGAAGTTAGATCCATTTTAGAAAGTGAGAGAAATTTATGAGTTAAGGATAGTCTTAGAATTCATAGGCACAACTCTCAAAATACAGAAGTTTTTCATTGTTTTAGAGAATTCATAGGCACAATTCCCCAAGAGTTTGAAAAATATTATTTGGATTCTCAAATTTTATTCTCACACTCAAAATTTTAATATTGACATTTTTTAAGATTCACAGGATGAAGATAGTTTATCATCTCTTGTTACATCAAAGAGTAATAGGGCGTTTAGTGTCTTCAAAAAAAAAAGGCGTTTAGTTGGATAGAATTTGAATTACTTAATCCCTACACAATTTCAAAGGCAACTAAATTTCTTAGTTTGGTTGGAAGAAATTGCGATTCTCTCGTTTTCACGGAATTAGAATCTCGACAACTCATTTATGGTTCCAGAAAAATACTAGTAAGTAAAAGGAAGGATCAAGAATGTTCTATCTTTCAAAAAAAATTTATGGGTTCGGCGTGACCTTAACAGCGCCAATTTTCTCTATTTCTCGTCTCTGTGTTCGTGAGTTTCCTCATGTCCCCTTGAAATTTTAATTCCGTGTATTTTAGGAAAAAAAAAAAAAAGATAACCCTAAGACAAAATTATCATTCTTTTTTTAACCTAAAATTAATGTCTGATATTTCCTTCTAGATGATAGCGTGTATTATTCTTTGTCCACTGTCAACACTCAACAGAGAACGTCGTTCTTGAGCAATAATCATTCTAGGCCAACCTTAATCAAGTATATTTTCTCAAAACTCTCAAGTATTTAAATTTGATGTGTATATAACGTATTTGCCTACATTTTGAAGAACAAATTTTTGAATATAATATGTTATTTTTTTAGGTGTTTGAATATGCAAATGGGTTCAAGAGATACTTGTCATATAACAACAACAACAACAACAATGGGCATGTTGGACTTTATACTACTTATTCCATTTCAATTCCCATGTACACTAAACATTGAAATTAAAATTCCTAGTAATTTTATTCTTGCTAACCAAAGACTGAAATTTAAACTTTCACTTTATTTCTACGTTATTCTTTTCCCATTGAATTACAATTCCTTTCCCACATAATTCATTCCTTCCAACCAAACGCTTCGTAAAAGGGAGTAAATTATGGAAGTCCATGTAGTAGAATCCAATAGATTTTTCTTAGTTTTTTTGTACGCCCTATGATGAAGTAGAGGATAGAAAAAGTGGTGAGAGAATGAATTTTTATCTCCGGCAAATGAAGAGTTTTTTTGTGGTATCAAGGAAAGAGAAATAAATGAAGAATCATTGATGATGTGCCGTGCATTGCACGCACCCGCTGGTGCGTTAAAACCTTTGTTTGTTTGTTTGTTTGTTTGTTTTTTTAAATGTCAGATTTCAGTTTTTTTTCCTTTTTCTTCCACCTTCTCTCTCTTATTTGTATCATTAAAAATTGTGTAAAATTTTTAACTAGTGTGGATATAGAAGCGGAAAACACAAAGAATTCATAATAGCATCCACACTTGTAAACTTTATGGGGTTTTTGCAGACAAAAAAAAAATCAAATAAGGGGTTTTGACTAGTGTGGGGATACGTCATTTTAAAACTTTAGGTGCGTGGTTTGTATACTTAAGGTACATTATTTCAATACTTAAGGTTAAGTAGGTTAATTCTAAACATAAGGTGCGTTCTTTTGTGTTATCTGCACTTCGCACGGGAAGTTATCTTCGCACCTGATTAAGTCACTATATATAGGTTTATGATCAAATGAGTCCACACTTTCTCATGAGTCTATGTGGATAGATCTCACTCATTGAATGCTTGAGATCAATGACTTACATTTCAAATGTACAACTGTGCACGAGTGAAATCTAAACCATTAATCTCAAATATTCAGTGACTCAAACTTATATCACCTGAACAATATACGATTAATTTTTCACATTGGTATTATTTTTTTAAAAGCTCCAAAATTCTACGGTGGAAATAACCGAGCCAATTTGTTTTCACAATCACTTTCTACCAATGAATACTCTAGTTTCTTATATAATCAGAAAAGTCCAAACTCCAATTTCTTCATCTATCTTCACCAAAGAAAACTCCAATGTCTTCATCCATTTTCACCAACGAAAGCTCCAATTTCCTCATCACTCTCCACACAAAAAAAAATAAAAATAAAAATAAAAATAAAAATAATAAATAATAAAAAATTATCTTTTTACTTTATCTCAACCATACATCCTTCTTGAGTTGCTTTAAGTACGTATAGATTGTATTTACTTCATATTTGATTTTCATTGACGTATAGTGAGTAGTTTTAGTACAAATTGAATACTTATTGTGAAATTGAGTGATTTCTTTAAATATCTATAAATATAATTTTAAAAAAAATAAAAGTCTTGCAAGATGATTTCTAATTGTAATGTCCTATTTTTGAAAAGTAAACAATTACTTGCCATTTAATGCCTTTCTCATTTCAATTTTTTTTTTCTTGGAGAACCTTTCTCATTTCAAGTTAGTAATCTAAATAATGCAACAGACATATATAGTAGGAAAAATGATTATATAAGAATTTGTTTACTAGAAAAAACTAAAAATCAATTTTAGCCGTCCATATGATAAGATCTAACAGTTTTAGAGTAAAGAGATAAAAAAAAATACGATTGTATTTTGATAAATTTTTCAACTTTAAAAGTGCATTTTTAAACACTATATGGTACACTTTTCAATACTATAACGTGCATTTTGGCTAGTCTTTAAAGTGTAGTGCACTTTAAAATTCACATTTTAGAGTTATCATTTAGTTTTATGCTTTGGTTTAGTGTTTTGCTTTTTAGTTTGGTTAATGTGTTCACTTTTTATGGTTTAATATTTACAGTTTAAGTTTACGATTTTTTTTTCGGTTAAGTTTCAGGGTTTACCCATAAATATATTCTATATTGTTAAAAATTGCACTATATAGTGTTAAAAATTGTAATTTTAAAGTTAAAAAAATTATCAAAATACCACCATAATTTTTTTTTCTCAAATTGTATCAAATCTTTTAGTTTTTTCCACGATGAACAATTGATATTGGTTTTTCTTAGTTTGTTCTTAGTAATGAATGTGACATTGTATAATTTCCCAAAGTGCATTATATAATGTTGACAAAGTGCACTTTTAAAATTGAAAAATTATCAAAATGCCATTGTGAAATTTTTTCTCTTACTTTGATGATATTTTAGATAAATGATTGATATTAGTTTTTAATTTTCTATCTCCTTAAAACAAGTTTTCATATGATTATTTTTTTCATATATATATTCATGAACACAATCAACACATTTAATATGGATGAAAATTGTTGTCACTCATTATACTTTAAAAGGTAATTAAGGCTAAAAAGAATGTTACAAGGCACATGCCTTTCAAATTTTAACTCAATCGCAGATTAAGTAAATGTGAACATATCTTTAAAAAAAAAAAAGGAAAAAAAGAAGTAAATGGGAACATTTTCCCTATAAAAAAACATTATAATTAATGAGAAGTACCTACTCTATAATTGATTGATCAATTAACAAACATGGTTTTGTCATATTGGTTGATGTGCCAGCAAACATGTTTCTCATTTTGTCGCAGCCTAATTTCTAGTATAGAGTAGATTGTCGACTTGGAATAAATTATTGCTTGTGTGTATGGGATGCTCATGTTTTAATTGATTTCTAAGTTCTTGATTGTGATTTGTGAAATGTATCATTCATCCAACCAGAAATAACATTTTTTATAATCATTTTGGCAAACACACTTACACACGTATCACGCATCAATTTGATCAAGTAACAAATCTTATCCTTTCAACTCTGTTTACTTGGTAATTATAAAGTTACAAGTTTGACTTTCAACAGTACCGATCTATTGATATTCTTAAGTTGAATTAATTAATTAGAGACAATTTATATTAATTTACCTCTTTGTGATTTTTTGTTGATTAAGAACAATATATATATGCCAAGGACCTTGTGGTCCAGTGGCATCAAACCCTTCCCTTTATAGGGAGGTGGTGGGTTTGATATTTAGATTTTAACAAATTCTGCAATTTTTTTCCCATTTCTCATGTTGTGTGTCTACACAACTACGAATATATTTAAAATACATAATTTATCGTACATAATTTCATAGCACAAAACACAAAAACTAAAACTAACAAAACAATACACACACACATATTATATATTTACTTATTTTCAAATCTGATTTAGGTACACAGTTTATGTCTACAAGCACAGAATTTCACAACAGACACATAAATTCATAATATAAGAAACAATATGGTGTTTGTTACACAACTATTAATTTGTTTCAGGTACGCAATTCAGGTACAAAATTTCATAAAATAATACTCCGTATATAAAAACTAACAACACAAGGACATACACATACTTTATCGTAAAAAAAAAATGTAACATGAATGGACAACCAAACGGTCACCGTTAAAATAAAATAACTCGTCGTGCGAAAACAACCTCGTATAAGACTATGGTCCACAGTTTACTGGAAATTACTGATTGTCACAAGATAATATTTACTCAATACACACTCTCAAATGGCTATGGATTTCCACGTCATCCAAAAATCTTATCCTTTCAAATCATATTGCTAAATTCTTGACCCAATCACATCAAAGCCAGTCTGGAAAATTTCATGCGTAGACAACATTCTATCCTTGAAAGTTTGCAACTTAGTTTTGGCCTTTTGGGCTAACACCATTTGGTAGTCCATTGCAACAAGAAATAATTATATTTATTTATTGGACTAATTTTCATGACAAATGTGCTAATTAAGTAAGTCCAAATGAATGATTTGAACATTAAGAAGGAGAAAGCCCGTATATACGAGGCCCAAGCCCATAGATAGCTCCCATTTTCTCAAACACACGACGGTTCAGCTTCAGCATATCATTCACCCATCGCCATCCATCATCAACAATCAACATTCAACAAGCATCACCGAAGATCAGATCGAGGAGAATATCAGCAACGGCCGGACGGCGAATGGCTAAGTCACTTGGACCGACGGGGGAGTTTTTCAGGAGGAGGGACGAGTGGAGGAAGCACCCGATGCTGTCGAATCAGTTCCGCCACGCCGTTCCGGGACTCGGCATCGCCCTTGTCGCCTTCGGTGTCTACCTCGCCGGCGAAGTCTCCTACAACAAGATCTATGCGCCTTCTCATTCTCACTCTCATTCCACCACCTCCGCTTCTCACTCTCACTGAGAAACAATCATCACTTACAAGGTCATCTCACTTTCAATTTTTTTTTTTTTGGTTCATAAATTTTTTAAAAATTAATTTGTTCTATCGGGTAATTGTTACTATTGTGAAATCGAATGATTGATCGGTTGTGTGCTTGTGTTGACGGCGGTTTTCTGTTACGGAATCACCAGTTGCCTCTCACTTTTGCCCTAAATCGGACTTTCGGTTCATAAATTGAAACAACGTGTATTCTTCCTTTCTCATGATTTAGAATGTTACAATATTGCTTTCAAAAAAAAAAGAATGTTACAATATTTGTATGGTAATTTTGTAATCCTAGTTTTACGCCGAGTTGATGGGTATTTTTGTTTGTCAAATCTTTATTGATTAAGGAAATGAGTGGATTTTTGTACAGATTTAAGTAATGCATACTGCACATACCATAAAAATGGTCCTTGAAGATCGGGGTGTAGATAAGATAATGGCCCTGTTTGGTAAATGGCTTTTAGCTATTTGGGTTGGCTGTTTGGGTTAGAGTGTATGATTTATTGATAACATTAGCTGATTGTAGAAAGTTATTTGATAAATTAGCTATTAGCCGATAGCTGTTTGGTATAATTTCTTTTTTCAAAAAGCTAATTGAAAAGGCTACTTTGAGTAGCCTTTTGAATTTTAGCATTTTGGAGTTACAAAAAGCTTATTAACCAAACAACTAATAGTGGTCAAATAAGCCAAAATTGTCCATAGGCTGATTATTTACCAAACAGGACCAATACTGTGTACTTTTGCAAACTGAAGAGGTCCTAATGAATTTGGTGGGGGTAGGCTGGAAAAATGATTGGGGCAAGAAATGAATAATTTCATGATGTGATGAGTTCTGACTTCTCACTGTCAGTGGAAAAGAAAACCCTATAGGGCAATAAAGAAGAGATGGAGGGGATAGTTATTTGATGTGTTACTGTCAAAGGCAAGAAAGTCTTGTCTTCTATTTTCACTGATGAACTTTTAAATTTCCATATTCTTGTTTACTATCAGAAATAAAACTGGGGGATTTTTGGAACTGAAACCTTTGATAAAGCTTTGGTTCCTCTAACTACATTGACAAAAAAGAGTTTACAAGATGTGGCAAGCGCTTGATTATGTTTTTAATAAGTTGTGCTATAAAAAAAATTTGAAATATTAAATTAGCTTTACATCTTTAGTCCCTGTTTTACTTATTTCAAGTATTTGTGGTAAGTTCCAAACCCGAAATGGAACTTCCAAGGAGAACCACATATTGCTTGTTGACAATTACATCAGTGAGTCTGATCTTTTGCTGTCATTTTTGAGAACCACCACTTAGAGTAGCTTTGACATGGATTTATAATTTTGTTTGGTGTTAAAGTTAGCATCTTAGTATAGTGATAACACATAATCACAACTCGGATAAAATAAGGTAAAAGGTTTTAACATTTTGGCTAGAAGTATGCAGTCATCTATTGTAGATATTTATGAAGTAACTGTATACTACTTTGTCTTAAAGATCCAAGAATGGCTTCTTTGTTATCCAATATACAATGTAGTGCATACCACTGGTAACGGTAGTGTTATTGGCACAATGTTAATAAGCTACTTTGCATCATGCTAGCACATGGATTACATAAGTTGCGGAGAACTATGCTTGCTGGTAACGTGCTGGAGTTTTTGCTAGAGAATGATAAGATTTAATTCAATGTTTCCCTTGCTCTGCCAAGCTTGATTTCTTTTTCTTCTCCTTTGACAACACAACCAACATCCTCTTTTGTTTTAATCTGGATCCATTTTGTCACAATGCAACATGTCTCTTTGTATAGAGTATTTTGCACAGCCCTTTTATTCCTGCTCAGATGTTATGTTCAACTCTTCCCCTCCCTCCTCTGGTCACAATGCTGAAAATATAACAGCATGCACTTTGTGGTCACAGTTTTGGTAATAGAAAGAAGTTCACAGCTTCCTTTAAGGCATGGGTATGACATATGGGAGAATGGCCCAAAATAATCGTGTGAAACTAGAAATTAAGACCCTTTTTTTTTTTTTTTTTTTAATTTTAAATTTACAGGGGCTTAGCCTTTAGTCCCTTTATACTGCTGAACAGCCTGAACTGTCATTGATCTAAACATGATTAGAATATATTGACCCAGTTTTTTTTTTTCTTCTAAAATTTGATTGTGTTGTTTGCTCTTTGCAGATGAACTCATTGTGGTGCGCAGAAGCAGGATCGTGTAATCCAGTCTTTTATATTTCTTTCTTTGATCATCTATGATTTATGAATAAGATATACATCAAACATGAACTTGTGTTTAGTAAGCCTGAAACCTTGGGCTGATTTGCAGATAGTGCCTTGTTAAATTGGTTATTTGTGTTTATGGTTATTACACAACCATTTCGTTTTTTTTTCCCCATCTCAAAGGATGTGCTAACAAGTAACAACGTTGTTGAATCATGCAGTGAAACCCAGGATTTGCATTCCCACAGTATCTTTAGGGTCCAATTGGTGGAAGCCCTTATTTTTGGCTATTAAAGTAAAATAAAGTTAACAGAAAATGGTCATTTTAGTCAAAGAAAAATGATATATTTTGATGAAAAATGTAACTATTGGGCTTAGTCAACACTACTGTAACTTTGACAAATAATGCACAGAGTATTTAAAGAGTACCGAATGTAGAGTATTTAAACAGTACCGAATGTAAAACAATAATGGCATTTAAACAGTACCGAATGTAAGAACAATAGTGGCTTTATAAAGAGTACATCAAGAAAATAATATTGGAAAAGAGAGGTGAGTCACAAATTCTTATTTGGTCTTATTTATTCTTATTATTATAAACTATACAATAAATAAATATAGAGCAAAAGAGAAATTAATAATAATAATGAGACAGATTTTCGGTGAACCACGAGCAAGGCTAAAAGTATTTCCCTATAAGGAAAGTGTTACAATTTCTTTTTTTATATAGCAAAGAGAAACAATGGAGAATTTCTCTCTTGGGAATGAGAAAAATAACTATAAAAAGGACGCACCTTAACTTTAAATATATGCACCTTAAGCTATATAACTACGCACCTTAACATTAAAACTTAAACACCTTAAACTTTAAACTTAGGCACCAAAGCTATAAACTTACGTGCGAAAATAATGCACTTAAAACTTTAAAGATACGCACCTAAAGTTTTAAACTAATGCATCTTAAACTAGAAAGTAATGCACCTTAAGCTATAAAACTACGCACATTAAATTTTAGACTTAAGCACTTTAAGCTTTAAACTTAGACACCTATAGGCTACAACTATAAACTTACACACCTTATGCTACAAATTTACACATCTTAATCTTAAACTATAAACTTACGCACTTTAAGTTTTGAACTTAAACAAAATTACCATAATGCACCGCATTTAAAAAAAAAAACGTTTTCTTCTAGATGAACTGTTGATTTTGGCTAGATCAAGGACTGAGATTTCACCTCATTTTTTATCTGGAGACCTCCTTCACATTTGATCTCTGGTGTGTGTGTGTGTGTGTGTGTGTGTGTGTGTGTGTGTGTGAAATCTAAAAACTAATAAGTGTGAATGAAAGTTATACCATTCATTTATGTTAGTTACTTTTTATTTTATTTTATACATTATGCTATAAGAGTTATATTATACAATATTTTTGTAAAAAATACCATACTCTTATAACTTCTGTTATCTTTTACAACTATTGTTGCCAACTTGCCATGCACATGCATCCATCATATATTTTTCTTATCTTCTTCAATGGTAATAATATATAGAAACCCAATGGGGTAGCTCAAGTGGCAAGTGAGCTCTCTTTGTGGGGAGGAATTTCGGGAGAACCCGGGTTCAATTCCCACAAGTGACGATTCCCTATGGGCCAGACGCTGGTGGACCCTGGACCGTTAAACGGACGGATAGAAAGACCAAAATAATATATAGATATTACATGTTAGAGTACTATATAAGTTATTTCCTAAAATATAAATATCAAATTTTAAAAAAATAGTTTACATTATTATTATTATAAATTATAATAATAATAATAATAATAATAATAATACTAATAATACAATAATATAGATATTTAAAATCTAAATAAATCTAAGATTCAATAAACAGTACTAACATTGGACATTGATTTTTGATCAATAACTGCGCTTCTTTCTAGCTTCATCTTGTTACCTAGGATGTCTTTCAAAAACTTTTTATACACCGGAATATGAGTTATCGCTTCTAGGAGTGGCATTGAAATTTCCAGATTGTCAAACATCATCTTGAATTTATTTTCATGTTCAATCTCCCTTGATTTCCACAACCGTTGTGGAAATGGTAATGAATTTATAGGGATGACCGAATTTCCAGGCTGTTTGGCTTTTCCTTTGTCCTTCTTAGGCACTTGATTCTTATCCTTGCTTTCCTCCTTGGTCGGTTCCTTTTCTTGCTCATTAGACCATCCTCAATAGTTTGGATTTTTTCTCAATTTTTTTGTGGGTTCAAACATTTATCTCATCATACACTATCTCACTCAATTCAAAAAACCATTCTCCCCATTAGTTTAAGTTTTTTCTTAGTTTTTTATGAATACATCATTTCACTCTACTATATTTTGATTATTTATTTATTTATTATCATTATAAAAATTATAATTACAATTATTATTTTTATTATATTTAAATTTAATATATCAAAATTTAAATAATTTTATAATTATAAATATTTTAACATATCTACATTTAAATGAAATAATAATTATAAAATTAAAATTAAACTAGTAATAAATAATTAATATAATATATAAATTAATTTTATACACTACATATCTACGTTTATAATTTATAATATATGAACTAAAAAAAGTAATAAACAAAGAAATAAAATTAGTAATATATATAAAAAAACTTTGTGGCAGTTGTTGTGCTAGCAACGGCCACAAAAAAAAAGAGAGTAAAAGATTCAAAGCGGCCGCGAGTTGTGGCGGCCACTCCGTGTCTCACTACTTTAAAAAAAATTTATTTTTGTTTATTTATTATAATTTGTCATAAATTTACTTAAGAAAAATCCTGATGATTGGATCGAGTATCAGCTGTACTCTTTTTGTTGCAGTTCGAAACCCACATCTCAATTGACCCAATTTACTAAGGGTGTGTTTGGTTGCGGTTTAGGCATAAGGAATGGGTATGAAAGTGATTGCTAGTGTTTGGTTGATAAGGTTTTGAGAATGTTACTATGGGTTTGGAATACCCCATTAATGAAAAAATTAAATCCATACCCTTATTAAATAAGTGTTTCATTTCACTTCCTCATTTCTTTCCCAACTATTAATAATCATTCCCATTCCACCCAACTACCAAACATGCTAAATACTTTCACCAAAACCCATTACCCTTACCAAGTATTTGATACCCATTCCGATTCCGATTTCCATGTGCGAACCAAACACACCCTAAGTAATGCCTAACGATCCATCTGATCACAAAAATTGGATCTTGAGAGGAATATCAGTTGTACTCTTTTGCAATATATGAATATATGCATACCATGTACTCTTTTTCTCAGTAGATTTTTCCTACAAGATTTTTCTAGTGTGATTTTTAACGAGGCATGAGTATGACATAGTAGGCTAAACCCAAAAATCTTGACGATTATACCTAGAAGACTTATAGTTATACTCTTTTCTTTAAATAAGTTTTTCCCGCAAGGTTTTATTATGTTAGAGTTTTTAAAGAGGCAACCAATACTATATATGAGTTTATAAATATCATGTACTCTTTTCTTCAACTAAGTTTTTCCCTTAACGAGGCACGCATATATTAATTAAACGATTCATGTATTATTTTTCATGTCTAGATTTTTCCAACAGGATTTTCCTACCAAATTTTAACGAAGCAGGATCGTGGTCAAATAATGTCCAAGGGGGAGTGTTATAAATTATATTAATGTGGACATTATGATTGTAACAGTTGTAACGTTTGTGCATTATTATTCTTATTAATGTTAGTAGAAGTAGATATTATATATTTGTATTCCCCTATTGTAATTGTACAAGGATGAATAAGAATAATCTTCTATTGTTTACAATTCTTGTTTCCTGTTTCTGCTATTTTATTGCTTCGTGTTCATCAAACGAGTATAGGCCTGCAAACAATTGCAACATAGCTATATTTAATCGGAGAACCAAATCTTGAACACAATCAATAGTCAAAGGATCGCTTATGATTAAATTAATAATCGAGAATAAAATTGATAAATGTCAATGGTTATTGTTTTAATTTAACTTAATTATCAATTACATTAATTTTTTGACACCTACTAACTTTTTTATAATATAGTATCTGTTCATATATATTTTCTCAACTTATTAAAACACAAGAAGTAAAGGTTGGTTTTTTGCTATGCTTACTGCTCTTCATACTGATTTAATAAGTCAGTGTGTGATGTTATGTTGGGGTATTTGGGGCAGTCGAAATGAGAGTTTCTGGAATGGTAAAGGGGTCGTTTACTTCATTTCTCTGTTTTTCCATTTCCAATTTTCCATTTCTCCAGTTTTCCAGTTTTCCTTCTCCAATCCTCCAGTTTTCCATTCCTCTAGTTTTTCAATTTTCCTTCCCCATTCCTCCGATTTTCTATTTTTTTAAATTTTAATGCATAGTTTGATTGCAAAACAAAATACTCAAAACTTCATTAAATACAATCATCACATATAACATTTGATATTTCTACAACAGAGATAATAATAATAATAATAATAATAATAATAATAATAGTCAAGAAAATAATAATAATAATAATAATAAAGATATAAAGATGATAATAATAATAATAAAGATATAAAGATGATAATAATAATAATAATAATAATAATAATAATAACAACAACATCAATAATAATAATAATAATAATAATAATAATTATTATTATTATTATTATTATTATTATTATTATTATTATTATTGGGTGAACCCTTCTAGTTTGATCTAAAATAAAGATAATAATAATAATAATAATAATAATAATAATGAAGAGGATAATAATAATAATAATAATAATAATAATAATAAAAGGTAAGAATAGAATGCGCAGAAAGGCAAGGGAAAAAGCTGGAGCAAAATGAACCAAAGTAAAACTAATGCGTGCAAACGTGGATTCGAACCTGAGACCAAGGCATCACTTGGTACTGTTCACCCGCCTACTTCCCATTTCTCCAATTGGAGAACTCCTTTTTGGTTCTCTCCAAAATCATAGAAAAACGGAAGATTGGAGATGGAAATATGTTTTGGAGGATTGGTTTTAGTGAACATGTTTTCCATTCTCCATTCTTCCACCCTTCCATTTTTTTATTTTTTTGGAAAATTCTCCATTTTTCCAAGTTAGTAAACGACCCCAAAGCTTTTGTGCGTGCTGTTGTTGTGGAGTCAGCATTGTCATTCCTTGATAATTGGAAGGCTGCATGCGAATCAGAGAGCTATAACCATGCAAGCCGTGGTCTTGAACAGAAATGGAAGAAGCCACAAGCTGGTAGAATTAAATTGAATACAGATATTGCCATTGATGAAGCGAATAATATTCTGGGGCTAGGATGGGTCCTTCGTGACGATGGAGGTCGGTTCCTAGCTTGTAAAGGAGAGCGACGTCCGGGCAATTATGAAGTAAAGGTGGCAGAGGCAATTTGTATTCGAGAGGCACTCAGCTGGTTAAAAGGAACAGGGATGGGAGATGTCGATGTCGAAACTGATTCTCAATTAGTTTATTTTGCTTTACGTTCAGACTCGTTTACTTCTAGTTTTGGTTTTATTATTGACGATGTGAAAGAGGTAGCATTCACGATTAGTGATGTTGACTTCTATTTTGCTAAGCGATCTGCGAATCGGGTTGCCTATGCTGTTGCTAGGGAGGCCGTTTCTGAGTCAGGTTACGGGGAATGGTTTGATTATCCACCCATTTTCTTGTTGATTGTCTTTCTGCTGATTTAATGAATTAATTTGTTTCCTACAACATGCA
>CM008340.1:15172906-15187331 GCA_002525835.2 Ipomoea batatas
TCATATAGGTATCAGACGGCAGCTGTATTTGAGTTGGTGAGGACAAATTGTGTGGGGCAGGATCCAAAATAACATATTTGATCATAAAAAATTTATTTTGCGTGTATTAGAATATTGAATATTTTGAATTAAATGAATATATTTTATAAATTAAAATAATGAATGTTATGCGTTAGCATAATTTATTTTATATATATGCTATAATAATGAAAAATTTTGAAGTAAATAATATATTTTATGGGTTAAAATAATGTATAATATACTTAATGTGTTTGGATAATAAAATTTTTAAAATAAGATAATGTATTTTAAGAATTAGAATAATATATTTTATATGTTAAAATAATTTATTTTATGTGTTTTTGAACCGTAGTCCATACAATGTGGACCATGATCCATGCAATAATGATTGGTATTATTACATCGCAAATTATATCGTGGACCGTGGTCCACAATGCATTGTGGACCATTGTGGACCACGAATCAAAACGACGTCGTTTTGATTAATGAAAACAGACGGATGAATTCGCGCCATTCATTTTCAGTTCATATACACTGCAGTTACATTTCAACACAACTTTAGTTATATTTCAACACAACTACAGTTACATTTCAACACAACTACAGTTTCATTTTGATATAACTACAGTTTCATTCGATAATATAAAAACACAAATGTGAAACTGTTATTAAGTATCAATTCATATACATTGCAGTTACATTTCAACACAACTACAGTTACATTTCGATATAACTACAGTTTCATTCGATAATATAAAACACAATGTGAAACTGTTATTCAATATCAGTTCATATACACTGCAGTTACATTTCAACACAACTACAGTTACATTTCGATATAACTACAGTTTCATTCGGTAATATAATACACAATGTGAAACTGTTATTCAGTATCAGTTCATATACACTGCAGTTACATTTCAACACAATTACAGTTACATTTCGATATAACTACAGTTTCATTCAATAATATCAAAACAAATGTAAGGCAGTATCTTTTGAGATGAACTGTAGTGTCAATTACGGGCTCCGTCTTTCACTTACTGAAACGACGTCGTTTTGGGACTGCGGTCCACGATATAAGAACTGTTATTACATGGACCATAAATAAAAAGTAAATTTTTAATATACTAAAAGTACATTATTTTTTTTTACGTAATGTACATTATTTAAGTATTAAAAGTACATTATTTTATATATACTATCAAATAATGTACCTTTAGTATAAAAATAATGTATATTTAGTATATAAAAATACACCTTATATTTATGGTCTATGCAGCTACTTAGACCATGGTTCGCACAAATAATTTACTGTTGGTGACGGCAAATTATTGTGTGGATCATGGTCCATATATCTGTGTGGACCATGAACATAAGGTACATTTTTATTATACTAAAAGTGCATTAATTTTGTACTGAAAGTACATTATTTCATAGTATATATAAAATAATGTACTTTCAGTACTTAAATAATGTACTCTAAAATAATGTACTTTATGTATAAAAATAATGTACTTTTAGTATATTAAAAATGTATTTTTTTATTTATGGTCCACACAACTGTGTGGGGCAAATTATGCTATGGACCCGGGTCGACCAAGATGAACCCGGGTCTATGTTCACAAATTTAGAACTCTACGTTCACAAGTTTAGAATTCTCTATTCACAATTTTAGATCTCAATATACAAAATTACATTACTCAATATTCACAACTTTTGAACACTATATTTACAATTTTGTTATATAGATTCAAAAATTGTGTCATATTGTTGAACATATAGATTTGTTACTGTTGAAAATAGAGTTATGAAATTGTGAACATAGAGTTATAAAATTGTGAACATAGAGTTATGAAATTGTGAATGAAAAGCTATGAAATTGTTAACATAGAGTTATAAAATTGTGAACATAGAGTTATGAAATTGTGAATGAAAAGCTATGAAATTGTGAACATGAAATTATGAAATTGTGAACATGAAGTTATAAAACTGTGAACATGCAGTTATGAAGTTGTGAACATAGGGTTATGAAATTATAAACATAGAATTATGAAATTGTAAACATAGAATCGAGTCTACTTTGTAAGGTGGACCCGGGTCCATGGCATAACAAGTGATTGTGTGGACCATGATTTATGCAATAATGATTGGTTGGTGACTTAGTTGGCCTATTGGGCTTTTTATGGCCTCGTTAGAATTATAATTTTATTATCTAGTTTAGTTGTTATTGGTCAAGGCCCAAATCGAATTTACTGTCATCGTCATCATAAATCCAATAAAATGTAATTTGCCTTCCTAAAGTGCAATCATTATTGCATGGACCATGGTCCACACAGCTGTGTGGATCAAAAATAAAAAGTACATTATTTTTGTACTGAAGGTACATTATTTTTATACTGTAGGTACATTATTTTAGGGTACATTATTTTTGTACTAAAGATACATTATTTGATATATACTGTCAAATAATGTACCTACAGTACAAAAATAATATACCTTCAGTATAAAAATAATGTACTTTTTATTTTTGGTCCACACAGGTGTGTGGACCATGGTCCATGCAATTTGCCATTAAAAACCATTATGTATATTTGTAAATATTGTTTAAATATACATAAACATTAATTGTTTACTAGTTCTTTTACTGAAAATATATTTATGAATTTTTTAAAATTAAGAAAACGTTTTACGGAGTTTTAATAAACTTTTTAGGAAAAACATGTCTGAAACACCAAAGCACTCATCTTTGAGAGTTTTCATGCATGCATCATACTTGACAATTCGTGATAAATTTTGATATTAACAATTCTATTGTAATATTATGTATTCGTGACTATATTACAATGTATTTTATACTTGAATTACTCCGTATATTTTTTTATATATATCCATATCACTTGAAAATTGTACAATATAATGTCATTTAAGTCATCAACAATGTTATGTATTGTAATGTATATGTTTTTTTCATTTTTATAATATAGCAACGTTAAATAATTTTAAAATGTGAAGTGGTAGTTGTTTATAACATTTAATCCAGGGGAAAAAAAAAAGTAGGCCACGTTCACAAAGATGTAGTAGTAGGTCGAATAATGGGAGAAATGATGTATTGTTCAATTCTTTTATAAAGGAACACCTTTTTATTTCTTTTTTGGTGTATACCATTAAAGGTGGACGTACACACTAGTAGACGAAACGGAATCATGTTCATTGTACATTTATTTTAAAATATTTATTTAGAAAGAACTAACTTTAATATAGTAATGATGAAACCTATACATTGCAGTTTCATTGAAAGTTCATAATTTAAAAATTAGTTGTTACATTCTCCAATCACCTCCATTTGTACCTAGCTATAATGGTTATTTTAGCTTTAATGGAGTTCAATTTGTCAATTATGTGACAAAATGATGAACATGACATTACTACAAGGATTAAGTTGCAATATGCAATGTATGAAGAACAAAAGAGGAACTTGTGTGCCAAGGACCTTGTAGTCCAGTGGCATCAAACCCTTCCTTTTATACGGGAGGTGGTGGGTTCGAGTCTGACTGGAGTCAGTACTAACTCTTGTGCATAGTTATGAATAGATACTGCATTGTAATAGAGTTAGTAGTATTAAAAAAAAAAAAAGAGGAACTTGTGTTATTTGATTCAAAGAACTTACGAACAAAGCCCTAATTTATGGCGTACAAGCTATATTCCATAGAATATTATGACACAGTAGGGAATTTCCCCTAAAACAGCAAATCCTAATCCAATTATATATAAATTAATCCATCTCATGGGCTGACTTAATTAGCTTGGGTTCATGGGGCAAATTATTGTGTGGACCATGAAATTAAAAGTAGAATTAATTACACTTTTGGTCCTGTGATTATTGGGGTTGTGTTAATTTCAATACACGACTTTAAAAACTAATAATTTAGTCCTGTAACTATGCAATTTTTAACACATTTGGTCCACCCGGCCAAATCACCGGCCAAATGTCGCCGGAAAACATAAACCTTTTTAAATTATTTATTTATGAGGGCAAAACGGTCATTTCAGGCTCTCCTTCTTCTTCGTTCTTCTCCTTTCTTGCAGCGATGGCCGGACCAAAAGTTTCTAAATAATTTATAGAATTAATGATGAAGGCAGTATACATCTATAGTTCATTTTGATAACTATTCATTCTCCTATTAATGCTCACAGATGGCTAACCAAATAATCCAGCTCTAAGTTCATGGTCGCCGCCGTCGCCAATGCGATAATGAGTTCGCTGCCGCCGCCGGTGGTAATAACCAGATTCATGGACGACAAGGACTTCACCACTCACGCGACGCCGATAATCACCGTGATTTTTACAACGACAATGAGTTCTCCACCTCCGCCGCCGCCGATACCCGTTGCGCCTTTCAAGCTTATCGTCGTTGACCGGGGAGACGGGGAGCATTTCATGGTTATCGTTGTTGACCAGGAATAAAATGACCGTTTTGCCCTCATAAATAAATAATTTAAAAAGGTTTATGTTTTTCCGGCGACATTTGGCCGGGTGGACCAAATGTGTTAAAAATTGCATAGTTACAGGACTAAATTATTAGATTTTAAAGTCGTGTATTGAAATTAACACAACCCCAATAGTCACAGGACCAAAAGTGCAATTAATTCTTAAAAGTACATTATTTTTGTACTGAATGTACATTGTTTGATAGTATATATAAAATAATGTATTTTCAGTACTTAAATAATATACTTTAAAATAATGTACTTTATGTACAAAAATAATGTACTTTTTATTTATGGTGGTCTATGCAATAATGATTGAAGTTCATGTGTCACAACTCATATTGGCCTAATCAATATGATGGCATAATCCAAAGCATTCCATGTGGCATATTATCGGTCCACACAGCTATGTGGGGCAATTTATATTGTGGATCAGGGTGCACAATGCATAGTGCACCCCGATCTTAAACGACGTCGTTTTGTTTCTTTTAATTAACAGCTTTTTCGTTTCCCGTTCGGCCTTAACTTATAAGATGCGTTCTGTATATTTTGAGATGATATTCTGTGCATTCTATTGTAACATTCTGTGTATTCTACTATCTAATTCTGTACATTATTGATTTCCAATACCATACCTCATGGAACATAACAGATAATACTTAAGCTTATATTATGTGTATCATTTTCATTTATTCTGTGTATTCTAGTATGTAATTTTGTACATTATTGATTTCTAATACCATACCTCATGAAATAACAGAGATAATACTTAGGATAATAATTATGTGTATTTTATTCATAAATTTTGTATATTATGGTATATAATTCTGTACATTATTGATTTCGAGTACCATACCTCATGAAATAGTAATGCTAATACTTAGGCTATTGATTATGTGTATTCTATTGAATGATATGTATATTCTTTTATATACTCCTGTACATTATAATATAATTTTTTATACTTAATGTTATTGCGGTATTGGAAACTAATAATGCACATAATTATATACTAGAATACACATAAATACTCAATAAAATACACAGAATCACTGCCCTAAGTATTAACATTCCTGTTTCATGATATATGGTATTGTAATTACTAATGTACATAATTATATACTACAATACACATAAACACTCAATAAAATACACAGAATCACTACCCTAAGTATTAGCATTCCTATTTCATGAGATATGATATTGAAATTACTAATGTACAGAATTGTATAATAGAATACACAGAAACACTCAATAGAATACATAGAATTACACATAAGAATACACAAAATTACACATAACGGGAATTGGACGGACAGAACGGTGTCCATCGCGCGTCAACTTCCCATAACTTAGTTAAACGGCGTCGTTTTGGACCAGGGTCCACAGTGCACTGTGGAGGGTGATATCTGCTATTTTGTACAATTATTCACCCCTTATTCTAATTGTTTTGAAGGTTATTTTCTGTATCCATGTGAAATTGGGAATTGTTTGTGTGTTATATTGTCAAAGTGTTGTTTTATCTACAAGGAACAACAAAGGAAGAATATTGGAGCATTTTGGACAAGTTCTGGAAGAAAAGGGAATTACAAGGAAGAATACAAGTTGGAAAAGAATTAGAAGTTGCCTAATGGGCCAAGACCCATCTACCTCCTATATATTTGACCTATTCTCTACAATTTAAGGAGGTTCCCTTACAGAGTTCTAAACCCTAGTTTTTAGTTTATATTTCCCCAGCATAGTTTAGACTAGTTTTACATTAGATTAGTTAATTTCAAGATTGGAATCAAAGATTGAAGATTGGATTTATTCTTTATCAGTTAAGTTCTCTTATTCCTTTATTACTTTCTTGCAATGTTTATGGTTATTAATTATTGCTTTGCTATGTTTACTCCCATCATGCGGGAGTAGTTTGTTTATGGGTTTGGATTAGGGATCCATTGTTAATCTTGATGTTCAATTGGTAATTAATTGCATAAAGGGATTGAATCTTTTACCTAGGGTTTATGTTGATTTGGGGATTTCTTTGCACTTGTTATTGATTGATGGCCACAATTAATTGCTAGTCTGGGAGAGGGATTCATTACAACGAAAGTTGGATGGAGACCTCGAGCCTTACCAATTTCAACCTAATTTTCCTGCTATGAAAGTAGAGGTAATTTTGGGGGCTTACAATGCTTAGGTGCTTAAGGTTATGATTGATGCATCACGACAGTGGGGCAATCTTAGCCTAATTCTCTTATTGATTACGAAAGTAGCTGAGTAGAGTTCTTTTGTGCATTGCCCATATATCCCTTGGTTAATTATTCTTTCCCTAATCCTGAGTTGGTTGGAACATCAAGATTACAATCCCCTAATCTGACCCATACCTTTACCATATAGTTTTCACCCTAATCAATTGCTTTCTTTTACATCCTTCAGTCTTTGTTACTTGGATTCTATAAATTCATATACTCTAGTGCCTAGTAATTCATACAATTTCGTGCCATAACACCAATCCTCAGCGGAACGACATTACACCCTTTTTACACTCATCATTTGTGCTCATCAGAGGGTCCACGATATAACGATCCGCTATGTGAACCACTGTCCAAAATGACATTGTTCAATTTTATGAATTAGAATAATGTACTTTATGAGATAGAATAATGTACATTATGTGTTAGAATAATGTACATTATGTGTTAGAATAATATACATTATGTGTTACAAAAATGTACTTTATGTGTTAGAATAAATTTACGTTATGAGTTAGAATAATGAAACTTCTAGAGTAAGATAATGTACATTATGTTTTAGAATAATATACTTTATGTGTTAGAATAATGTACACACTGATTTGACAAATGTATGTTGGACTGTGGTCCACACAACTGTGTGAACCACGGTCCACACAATATAATAACTATTGTATCCATCTGTCCATAAAGCTCTCAATTAAATTTTCTTCATTTCTTCTATTATAAAATTGTAGAGTTTGATCATTCATTTCAATGAAAATAACATAACCAAGTCTTAAATTCTCTTATCTGAGCATTCAATTTATTCACTTATACTACTTGTTTGAAATTAAAGCTCTTTAAAAGCCTTAAATAACTTTACCAACTCATTGTTTCAAGCATCCCTCTTTCTTTCTTTCCAGTGATAAGAGAAACCCCCTGCTACAATTTTATGAGTGCACACTTGGTAAACACCTCTCCTGTGTAATAGCCCACCGACTTATTGTTTCATGCTTCTTAGCTCTTGAAAGCATGCACTTATATATTTTCAATCATTCTCTTTTACTGAACATTCAGCATTTAAAGTATGCTAATTTAAAGCCTAAAGCTCTGATGGAGTCATGTAGTTTAGGCCTAAAAGGTTGCATGATTCAAGCTAGGTTGGAACTTTTAGGGCTAAGAAGAAGGGCATCATAGTGGAATGAGGGGTCGGGGCGCACTACATATTCCCAATTGAGGCATAGTCAACGGTAGCCATGCTAGCCCCGTTGTGCCGGTGAGAGCCGACAAGCATGTTGCACTATCAAGGGGTATGAGGAGCAAAAAGAAAAGGACGCACAACCACCAAGACTTAAACCCCTAACCTACAAGTGCATATCTACACCTTACTCCAACTAGTCTACCATAACCCTTGTGCAACTTAAAGCAATAGGCTAGGCCATATAATAACTACCAAAGATATATCTTTATAGAGGTCAAATTGGGGTTGTTTGCTGCATAGTTGATGTCTTTTGTGCTTAATTGAGGTTATAATTGGCTCTAAATTCCATAATTGAGGCACATGGGCTTATTGTGAGTGCATTTGGAGTTTTTTAGAATTTTGGGGTTGAAGTGAAAACATTTGAACAAGATTTGAGGCTTAATTGGAAGAAATCCTACAAGAGGAGGAATCACGAAGCAGCTCATGAGTGTGGAATTAAAAGCTAGCAGAATTCCATAAAATTGCAACTGTGACAACGAGTATGAATTCACAAGCCGGGAGAATTCCAGAAAGATGCACGAAGGAAAGCACGAGATTAGTTTTAAAGAATAGATTTCCTAGGAACGATGCACGAACGAGATCACGCTCATGGATCATATCGTGATAACTTGGCGCGAAATATTTAATGGATTTAAGGAGTTGACTTTGTAAATAGATTTTAATTTTTTTTCATTTCAACTTCTAGCTACAGCTTTGAACACTCTTTGATTGTAGAGAGAGAAAGTAGTTATGGTGTTTGTAGGCAAATTAACAACTTACCTTTGATCTTGGAGCCCTCATCTTGCTTGATTGAAAATCTTGATAAATTGATTGCAATTTATAGCTGAGCTAAGCAAATCTCCTGCACTTTCTATTATTTTGCTTCATCACTTCATCTTCATTCTAGCTCAATTGTGATTGTACTTCAATTTAGATCATGTGTGGCTAGGTTTCTTAGGTAATTGGATTAGAATTCCCTTGCTATAGTGCTAGTGTGATTATAATTTCAATTATGAAATATAAATGTGTTGATTGAATTGGATTCTTGATGGAAGTGGAGTTTTGTATTGACTTCCATGAGGTTAGGGCCCAACTTCATGGAAAACCTAGGAGTTAGTATAGTTGCCAAGAGATTGGGACTATACTAGAGCCTAAATCCACTTGCATTTCTCACCTTTGCTCCAAGAGGAGAAAGCTCAAAATGAGATGTAGGCAAGGTGTTTGATAAAATGTCTCATGTTAGTAGCATTGACATTCGGGTGCAATTCTACTCCATGATACGGCAAGGAGACCGAAGTGGCATTGGCAATAGTAATGATCTCCAGTGAATCCCTATTAGCACATGATGTATATATTTCCTACCTATGACACTATGTTGTACCTATGCAAGGAAGGACTAATCCAAGTCTCATTCCTTCTTGATTTCTTTTAAGTGATTCTTATTTAGCCTGCTAGTTTATTACTTTCTCTCTTACACACTTATTACTTGTTAGACACAATTTTGCTTGCACATACTTGGACTTAGCTCCCTGTAGGTTTGTGGCTCACTTGTGCTCGACCACACATCATTCACTCCAAATTTGTCATCATTTGAGAACGAAAACACCAGAGAATTCACATCCTCAACCTACTTTCCATCCCACGCAACTACAAGCATTCGCCACCATACTTATTGGCTAAAAGTAAGGGCATCGACAGCGAAAGGAGGAGGGACATGCCGGACCCTGGCCGGCTAATGGGAGGACCTGTCATGCACCCTTGGCCAAGGCATGGCCTATGGTAGCCTAGAGAGCCTTGTCACACCAGGCTCCATGTCCTTTGGGTTTAAGGTCAAGTTGGGGTCATGGTTTGTGTTTACCCTTTGACTTATGCTTTGTTATTTATTTCTTAGACTAGTTCAGAATATTATTTAGGCTTAGGATCCGTTAAATACTATTATTATTTTACATGTCCAAAATATTATTTCTACCCGATTTATGATAGGTCAGATCCTATAAAACCATCAAGTTCTAATGAATATTGAAAAAGTAATAAATAATATTTATTGTGATTTCAATATTTTAAGTTCTTTACACTTTCACTAAGTACCTTGTGGTTTGGTGCATCACTGTTACCAATCCAAATGAAAGGTCACAGGGTTTGAGTCACTTTAGATAGTACAGTAATAAACAAGAGTTATTGTGATTTCAATATTTCTTTACACTTTCACTAAGTACCTTGTGGTTTGATGGCATCATTGTTACCAATCCAAACGAAAGGTCACGGGTTCGAGTCACTTTAGATAGGCTTGATTGTAGTTACCAAATAAAAAAGTTCTTTACACTTCCCTTTATAAAGGAATTAGTTGTAAATATACAACATGTGCTAGATTGCAAAAATGTCCAACAAACAACAAAATTTAGTAAAATTAAATGATCAAAATATATAAAGAAACACATAAATATGAAATTTTAATTTTTGATGTTAAAAAATATTATTATCTAGCATAATTTTTTTTTTAAAAAAAAAATACATGGAATGTAGTAAGTTTTGTCTTTAAAAATGATTAGATTTAGCTTTTAGCAAATGCAATTAGTTTTTATTGATAATTTTTTCTATTACAACACTGGATGTTAACATCGATATCATAATAAATTTAATGGAAATACTTTGTGAACAATAAGCCAATGATGCATATATTCCATATCAAATAAGATACAAAAAAACAAAGTGAATTTTTACTTTAAAATACAAGAAGTTAAAATAAATTAAATAAAAGAATAGTGAGTATTTCAAAAAAAATTATTTCAAATAAGAAAATCATAACAAAATATATACACATTATTATTAGCAAATATTTTTTATTAATTTAAATTATACATATCCAAACTACATATATACACATGTATCTATGTGTTTGTATTTTACATAGTGAAAGTAGAACTGACAGAAAAAAATAATATTAAGGGTAGATATGGTGCAACACAGAGATCACCAAATAAAAAATATTTAGTGTCACTTATACCACTAATAAATCTTTAATTCCAGTTAAGAACTAATGTTAAAATAAATGTTAAAAGAAAAAATGTGAAGGGTAACATTGGAAAGAAAGTGCGAATGAATGACACAAATAACACAAAGAACAAGCATTTGATACAACTTATACTACCAATACATTTTTTTTATTCCAATTAATAAAGGCTAACATTATTGATTTTTATTAAATGTTATTTTATTATATATTAGATATACATTGCGTGATAGATGCAAAGACCCGCATGAAAATAACCTATGAAATGTTTCAGATCATGCTCATGTTAGTGTTCAAGTTCATAGATTTATATTTTAAATAAAAAAACAAAACAAAAAAAACATGGCACCACAAGGAACAATGATGCTAACTAGCATGCGTAACTAATTTAATTTGGCCACTACTTACTCATCTATCACATTAACAACAACAACAACAACAACAACAACAACAATAATAATAATAATAATAATAATAATGGGCAGGGACGTATCCAGGAATTTGTTCCAGCGGGGGCGAAATATTTAAAAAAAAAATACTTAAAAATATAATCATAAATATTGTTAGATATAGACGATAAATAAAACATATCAAAACTTTATAAAAATATCTATAACAAAATATGAAACATAATTAATTTGATAAATTAATTCAAATAGAAAACAAATTATAAATTACATATCTCATTATATATATATATTAAAAAATTCATAAAACTTTTTTGAAGCAATAAGGGAATTGAACCCCATAAGGCCATAACCTTTCTTAGCACAAGAATACATATACCAACTAGTCAACCTAACATCTTGTGTATATTAATCTATTATATATATACCATAAATAATCACTAAAGAAGCTACAGGATTCGCATAAACAATTGTGCTTCCCATAGGATTCGAACACACAACCTGTTCTACCATCTTGTCTAGCTTACACTTTGTTTAATGCATCTGTTTTTATATATTTATAAACAGGTATATATATACATATATACATACAAAGCTATATATGGGCTGGGGGTTGGGTGAGTGGGGGCAGGTGCCCCCACTGCCCCCAGGGCAGTTCCGTCACTAATAATGGGTGCAATCACCGGCGGACCCACAATCTGCCCAACTGCCCCACTGTTTGACATTTATATAGTAAAGGTGATTAATATTTCAAATGGATTACCATGAAAGCTTAAATAATATTTGGAGTTGTGGAGTTATGAATATTATTTTAGTTTGGTAGAAAGTTAATTGGGAAATATATTGGATTAGCCGAATCCATGAATGGTCGAGTATATGGCCGAAGCCATGAGAATGGACGAATCCATGAAGCCGAATTCTTGTTGACATGGCCGAGTCCTTAAAATGTCAATTGGCCGAATTGTTGTTTGGTCGAATGTTTCGTGAATTGGCTGAATTGGCCGAATTCATGGCCGAGTTCATGAATTCATGAATTGGCTAATTTCATGAGTTCATTGCCTCGTTAAAATTGTTGCAATTGAAGGATTCAGTGAATCATTAAGGATTCGGTATCATCATGCATGCGAGTATATATAATGTATATATTAATTTCCTTTTGCATGGGAACTGAACTTTGCATGCATTGGAATATTAATTATTATATATTATAATATATAACTTTATTATATTTTCGCATGCAGTGTATGAACCTACGAAGACACATAACTTATGAAAATGTATATATTATACATAATTCATGTAATTATATTTTCCCTATGGCAGATATATTATTTAAGATATATCTTGTGGAAGTTGGAGTTTCAAACTGCCATAAACTTTCATGTAACTTCTCTCAACTGTTAGATTTTACATCTATAAATAGTTGGAGAATCATCTGAAAGTGATATGCAATTACATTGCAGTATACTTTGATATTTCACAGTTCATCAACTCTCCAGGTAGTTCTTATTTAAAGCAACTTAAGAACTTTGTTTCATCTTCTTGTATCCCATAAGATTAAATCTTGAAACCTCGTTGCTTTTGATAGAGGAAGATTTAAAGCTTATAGGAAAGTGATCACACGCCTGAATATCTCATTTCCTCACTTCCCTACACCTCGTATACAAATTATCCAACAATCTATAAGCTTTAAATTCTGTTTCTGAGGAATGATGAATTTTGGGTTCCTTGACTTTGCTGTCAACACCCCAAAGTTGGAACACTTTGAAGGCGTGGGCTTTCGTAGATGGCAAAAGAAGATGAAGTTCCTCCTTGCGGCCCTAAATGTGGCATATGTGCTGAGCACCCTGAAGCCAGTGGAACAAGAGAATGAGACGCTTGAAGCTACCCGTCGCTGGCTCAAGTGGGAAAATGATGATCTCGCCTGCCGTGGCCATATTCTAAACGGTATGTCTGACACCCTCTTTGATATTTATCAATATGAGGAATCCTCTAAGGACCTGTGGGGTGTGCTTGAGGCAAAATATATATCTGAGGATGCCTCTAGCAAGAAATTCCTGGTAAGTGAATTCAATGAATTCAAAATGGTGGACAATCGTTCTGTCATGGAACAATTCCATGAGATTGTCAGGATCCTTGGACAGATAAGGCAACATGGCATGAATATGGATGACTCCATTGCCATTGCCAGTATCATAGACAAGTTGCCACCTTCATGGAAAATGGTACATCGTGCCTTGATGCAAAGGAAGGAAGAACTTACCATGGAGCAACTAGGTTCCCACCTGTATGTTGAGGAAGGGATCAGACAAAAGGAAAGTAAGAACAAAGGCGGGGCAAGGGTCACCGGGGCCTCGGGTTCTACTATCAACTTTGTTGATGAAGGCAAACCATATGGGAACCGCAAAGGGAGAGGTAAACCGGGAAAGGCCACAAAATCTTCTAAGTTTAAGAAGAATGGAAAAGGAAAAGGGAAGACATCTGTTAAATGCTGGGTGTGCAACGGTCCACACTTTAAAAAGGACTGTGAAGTTTGGAAGAAACGAAAGGCACAAATGGAAGGTAAATCTTCTGATAATCATGGCCAAGTAAGTGGCCAATGGAAACAAGGTAAATTTGTTAATCTTGTTTCTGATAGTATTGAAAATTTCATTGCTATGATATCTGTGTAATTACACTAATATATGTGTAATTATACNAGGCCATCGAACTCAAAAAGAATGCAATTGGATTTCTGAACTATATAAACTCATGCAATTAAGTACAAATTGACATGTTTTCAAAAAAAAAAAAAGAGTCCAAATTGACCTGTTTACCTACAATTGTGATGACATGGTGATTACTAATTTTAAAATAAAATTTTTAAATAATTTTAATTAAAATAATTAAATAATATTAATATTAATAAAATTTAAAAAAAAAATAGACGTCTCCGGCAGTTCTTCTATTTTTTTAATTTTTTTTTTTATTATTAGTGCCGATTGTTATGTGTAAATTAATATCAGGCAACCTTATCTAGGAAAAATGAAAAGAATTA
>CM008340.1:15188327-15200217 GCA_002525835.2 Ipomoea batatas
TGGACCTAAACCTCCTAAGTCCAATACACACGAGAGGTCGAAAAAGATTTGCTAAATCTTAAACAAGTCTATTCACCCCCCCTCTAGACTTGTTCCCCATCCCCTTGGGACCAACACATACTACCAAACAATACATATTCACATAATCACATAAATTCACATAATCACATAAGTCATATCCTTGCAAATTTCGTCCCTAATGTTTTATTAGTAAATAAAGGGATGAAAAGTGCAGTATGACTAGCACATAAGGACGAATTCTACAATTATCATATAACTTAGGGACGAAAAACACAATTTTTTTTAGTTTCAATTCTGATTATGATACTCCAACCAAACGCCAACGTAGTATTTCTTTTTTGTATATGATGTAATTAACAGACTTAAGTTATTTACCACTTAATTTTTTGTAACTTTTAATTTGATATTAAGGTGAAAAATTTATTTATTTGCAAACTACACTAGTACTATTAAACAAAAAAAAATGTTGAATTTAAAAAAAAAAATTACAAGAAAACATTCAAACACTTAACATCATGCTCGGTTCACCAGTTGTTATGCCATGGACCCGGTCCATGTTCATAATTTCATAACCCCATGTTCACAATTTCATAACTCCATGTTCATAATTTTATAACTTCATGTTCACAATTTCATAATTTCATGTTCACAATTTCATAACTCTACGTTCACAATTTCATAACTCTAAATTTGTGAACATAGACCTGGGTCCATATCATAATTTGCCTCGGTTCACATATGAATTTGTTAGAATAAAAAATTTATTTCATAAGAAATGGAAAAGGCAAATCAGAACTAGAGGAATAGCTCATTCTACATCTAGAGTATTATTCTCAAGAACTAAACAACTTATCAAAGAATGTAATAGGCTTATTCTCAATGTTATTTCATATCAAGCATATTCTGTGAACCAAATAAGGGCATAAGGCAAATATGTTATAAATAAAGAAAGAAAAAATAATTTAATCAATAAATAATGAACATAATAAATAAATTAAAGATTAACACGTGGAGTATATGACTACGGAATAAAATAGAAATCTTACAAGAAAAAAAAAATACAACTAAAACGAAATGTTGGTGACAAGTTGCAATATTGCCATGTTATATATGTGTGTGTGTGTGTCATGATACATTGATAATGGCTTTTCTACTACTATATTATCATTAAGTAATATTATTATAGTACCGGCACGTTTTAAGAATTATATATATTCTTACCACTTGCAGATCAGAGTTGCAGAAGTCAAAACTAGTGGCTAATATTATTACCAGTACATTATATTATTATAATTCCAGCCATTGTACCATTTTATTATACAGATATACGTATTTGTTAATGTGCAATTAAAATAACTGAGAGTTGGGCTCATGATGACTTCAGATATTTTTTTTTTTTTTGCAAACATGACTTTTTTTTTTTTTTTTGATAATAATAATAAACCTTCATTAATAAACTTTAGAAACAAATACAACAAGGTTCAATAGAATGTAAAGCCATTCCATACAATCTGACATAGAACTAAATTTTCTAGCTAAGCTAATAAAATTTAGATTCGCAAACTGTGTTACAAGAGAGTTTTGATCCTTATAGGACCTTAAAACTTTTGTCAAGTGATTGATGGCCTTGCAGAATGTGTACAAGTCGCCCTCTGGATGGAACAACTTGCAAACTCCCTGAGTCTTTTTCTTCTCACTGAAGTCCATTGACATTTTCCCCGACTGAAGGTACATAACCAGCCTTGTGTCTTCGGCCGGTTCATCAGTGGGTATCTTCCCGATTGAACTGATGTTCATGAGGGGTATTTCATTGTCATCTATTTCATTGCAAACATGACTTCAGATATATGTTTTGTAACAATACATCAAGTTGCCATTTTCGAGTACGGAGTATTATATAATAGAAAAAATTGTCAAATAAGGCACTTTTATAATTTTATGCAATTGGGTTATTGTGCTTGGAAAGCACGTAATTAAATTCAATGATCCAAGTACATAAAAGTAATAAGTTTAATGACATATTTAACACTATTTTACGTAATATTTTTTTTTTTTGGGAATCATGTAATACTTTTAAATGGTAGTAAACTAACAAAAAAGTTATTCCTACACTAGAAAGGGAATTATAGATTATGACAAATATTATTTGGACAAAATGTTTTTACTTAATATTTTAATCTAATAATATATATATAATTCAGTTCCCATGCGGTTGTGCAGTGAAATCTGAGCCATGGATCTTGCTTAAATCAACGTCCAGGATTACCAAAATTTTTTAAAAAAAATGCGGTGGCAATCCACTTGTAGAGGTAATTAAGTCCTTTCTGAAATATTATATTGTGTTAGTTTAATTGTGTAATTTCTTTCCTCAGTTTTTTTTTTTCACTTTTGTATATAAAGTACTTGGTTCTGTACTATAATGATCATTAGCTTAGCCTGATTTTTCTGGCTATTAATTCATTTGATTTTTTTGAAATCCAATATCAGTTGTGATATATCTTTTGGAAGTTCTTTCAATCAACTCAAAGTGTTCATAGTAAGATTGAAATTTGTGCATACCCTAACTATTGACCTTCCTGAGAGATGAGAGTGCATGATCACTTACGCCAATCAAGCCGGTTTCATAGTAAGATTGAAATTTGTGCATACCCTAACTATTGACCTCTCTGAGAGATGAGAGTGCATGACCACTCACTCCAATCAAACCAGTTAGCGTACATGCTATATTTCATTTCATGGAAAAGTTACCTAACTCCAACTAAACATATAAATGATGAAAAGTAACATATATATGTTACAACAACATTGATTGGCATTATTAGAATGTAAGCACAGAGAATACCAGGGAGTTTGTGACTATGGCCAAATATAAAAAAATATTTATATATTACAATCAAAATGAGAAATTGCAAGGTGGGATAGACAAAGATGCTATGTTCACGTACCACCTAAGCTACACAAACAATATGAACCATTATCTGTGTTTGCCTTTAAGCACACTATAGTCTATATGGGAACCCATCATGTCTATAAATTGTTTTTTAGACAACTTTCCTTGGGAAAAATAATATCAGGTTTTCAAACATGAATATTTAATGACACTAACTCGATACTATGTTTTCCAATGGGGTTCGACATCTGCGCATTTGGATCTGATGCTTGTTTTTACTTAATTGATCCCTTTTACGATCGGTGTGTGTTTTTTATAGGCTGATGATTTTCTACTACCAATTGTCGTGTGTAACAATTGTGTGTTTACTTTTCTTTTTTTGGAAGTTACCATCGTGACTTTGTTAAATTTGGTGTAGTGTATGGTTTTTTTTTTTAAGACCTTCATTAATCATGTATGGGCATGTGTTCAATTTGTGCGTGCGGCTGCATTGGGGCATGATATATGGTACTTTGCTATTTTTGCAACAGTTGCTCAATCTGGTTTCGTTGTAGATGAGTTTAGATATAATTTAAAAATTGGTAATAAAATGAGTGTAAGATCACGTGGGAAGTAAATGGTGCTTGCAGTATATTTAGTTTGCACAATAGCCTTTTTTTGTTTTGTTTTTTAAAGTTTTATTTGGTTTTATTTTTTTCACATAGTATATTGCCTTTTAAAATTGTTAATCGCTTAACTAGTGCTTATGATGTATATCCTATAGGTTTTAATATTGGTTTGCGTATGTTGGTTCATTTGTGGGGGAATGAAAATATTAATTAGTTTTCTTTTTGTTGTTATTCTTCAATTACACAACTGAGTGAATTCTGCTAAATAGTCAATATTTTATGTGTTATTAATTTCTTTTTTTTATTAATTTTGTGGTCTAGACGAACATGATGGTGGATTTTCGAAGGGGATGAGGGTGTAAGGCACTATACTATGGAGGTTTCACCAAAGACGATAAAGACTTGGATCCCCAAATCTGTTGACGAGTATCGACCATAAGTGGGGCGTCGGTTCAAAACATTAGAGGATGGGGTGCAGTTGTACAGAAGTTACGCGCTGGTAGGAGGTTTCGATGTCAGATAGAGCACCGTGAAGAAGAACAGGATAGGGGAGATCACCATGAAGTATTTGGTTTGTAGTAGGCAAGGTTTCAGAGGTGGTTGTGGTAGTAAATTGAAAATAAGAGAAGAGGGTGATGATATTATTACAAAGCAATGACAGCGAAGAACCTCAAATAGGGTTGGGTGCAATGCAAAGGTTAGTTTCAGGAAGATTGAGATTGGGGAATATTTGATCTATACTTTTGAAGAAAAGTATAACTATTGTTTGTGCTCTTAGGCCGCTAAATTGTTCATGAAGGTTAATCGGGGTCTTGATTTTGGGTAACAAATATTTATCGCGAATTGTGCATGCGCCAATATAGGTTCCGCACAGACTTTTAGGCTATACAAAGAAGTGTTTGGTGGGTTGGAGAACATGGGGGCCACCATTTTTGAATTTTACAATTTTAAACAAGACCTACAAGCTTATATTGAGGGAGGAGATGCTGAAATGATTATCGAGAAACTACGTCAAAAGAAAGAGTTTTCTACAAAATTTTATTGCTCTTTCAAGGTATATGAGGATAACCTTCTATCCCGGTTATTCTGGGCTGATCCAATAGGTCAAAGTAATTTTTCAAATTTTAGGGACGCTGTTTCTTTTGATGCGACGTACGATACAGATAGGTATGCAGTTACACTTTTAGCTCAAATGCATTGTTGTTGTGCCGTGATTTTAGTTTCTTTCTCCTACATGTGCATTACACATTTTAACATTTATTAGACCGTTTGTTTATTAGTTGTACATCACATGTATAGTTTAGTATTTGTGCCATTTATGGGTGTTAACAACCACAAGCGTTGTGTTACCTTTGCTTTAGGGCTACTAACAAAGGAAGACGTTGATTTGTACACGTGGTTGTTGGGGAATTTCAATGACGGAATGGGCCAATCGTCGCTTGTTTCGTTACGGACCAAGACCCAGCTATAAAGATAGTTATTCCATGTGTATTTTGCAAGTGTCACCACCATTTATGTATGTGGCATATAATGACTAAAGTGAGCGAAAAAGTGGGGTATGTTTTAGCCAAAGACGAGGCGTTGCACAAGAAGTTGAATGCATTAGTTTGGAATGAAGAGATGTTCATTCTTGATTTTGAAGAACAATGGCAATCGCTAATAGAAGAGTACAAACTAGTTAACCACCGTTGGTTTGTTGGGCTTTACCAGGTTAGGTCGTTTTGGATTCCTTTTTTTTTTTTGCATATATTTTCATGGGTGGTTTGATGCGTACCACATCCTGATCTAAAGGAGAGAATAGTGTTTTTGGCAAATTCACTTATCCACATGCAAGTTTACTTGAGTTCTACACGAACTTAGAGGGTGTTATTGATGCGTAGCGACACAATCAATCCAAACGAGAAGCAGAATGTGAGGGATACCTCCCAGAGTACAAGACGCCATTGGAATTGGAGCAGCATGTTGAAACAACATACACAATAACAGTCTTCTATGAGGTCCAGAAAGAAATCATCGGAGGTTGTTTCTATTGTCGTGTTATTACTATTCGTGAAGAAGGTGAGCTGACCTTAAATGACATAAAGGATGACAGTGGCCGCATTTTTAGAGTTCAACATAACCCGATTGGTAACAATGTATTGTGTAGCTATGGTTTATTAGCGTTTAGGGTTAGTATACAGGCATATGTTTTTAGTGTTTAAGGATTTGCAGTTAGTGTGCATTCCGGGGCAGTACATTGTGCCACGTTGGACGAAGCATCCTACTACGATGTCGTTCATTGATAGTAGTCCATGCTTGTACGATCAAAACTCTGGGGGGTGGGGGGTCATCTCCAAAGTCCAATAGACAGGAATTGTGGAGAGAGATCTATGCATGCGTTGGTTGTAATACCCCGTATTTTCCTAACATTATTATTTTAATAAATATTTTCAAAAAGGGATTATTATTATTATTTTATATAAATCTAACTATTTTGTTATGGGCATTGGGTCAACTTATTTTTTTTTTTACTACTTAAATCCCTAAGCCCAAATGTGATTATTTCGTAATGTTCTGAACCTAACTTTAGCCCAATTTTTTGGCCCATTTATAATTCTCTAATTTTTCTACTGTAACTATATCTGTTTTAACCCATAACAGTCTAACCAAAGATATTTTCCCTTACCCACCACAAAAATGTGACAAGTGTCACTTTCTATACCACATGTTTTCATCATTATCTTATAAGAGATAATATATAAGCTTGATCTCCCATTTTTTTCCCACTTGGCCGAAATTTAGAGAGGAAAAAAAAGAGAGAAGAGAGAGAGTATTAGTCTTCATCTTCTTCCTTGAAGCTCAAGAATCCATAGCCAAATTCTCTTCACAAGTCTTCAAGTAAAGGAGAGGATTTAGCTATTGGTGTTTAAAGGATTTGAAGGAAAATCTAGCAGGCGAGCAAAAGCAATCCCAGCAGACCTTCGGTGACAGGTCTCCGTCGACGCTGCAGAGTCAGAACCAGAAAATACCACCACCAGGTCCCGTGGCGCTGCAGATGCACACCGCTTCAGCCCACGTGTTCGCCCAGCGACCGATGTACCGCCACCGAAGCCAACCGACCCCCCAGCCGGCAACCTAGACCCCGTCGTCCTTCTTGCCATCGACCACCACCAGAAGACTCATCACTGAGTTTGACCGAGAAAGAAATCTAGAGTCCCACCGTGGAGAAAATGCAACCAAGCTGAACTAGTGAAAGATGGTAAAATTGAAATAATTAACCCCAAAAATGCAAACCTTCCGTAAATCCCTAGAAAAATATTGAGACTAGAAGACTAGAATACCCTCCTACACGATTAAAACCTAACAAATCAATTTAAAAAAAAAAAAAAGCACAGTAATGCACCCACAAAAAAATTACAAGCATTCAAAAATGTAAATTTATGGCCTAGATTGGTTCACAAGTTCACATCTTAAGCCAAGTTCTCACCTGAATGTTAATTTATGTGTGTTAGTGTGTGTGTGTGTGTATATATTATATTAGTTTGCGTACTATATATATATATATATATATATTAGTTTAGTGCATTCTTTGTTTAAATTGGCATATGTTGGTTCATAAAATAGAGGGATAAGGGTCAAATAGCCCCCTCTACTACTCAAAAAAGTTCAATTAGCACCCTGAACTCAAAAAGCATTCAATTAACTACTCCAACCCTTTAAAAAATTTTAATTTTTATTTTTTGTACGTTTATATTAGTAACAATTATATCAAAACAAAATATAGGTAACAATTTTAAAATATTTTTTAAAAATAAATTTAAAAACTAATTATTAAAAAAAACACCAGATCCGTCTCCATGGCCGGAGACGGCTCATCGTCTCCGACTATGGAGATGAAGAGTCTCTTTCTGGGCTCTTCATCTCCATGGCCGGAGACGAAGCTCATCGTCTCCTGCCGTGGAGACGAAGAGTCTCTTTCCGGGCTCTTCGTCTCTGGCTGGAGACGAAAAGCCTGGTAAGAGACTCTCCGTCTTCATGGCTGGAGACGGATCTATTTTTTTTAATTGTTATTTATTTAAATAATTAGTTTTTAAAATTTATTTTTTAAACATATTTAAAATTGTTACCCATATAAACCTACAAAAAATGATATTTGAATTTTTTTTAAAGGGTTGGAGTAGTTAATTGAATGTTTTTTTAGTTCAGGGTGCTAATTGAACTTTCTTGAGTAGTAGAGGGGGGCTATTTGACCCTTAACCCTAAAATAAATTAGCTCTTTGTATTTTAAATCTTGAGAAAATTAATCTGTAAAAGTAATGGAGCTATTCTTAAGGGGTGGAGAAGAAGTCCTAAAAGTGCTAGCAACATATGCTAATTTTTCTCAACAAACATGTAGATGTGATGAGTTCAACATCAACCATATTCCTTGTACGTGAATGAAGGGCTTGAAATGTGTAAACAAATGCCTAATTTTATGGTATCCTAACAACTATAAATATAGAGAATTGTAAAGAAAGATATTGAAGTTTCTAGAAGATAAAATTAGAAATATTATTTGAAAGATGCTGTGAAGAAACTTCAAAATAGGGACAGACTGGAGTACTATCTAGAAAAGCTGCTCCACTTGATATTCGTACAAGTTGTGTAGAATTAGCTCAAATTGTACTCGTAAACTTTTTCATAGAGTTGCTTTATAAGGTTAATGTTTAAATATGTGGTAGATCAGACCTAGTTTTGTAAATCATTGAACCTTATAATTGTAAAAAACGCGAGTTGATCTCGACTGAAAAAGTTTTTTGGCATGGCCTCGCAGATTATGAGGTGTTCTCCAACTATGTTATCAAATTCAACTATGTACTTATATATTTTTGTGCTTCATTTATTACTTTATATTGTGTCTAGAATATTATCATGGATAACTATTCCTACTTATAGTCAAACTGATGATTTTGATGTGTTCTTTTTTATCTGCATTACATAATTTCATATTACTATGTTTATTTGTCTACGTTTGTTATCCTATATAGAATTTGAACCCTTTAACAATTATAAAATACACTACTCCTCTCATCCCCTAATCTAGATCAACTGTCTGTAATGAAGGTAAATTAAAAAAAAAAAAAACACTTCTTGGAAACTGGTTGTGATTGATCATTGTCGTTTTCTTCCTTATCTTCCTCCCCTACTGCGAATTCAAACTTGTATTAGCATTACACTTTAAAAAGGAAGATTCTAGATGTATTTCGAACAAGTATAAATTTTGGCGTACAGATTTTATTGGATAAAGTCATGCACTTAAAGTTTCAAAGTTATGCACTTTAAGATTCGAAGTGATGCACCTTAAGTTTCGACCTAACGCACCTTAACTTTCGAAGTGATGTACCTTAACTTTCGAAGTGATGCACCTTAAGTTTCAAGCTGATGTACCTTAAGTTTTGAACCGATGCACATTAAGTTTTGAACCGATGCACATTAAGTTCCGAACTGATGCACCTTAAGTTTCGAATTGATACACCTTAAGTTCCGAACTGATGCACCTTTAGTTTCGAACTTATGCACCTTAAGTATAAAACTTATACACCTTAAACTTTGAATTGATGCACCTTAAGTTTCTAACTTATCCACCTTAAGTTTTAAGTTATGCACTTGATGGGGATATGGGTTATGGGCTCAGATTTATTGTGCTTGCTATTAGGCTTGGTTTGGCAATGCAAGTCAAAGGAGGTGGAAGGTCAATGAAGGAGCAGTGGGCCAAACCAATAGGGGGTGCCGCCGGCCATTGGTGGACGGTCGAGAGGGATCACCGGCCGAGCACTGGCCCCCGCCGGCAAGTGCGTGCCCCGCGCCCCTACCACACCCTCGAGCGCCACGCTCGCGCTCCATTTTTAGAGGTGGTGCGGTACGGCGGTGTAATGGAGGGGGGATGTCGCTAGCCCTGGCGGCCTACCAAACAGGGTCATCGGCACCCCATTTTCGAGGGTAACGCGGCGCGGCAGTTGGGCGGTGCGGTGTGCGGTGCGGCAAGTGTGGCGTGGCATGGTGCGTGGATGTGGGACATGTGGAAGATAGACGGAGAGTGGATTAGGAGTCGTACACGTGAACGGTGTAGTGGTATGGCCTGCTGCTATAAATAGGAGTGTTTTGCCTCTCCCTAGGGCGTCATTGTCTGAACAGTACATGCACCCTAGCTTAGCAGTCTCTGGTCTGCACTCTCAACTCAATCACCTAGGTTCAAGTCTTGTTAGTTACATTATTATTCCTATCCCTTCTTAGGGTCACAGTCTTTGTATTTGGGTCGGTACCTCGGTCTTTATATGTACTTTTTTGGGCCTAGCACCCCGAACCATAATACTACTATTTTCCTACCCCCCCTTCCCCCCGGGTTCTGTACTCATACGCGGTTTATGGTGGACCCATCCCGACAAAACCATCATCACTAAATTACCACAATGTCACCCCTTTAAAAAAAAAAATACATGATTCTGGACTATAGATTTTGGTTAGATCAATGGTTGAGATTTCACCCAATTTTTTACCTAAGATCTCCTTTGCATTTGAATATTTTTTTGAAAACCACCAATACGGTGAATAGATTAAATCAACTCAGAAATAGAGTCAGGGGGAACAGAATCCCAAAACAGAGCAGTATTCTGCAAGAAGGCCAGCGTTGCAAGAACGTGAGCCCCCTTATTTGCAGATCTAGGAATAAAATTAACTGAGCAACTGGAAAAAGTAGACATGATAGCCCTAGCGGCATCAATAGAGTAACGAACGTAAGAAAATAGACTAGGACTAGACAATGACAATAAATTCTTCAGCGTGGAACAATCTGTGTAGACTTTTACGGCATCCAGACCCCGGCCCTTTAGCCAAGATAGTGCTTCCTTGCATGCGAGCGATTCCGCCATAAGAGGAGACGAGCATGGTGGAAGATGGCCATTGAACGCTGCCACGAAGGTCCCGTCGTGCGTGAGGAGGACTGCACCCACTGTGGCGGTGTTGAGCTGCGGGCGAAAACCAGCATCGACGTAACAGCGCGGGCTGGCTGAGTGTAGTTGCGGCGACACGGGCTCGTGCTGCTGCGGCTGTGTGTGCATCGCGTGGATCTGCCCCCAGGCCGTTGCCGCAGCCTGCGCCTTCCGCCACACAGATGCCGGACGTGGTAAGCTCCCTTCCCATACCGCCGAATTCCGAGCCTTCCAGAGATGGTACAATACTGCTATAACAAAGACAATGTTGTCTTGTGTTAACACAGTAATCACACCATCAAACCAAGCACCAAAATCATGCCCAATCACACTAGGAACATGTAATTGAGACTCATTCCAAACAAGGCTTGAATATTCACACAAAACAAGTGAGTGCATTGTGTTCTCATGCATCCATCCACACATTGGGCATACTGGATCAACCTCCACCCTCTTTATAATCAAATTTGTTGTGGTAGGGAGAGTGTTAGTTAAGGCTCTCCAAAGAAAAGTTCTCCACTTGGCAGGGCATTTGATTTTCCAAAGATGTAACCATTTATCGAAAACGCCCGGGGCATGATCAAAATCACCCATAAAATATCTATAGCCATCCTTAACAGTATAATTCCCCCCTGGGCTTCCCCTCCAGTACCAGTTGTCCTCATATTGTGGGGAAATTGGTATTCTCAAGATGCGTTGTGCCTCATTTTGGAGAAAAATATCCTGTACAATGGCATGATCCCATGTACCCGTAGCAGGGTCAATTAGACCAGAAACCAATGCACCACTTAACTGAGGTGGCATCGCAGTGTGTACCATAGGGTCCGGATCATCAGGCAACCATGGGTGTCCCCAAATAAGAGTCGATTTTCCATCCCCAACTCTTCTCCGAACCCCTGTGCAGACCATCTCATGTGCAGCCATGATACTTCTCCAACAAAAGCTTGGGTTAGTACCCATGGTAGCATCAATGAAAGAATCTTTAGGATAGTACCTGGCTTTATAAAGTCTTGCAACCAGAGAATGAGGCCTTGTCAGAAAACGCCAGGCTTGCTTACCCAACATTGCAAGATTAAAAGCTCTCAAATCCTTAAACCCCAAACCTCCATACTTCTTGGGAATGCACAAACGATCCCAGGCTTTCCAATGAATACCACTATCACAACCAGTCCTCCACCAATAACGGTTCATGGCTCTTTCAATAGAAGTGCAAACAGAATCAGGAATTAAGAACACACTCATTGAGAATGTAGGCATAGACTGTGCCACACTCTTAAGGAGTACCTCCTTCCCTGCCTGTGAAATCAGTTTCTTACTCCACGACCCAATCCTGTGCTTGATCCTATCTTCAATATATGAAAAAACTGCCCTTTTCTCTCTCCCTATAAAGGATGGTAGCCCCAAATACTTCCCGAAATTGGATG
>CM008340.1:15221862-15233697 GCA_002525835.2 Ipomoea batatas
ATTTTATATATATATATAAATTATATATATATAAATCCAAATTTCCCAAATTGGAAATTCATTCCAGTGAACTCACTGGAATGAATTTCCAGTTTGAATTGGATTTATATATATATATATATTTATTTATTTATTATAATATATATTTATATTTATATATTTATTATAATTTTATTTAAAAATATACTAAAGATGAACTCACCAATAAATTGTTACTTTGTTATGTTGGTATTTTAATATTTAGATATTAGATTTTGGATTTGAGTTATGTGATGTTTCATGCATAGTTATTATGACGCCCCGTTAAGTCGCGACACACTTTGACCGTCTTGTCGCCTAGAAAATGTTAAAATTTGGGGGTCTTAAACCGAACCGAACCGAATTAAATTCGAACCAAAATCGAACCGTTGCAATTGCATTTGTTAAATTTTTATGTGCTCAATGCTCATCCGGTTGACCCGTTCTAACAAATCCGGATCCGGTTGACGACTTGACCCGTTTTATCGAATGTAAGTATTCATTTTCGATTTTAGTTCAAATAGTCTAACCCGCCCGATAAGCCCGACAACCCGAAGGTTAGGGTTAGGGCTAACCCGAATCCGAGATTAAAATAATAATTAACCGACAACCCGAATCCGATAAGCCCGACAACCCGACAGGGCTAGCCCGAAACCGACAGGGTTGGCCCGATTGACATCCCTAGCTGATGGTGAAGGTGTTTCAGCAGTATTCTTCTTTCTCTTCTTCTGTGCAGTGGGTTGTTCAGGTGAGACTTCAATCTCAATCCGTTCAGGATTTGTCTGTTTCCTTTTAGACTTTCTGGTGGGAGATGGAGCTTCCTTTTGGGCAGTGGCAGCTGATCTAGTCCTCATCCTTGTAGCAGAGACAGTTTGGGGGAACACTTGAATTTTCAGTACAGGGTTGGTATCTGCTTCAGCCTCAGCTACTTTCTTCTTTCCTCTTGCTTTCTCTTTAGCTTTCCTGATCTGGGACAATGGTACTACATCTTCTTCATCTTCACAGACCACCTGTTCATCTCTCATTTGCCTTGATTCATATTCAGCTTCGAAATCTAGAGGTTCTACGGTGATATCTGGTAATTGTGTAGTAGGCTTTGGGAGAGTAGGTTCAGTAATAGGCTCAGTAGAGGTAAGTTCAGCATTTGGTTCAAAAGGTAGGTCAGGCTGAGTTTCAGTAGCCTCTATAGTATGGGATAACTCAGACACAGTGTTTTGAATATCAGTGGGCAAGCAAGATATGTTCTCAGTAGTCATGGAGGGCTGTGACGATGGTAAATGTAAGATAGGGTTGTGAAGGTTGGTGTTCTGGTATAGATATAGGGATGCTCAATCTATTGGACAGAGATTCTGATATTCTATAGTTATTCATAACAATAAACAAATCAAGGCTTGAAAACATATTGGGTTGTAATTTCAAGGGATCAGGACTATAAAACACTTTAGAGGAAATGTTAGGTGCAACAGAAGTAGGGGAAATCACAGTATGTGCAGACAAATCAGATGGTATATCATCAGAAGGATCAATAGGTTCCTTTTTTCACATAAATTATAGGTAATGGTTTTTCAACAGAAGTATTTGCTTCATTTTTATTTTCTTCATCAGTATCTGAAAGCACGATTATCTCCTGAAATTTTGATTATACAGATAGGAATATTATATTCAAGTATTTAACATATGCATAGGAGTAGCATGCAAATAGAGGAATTAAAAGGCACAAGTAACGCGAGAAGGGTTTTAGAATAAACCTCAAGCACCTTCTCCTGGGATGATTTGCCTGATTCCATGACAAGTGGTTTCAGAAAACCTTTCAGATAGACGAGTTTGTCTGCCCTTGAGTAGAAGGACCAGATGGGCTCCCCACCAGGTGGATCCATCCGATTGTTTATGATTATAACCATTTCTCGTGATGCTTGATGTTGTAGGGTCTTGATCCATTTTTGTTTGAATAAGAGAAAATCATAACTGAGCTTGTGTGTTTTATGATAAGGATGATAATGGCGGAGATACAACGTAGTAGAGAGAGAAGATGAGATTTTGGAGATCTTTTGTTACCACATTTTGCAACTGATTTCTGAAGTGTATAAAGCTTGCGGATAGGGCGAGTTCTTCGGGTCACTTTGAGCAACGTGACAGTCGTGGGAGACGTGCCTTTGATTAACAATTGTATTTTCCGTATTTAATGCTTAGACAGCTGTCAGGCGGGCAGTACATTTCCTTAATGATTTTAGCTTAAAGGATAGACTTCAACAATTACATCATTTATTGCATATTATAAACAATTATATGCAATTTCAGAACTTAATACAAGGGAAATCAAACAATTAGTGTACCATACTCTGAACTAGTTTTGAGATATGGTACACATACCAAGTTCAGATTTTAATTGATTGAACCTGACTGCGTCGAGAGGTTTTGTGAATATGTCCACCAATTGCTTGTTAGTTGGAAAATAGTGCATCATAATGTCTCCATCCTCTACGAGTTCTCTGATGAAGTGGTGGCTTATGTCAATGTGCTTAGTTCAGAAGTGTTGTACATGATTCTTTGCAATGTTAATTGCACTTGTATTATCACAATGAAGGTCTACACTTCTGAACTTGATACCATAGTCGTTCAACATTTGTTTCATCCATAGTAGTTGAGTGCAACAACTCCCCGCAGCAATGTATTCAGCTTCGGAAGTTGATAATGAAATTGAATTATGTTTCTTACTAAACCATGAGACCAAATTTTTGCCTATAAAGAAACAACCTCTAGAAGTGCATTTTCTGTCTGCGACATTTCCTGCTGATGGGTGTCGAAACCAACAAATTATAAATACTTACTCTTATGAATTGTAATAGCGATGAGTAAGGTCGTACCCACAGATATTGGTTAGACTTATTTTTAGCAATAGATTTAATAAATAATGAAATGGGAATAAAAACTTAAATAGTAACAATAAAATAGAAAATAATATCAAATAGCAAATAATTATCAAATAAATGTCAATGGCAAATGGTATCCAACCCAAGGCATAATATCAGTTTAATTCTAACAAGACAGATATTGATTTGCAAGCCAAACTAACTTTACTCTTTACTAGATTGGTTATGGTTATTAACAAGCTCTAACAACTTGTCTTTCCTTACTTTGTCGGTAATCAAAACAAGCTCTTTAATTACTTCCCTAGCTAATAAACAATCCTAAACAAGCTCTTAGGATTTAATTTACTAACAACATTAAAAGAATTAGAAAGACCACCAATCCTAGCCAACAAACTCATAAGCTTGGTTCATTTAAGCTAGACTATATATTTTCATAACACAAACTGAAAATCAATTATAATCAAATTGTGCTATTTGCTACCAACATCAGAACACTTAAACAATTACGGATTCAAGGTTCTAACTAGCAATTTAATGACTTGACAATTGAACAATGGGCCCTATTGCAACAATTAACCAAACAATAATTCATATGAATATAATAGAAGATATATAGATAATAAAGTGCAAAGAATAATTTAAGCTAAATAAATCTCACTGGTCTGGTAGAATCAAACTTCAATAATCCTTGAATTGGAAAAATAAGAACTCATCAGCAGGACATCGCAAGGATGCTTACAATATAAATAAAATTCTTCGGTGAGAACTTGATTGATTGCAACTGAAACTCCTCTCCTATTTATACTAGTTTAAGCTTACTTTTGTCCATTCATGAGAGTAAATTGCAGTCGAATTTCTTTGGTTAGGAGCAATCCACGCGTCGCACGCCGATGGAATCGTCGCAGTTGCTGTGTTGCGTGGTCTTCATCCTTCGAACTCAACGGATGCAGAAGAATCGGTCGTCGGGCTGCACGTACAGAACTAAATAAACTAAAGAAACCAACAAGGCAAATTAGCTAAATGAGATTTGGGCTGCTGAAAATATAAAACAATTAACATATTTAAGTTGGACCCACTAAATAAATAAACCCATTTCTTATTCCCTTATGCAATTCTTAGTAACCCAAAATGTTTAATTATAACCATTAAGTTTAATTATTAAATAACTAACATATTAGTATAAAATATAAAATAAAACTTAAAATAAATATAATTTAAAACAAATAAAACTAATCTATTATAAGAATTAATCTAAATTAAGTATAAAAATAGTACTTATCACCTGCCCAATCAGCACCACTATACCCAAGTAGTTTAGATCCTGTGTCACGTGAATACCACAATCCATGATTTGTTGCGCCTTTGACATATTTGATAATTCTTTTCACGGCATTTAAGTGCGTCTCTCTAGGATCAGCTTGAAATCTTGCACATAATCCTATGCTGAATATTATGTCCGGTCTACTTGCAGTTAGATAAAGCGAACTTCGAATCATACTTCTATATAGTTTGCCAGATTTTGAGGTAGTGTCTCTAGAAAGCTTTACTGTAATAGACAATGGAGTTCTTGCTTCCTTTGCTCTTTTCTAACCCGAATCTTTTTACCAAGTTGAAAGCATACTTGGTTTGTGTGAGAAATAGCCTAGTTTCCATCTATTTTACTTGTAATCCCAGGAAGCAAGTTAACTCACCAATATATCATGCTCATCTCGAATTCTTGTTCCATGACCGTGACAAATTGTTATACACTAGTTCGAGATGTAGATCCGAATACTATGTCATCCACATAGACTTGAGCCATTGTTATGTGATTTGATGATGTTCTTACAAATAAGGTCTTGTCAGCCCCCCTTGCTTGTAGCCATTCTTCAGAAGGTATTGAGTAAGTCGCTCATACCATGCACGTGGAGCTTGCTTTAACCCATAAAGAGCTTTCTTTAGTTTGTATACACAGTGCGGAAAATGAGGATCTTCAAAGCCTTTTGGTTGAGCTACAAAGATTTCTTCGTTTAGTAGTCCGTTCAGAAAAGCAATTTTGACATCCATCTATGTCAATTGAAAGTTCAGTATGCATGAAACTGCCAATAAAAGTCTGATGGATTCTATTCTTGCCACTGCAGCAAAGGTCTTGTCATAGTCTATTCCTTCAATCTGCGAGTACCCTTGTGCCACCAATCTTGCCTTATTTCTTACAAAATTTCTATGTTCATCAGTCCTGTTGCGAAATATCCATTTTGTACCAACAATGTTCGCATTTGGAGGACATGGTACAAGATCCCATACATCATTTCTTTCAAACTGTGCTAGTTTGTCTTGCATAGCACATATCCAATTGTCGTCTTGTAGTGCTTCCTTGTAGTTCTTTGGTTCTATCTTAGAAGTATAACATGAGTATCCAGATAGCTCAACAAGATTATTTTTCAACATACCTCTAGTTCTAACCGTTGCCGTAGGTGTTCCTAGTATGTTTTCAGCAGGGTGATTCTTCTCAATATGAGCAGGAACTTGCTTCGGTTGTTGAGTGGATTCTAAGTCACTGTTTTTATCTTGTTCAGTTTCTGGTTCAGATTTGTGTGTTTCAAAATCTGGTTCAGCTTTTTGTTCTGACTTCTTTACTTTGACTACTTCTTCTTTCTTGTTATCCGTCTGAATTTGTTCAATGGGTGGTTCATAGACTAGTTCTTGATGCTGATCGTTGACGATTACATTTATGGATTCTTGGACAGTCTTGATTCGCTTGTTGAAAACCTGGTATGCTCTACTGTTTGGAGAGTATCCCAAAAAAATACCTTCATCACTTTTTGGCTTGAATTTTCTGACTTTTTCTCTGTCATTTAGAATGTAGAATTTGCTTCCAAAGATGTAGAAATATTTTTGGGTTCTTTCCAGTCCATAGTTCATAGGGTGTCTGAGACATTCCTAATTTGAGAAATACCCGGTTTATAATGTGACAAGCTGTGTGAACGACTTCTGTCCAAAAGGATTATGGTAGATTCTTGTTGTTAATCAGTACCCTAGCCATTTCCTGAATGGTTTTATTTTTCGTTCAACCACGCCATTTTGTTGTGGTGTCTTGGGCGCCGAAAATTCATGTCCATTTCCATTTTCAGCACCAAAAGACGAGAAATCTTGATTTTCAAAACTCTATTGTGGTCAGACCTGATCTTCACTATTTTTACAATGTGAGTATCCTTTTCCTTTTGGAGTTTCAGACACAGCTTCTTGAACTCCTTGAATGTTTCTGATTTGTTTCTTAGAAACAGTACCTAACAGAACCTTGAGTAACCGTCTACACAGACAAAAATATAGCGCTTACCACCAATACTCTCTACTTGCGTTGGACCAATAAGATCCATAAGAAGAAGTTCCAAGTAGAAAGAGGTCCCAATGTGATTGTATGATTTGTGAGGTGCGCGTGTTTGTTTCCCAAGTTGATAGGGGCCACGTACACTAGGACTTTTTATGTTGAACTTTGGGATGCCTCTTACACATTCATGGTTGATCAACTGATTCATGTCTTGGTAATTCATATGACCAAGTTGTTGGTGCCACAGTTCTGCATTATCAATAAATGACCTGCAACACAACATATTAGTGGATAGAACATATCAGTTATCAGTAGATCTTATACCTTCCATGATCATTTCATCTTGCAGATCCGTGACAATACATCTGTCCTTTGTAAACCCCACATTGAGCTTTTGATCACACAATTGGCTGATGCTGATCAGATTTGCTATAAGGCCGTGTACAAGGAGGACTTTATTTAGGGGTGGCAGACGGGCTACATTCAGGATTCCAATGCCTTTTATATCACCTTTTATTCCACCACCAAAGTTCACCTATCTTGTATAGGGAGTGATTATTCCTCAAATGTTTCTTATTTCCAGTCATATGACGAGAACATCCACTGTCAAAATACCATCTTCCCTGATCCTTCCCTTGTTGGACAGAGTAGCATATTATGTCAGACTTCCTTACCCACATTTGTTTTCCTACTGGGGTAATCCATTTCTTTTGGAACTTTTCAAGCTTTTGATCTCGATAAAACCTGTAATATTCTGGTTTGGTATGCCCTTTTGTGTAACAGTAGTGACATGTTGGTTTATAATTTCTCAGAGTTACTCTTTTGTATTAAATCTTTGAACCATACCGTGTACTAGCTGGCACAAAAGTTGTTAGTTGAGAATTATTAGTATTATGAGAGTAGGCCAAACCTTGACGTATATTCGGGGGTCTTCCAACATCCAGTATTTGATTTAACGTTGAAGTTGTGCTCATCATTTTGATTTGCTTCTTGAGAGACTCCATCTCAGTAGTTAGTTGTAATACCTAAGAGTGAGATGTTGCTAGTTCGGCGTCTTTGTCAGCCACTTGTTTCTTTAGAATTTCAACATTATTCTCAATAACTCCATTCTTAGCAGTAGTTGTGTTGTGAAATTTTAAAAGAATGTCCCATTTCTTGTATAGTTGGACATAGGATTTTTTTAAGATCTTCATAGGTAAGCTTGTCTACATCGTTATGATCAGAATTATTATCTAGCTCAGGCTGTGGTTCAGTGATTGCAACTGTGTGATGTTGCTAGTTTAGTGGTGGTGGAATGTAGGTAAAACGAAGAAGAAGTTCCCCGACTGTTGTGTTCTCAAGGATGACAAATTAGAATCGAATCACACATTGGCATTTAGGAGGTTAAGACAAGAGTTGCAAGGATTACTCAAGGCAAAAGAAAGCATTGGAGGTAAACAAAGGCAAGCAAAGGAAAATAAGGAGATGGATGTCCTATATAGGTCTCGTGTTTGACATTTCTACGGGGTTCTAGGCAATGTGACTCGGGCTCAATCAAGGGAGCCCACGCCACCGTCACTGGGTGGCGTCACACTCCAGCCTCCCAAGTCCTCATTCGGTTGGGGCATTTTGTCGAACACGTGGTCTACCACTCCTCCCGGGCCTTATCCTTCCAGATCAAGGGCGGGGATGTGGTTGATTAGGACTCATGTGGATCCGCTATCGCGCAATCACACACTTCCCCTAACTCTGCTACCTACTAAGGCCTTAAATAGACACAAATCAAGATGAACCTCAACCACACATGACACAAGAACCCTAATAAACTTTTCTAGGAATCAATTGGAAGAATTGTAACAAATCAAACACAAGAACTAGATTGTAGCATCTACTCCCCAATCTAAACTAGCAATTCATTGTAGGAATCAAAACAAAACAAATCACAAAACCTAATTACATTCAAGGGATGTAAATTGCAAACAATTGAAATAGAAAACTAGATTAGGAATGAAATTTACCTACTAGAAATGAAATACAACTTCAATGTCTTTGATCTTCAATCTTGGATCAATGAAAACTAAACTCTAGAATGTCTGTTTCTAAAAAGCTCTCAAGTAAAATTGCTAATCTAAGAGTGTTAGAAATGCAGGGGGAATAGTTAGGTTCATCCCTCAGCCAAAAAAACTCTTTAAATACTTATTTTTTTGCGCCTAAGTCCGATCCACGTGGGCTCCACGCGTGGACCATAGGCGTGGACTAGCACTGGAATTGTTCCACGCCATGTCCACGCGTGGACCCAAAATTAGCCTTTTTTTGTCTTTTCTAGGTTGTAGCTATTGAAGTTTTGGTTCCATAGCAACTTGAATCACCTCATTTGGACATTCCTAGCTCCGGTTATGCCCATTTTACTGAATTATCGCCGGAATTCCCTGCAAAATTTCAGCTTGTGCTATATTTGGCAAACACAACCTCAATTAGTCCTTAGACCTACATTTGATGAAATTGAGCTATTCTAACACGTTGTAGGCCTAAAGGAATTCAATTGTAGCATATTATCGTCCTAATTACGCCACAAAACAGAGCTATCTTTGTCACCTATCACTGTGAATGCAACAAAATTTCCAGAGATTTCCTCATCGTCCTCCTGAATTTCCTCAGTGCATTCTTCATCACTCTAGGTTGAGGCCTTCATAGACTTGTTCCTTTTGAGATAGGTCGCACATTCGGCCTGGATGTGACCAAATCCTTCGCATTCTCGACACTGTATACCTTTGTTCTTATTATGATTTTCAGATGATTACCATTGATTTGTTCGAGATTGATTCCCAGTCTGACCCGATTGACCTGAACTCCTTGAAGAATTAGGGTTCATTGTCTTTGTTCTGGATCTTGATGTCGATGAGGAGGAATTGTTTGATCGATTCATCTGTGACTTACCTTCTTTGTTTTTACGATTAATATACTTCAAAATCTTGGAGAAGTTTCTGTTAATCATTGTGACTGCCTCATCATCCAGATCTTCATTTTCTTTTTCCGATTCACCGCCATCAGCGAGGAATGCAAGATTCTTGCCCCTTTTATTGCTGCTTTCTTGGGAGAGTATGTCCATATCATACGTTCTTAGGTTGCTCATTAATTCGGCAACGAACTTCTTTTCCCAGCCAACACTCTCCTGAATAGCGGTCACTTTCATCCAAAAGCGTACAGGAAGAAATCACGGTATTTTTGTAACCAATTTGTCAAAAGAGAATGGTTTGCGCAGTACAACGGCTTTGTTATTCAATTCCTGCACTCTTGCGTTGAAATCAACAATTGTTTCCTAATCTTTAATGTGTAATTCTTCAAATCTGGTGTGGACTTCGTAGAGTTTTCCAATATTTTCCAAACCTCCTTTGCTGAGCTACATCCAGCAATCAGCCCAAATTGACCTTCATCGAGGGTTCTAGTAATGGTATTCAGTGCCTTGTTATTGTTGTCACTGTCTGTGATTTCTGTTGCTGACCATTGATCAACAGGTGCAAAAATTATAGTTTTATCTTCTTGGGTTCTGGTAGGGTGATTCCATCCATGGGTAACAGATTTCCAACCGTTTACCCCTTGAGCTTGCAGATAAATTCCTGTCATGGCTTTCCAGTAGCCATATTTTGTTATGATCAATTGAGACGGACGTGCTTGACCTTCCATAATCTTTTGAGAAAAAAACAAATCCAAGAAACAGATTTTGCAGATAACAATATGTATAAAAATAGAGATTCAAGAACAGAGTTCAAAGCTGACAGGAATCGATTAATCAAGAGTTAGATCTTGTGACCGGCTCTGATACCAAGTGAAATTTACGCCTAAGTCACTTACTTAGTGTTTTAGATGTAATCTTGACTTTTGAACATAATTGCTAGGTTCAACAGAATTACGTACTCTAACAGTTTATGAACTAGTTCAGTTAGCAGTTCGGATACCTAATTGCCAGAAATTAAACATGCACAAGAATCAGTAAAACACAGGCAATTTGGTAACCCAGTTTGGAAACATCGTTCCTATGTCTGGGGGACTTCACTCGGGTTACCCAACTCTCCATTAAATCAATGTTAAAAATGTTCCAATAATACAATTGAATCCACGTGGCAAACTCTTGGATCTTTGTCAATTCTTCATCCTTCGAGTTCTGCCTTGAAGAGTTGTCAAGTATGATCTCCTGATCTCCTTATATTGAGGTTCCCCCTCAACAGCAGCACGCCATGCTTGACCAGAGTGAGTTCATGCATATCTTCTCGTAATGAGAATTTTGATCTTGAATCAAAGGCAGGCTTTGTCAAGATATCGTATTAGCTCAATCAGAATATACTCTATGGATGAATCTTAGTAATCTCAACAACCCAATTGGTATGGTTGAGCTTATATTTAAAGTTGTTGGAATCTTGATGTAGTTGTAACTGAATAATCGTCTTTGAACAACTTGACTGTAGCAGTGTAATTCCTAGTTCAGAGTTCAGGCTTCGAGTCGTCTGATCCATCTGCTGCACTAGTATAGACTCTATCTAAGCTAAGTACAATTTGGACTTAGAGCTCCTTAAGCTGAATTATCTTTTGATCTATAAGTAGAGTAATTGATTGTCATGAAACTTAAAATTACCAGGGAGTTTTCTGATAATTTTTCAAGATACAAATACTTTTTATTAACATGATGAATTAAAGAAGCAAACTGTAGAAAAATGGTGCACTTTAAAGAGGAAAACAACGCACCTTAAGAAGCAAAACAACGCATCTTAAGAAGGGAAACCATGCACATAAAACTTTAGATCGACACACAATAAGAAAAAAACCACGCAACAAAAGCCTTAGGCTGACGCACCTTAAGTTTCAACAACTGACGCACCTTAAGCACACAAATCACTCACCTTAAGAAAGAAAATCACGCACATGAAGTTTTAGACTGAAAAAAAAACTGACGCACCTTTAGAAGAAAACAGCGCACCTTAAGAAGGGAAACAACGCACCTTAAGAAGGAAAACCACGCATCTTAAGCTTTAGGTTCACTCACGCACTTTAAGCATACAACCATGCACCTTAAGCACACAAACCATGCACCTTAAGAAGAAAAAATGCACCTTAAGCTTCAAGTTGACTCACCTTAAGTTTCAACAACTACTCACTTTAATAATAATAAAAAAAAAAACTACACATCTTAAAGCAAAACAATCACGCACCTTAAGCATAAAAATCACGCACCATAAGTACAAAAACCACGCACCTTAAGTTTCTAGAATTACTCACCTTAAATACAACCCACACACCTTAAGCACAAAACCCACGCAACTTAAGTACAAAACTCACGTACCTTAAGCACAAAAATCACGCTCCTTAAGAAGGAAAAAACCACGCACCTTAAAATTTGATCTAGATGAAAAAATTACCAAATTACCACTGCGAATTTTTTTTTTTTTTCGTTTTTAAATTTTGGTAATCTTGGACCATGATTTAAGCAAGATCCATGGCTCAAATTTAACCGCACAACCGCACGGGAACTGAATTATATATATATATATATATATATATATATATATATATGCATTATTATATCAAAAGGTTGAAGTAGTTTAAGTGGTAAGAACTTTCTTTGTTAATCATGAGGTCAATGGTTTAAATTTCATTTCAAACAAAAAA
>CM008340.1:15241364-15252112 GCA_002525835.2 Ipomoea batatas
ACGGGAAGGCGGGTGTATATTTTCTAGCGGTCGCACCGATAGCACGGGAAGGCGCAGCCGCATTTGAGCAGACTTTTATATATATATAGAGTTTTTTCCCAAAATGGTCCCTCGACTATTGCTCATTCTCAATTTTGCATTTCGACTTTCAATTGCACCTAATGTGGTCCCTCGACTTTCAAAAACTCACCCAATTTGGTCCTCCGTTACATATTCCGTCAAATCAGTGTTAAAATGGAGGGCCTTTTCGTCCATTTACCTATTGTTAGCCTAATAAACATTGAGAAATAGTTGAGAGACCATTTTGAGAATAGTCAAGGGACCATTATGGGAAAACTATTTTATTTATTTCATTTTTGTTTATTTTAATTTTTTAGACTCTATAAAATTAGAATTTCTATACATTTTTTTCTTACAAATATAAATAGTTAAAATCGTGCAATCCATCCTAAAAATTTTTAACTTTTTTATAGACTTCTTCTATCTAAATATACAAACTATTCCTATGCAGATTTACAATAAGTTTCGTAAATTTTATAAATACTCATTTTTTAAGAACCGATTAAAATAATTCTTAGTCACATCCGTAGTACTAAATATATTACTTTCGATTTTTTATAAATAAGATATAATATTATTAAACTCAAATAATTAAAAATAATGTTCCCACAGCACAATAGATTTTATGATTGACTTAAACATTAACTATAAATTTTATTGTTGAATACAAATTGACAATTATTAAACATTATTTATAATAATTATTGTGTCCCGTGTAATATACTAAAATTATTAGGTAGGATTTTTATAATTAAGGTATAATTTAATTAAATCAAAATTATTAAAAATAATGTGTCCACATTACAAAATAAATTATACTTTCCTTAATAATTAATAAAAAAAAATAAGAAGAGGAAAACATATAAAAGATGTCATACAATATCTTAAATAATGTAAATTAATATAAAATTTAATAATTACTTTGAAATCAAATACAGAAAATATTGCAGGAAACATTGACGAGATTTTACTTTTCGGCTCACCTGAGAAGTTTACTAGAAAAATTTACCTTTCGGTCCAATATTTTCCCTACATTTTACACTCTTTGGGTGTCTACGCTTGAAAAAAAATATATTATTTTCAATGGTAAAAGTAATATTTAATGTGATACATAGTGATTGATTGTCTATGAACATTAAAAAAAAATAAAAATAAAAAAAGAAGTATATGAGTATTTATGAAATTTACAGACCTTATTGTAAAACTTCATAGGAATAGTTTGTATATTTAGAGGAAAAGTCTGTAAAGAAAATTAAAAATTTTGAGGCTGGATTGCGCGATTTTAACTATTTATATTTGTAAGAAAAAAAATGTATAAAAATTCTAATTTTATAGAGTCTAAAAAATTAAAATAAACAAAAATGAAATAAATAAAATAGTTTTTCCCAAAATGGTCCCTTGACTATTCTCAAAATGGTCCCTCAACTATTTCTCAATGTTTATTAGGCTAACAATAGATAAATGGACGAAAATACCCTCCATTTTAACACTGATTTGACGGAATATGTAACGGAGGACCAAATTGGGTGAGGATTTGAAAGTCGAAGGACCACATTAGGTGCAATTGAAAGTCAAAATGCAAAATTGAAAATGAACAATAGTTGAGGGACCATTTTGGGAAAAAACTCATATATATATGAGATCACCCTTTTAGGTGAGATTGTGAGATCAAATCTTAATCATTCAATTTTGTTTTTCAATAGTTGTGATTGCTATTCAATTTTGTTTTTCAATAGTTGTGATTGCTATTAATGCGTGCTGACATGTGTTTTCAAATGGTAGGGAGTATTGTAGTAATTTTGTTGTTGATTTCCCATTCTCAGCTTTTGTGTACTAAGGTTATTTTGCGATATTTGGAATATACAAATTTGTTCATAAGGTTAACAATAGATTGACAATTATGTGACGGATTAACTTTGACAAAATCATAAAAGTTTAAATTTAAAATGTAACTAAATTATTTGTCTCAAAGATTTACATTTAAAAAATTGTGAAAATTAATTATTTCATGTGTTAATAGATTATTGTGTTGTATAATTTATTGTTTAAGAACAGTAAAACATGGTCAACATTGAATTGATGTTCTAAAGAAATGTGTAATGCACACAATATTATCATCTATGCGTGCACACGCTATATCTGTACACGCACAAACTTACCCCCAAGAATACACACACTTATGCATCCTTCTACTGCACTCGTAGCTTTCCGACGATGTTCTTTTGTTGTTATTCTTGAAGACTTAAACAACCTAAATGCACAAGCTGTATCATCCTATGCAAACACTACTCCAGCCTCACGCACACGCTAATGCATGCATTTATACTGTCGCATGTAACCTTCTTGCACACACTCAATTATGTGTTATTGCAATGTGCACATACCTGTATACAGACATGCATGCACGTGCATGCATATCTGTTTCCACCAAAGTGCACACACTTTGCATATATTCTTCATCACCTCTTGCCATGTTACACAAATGACCAAAAATTCTACATTGAATTCTTAGCCGATTACCATCCTAACACAACAGTCATACACACGCCTGTGTAGTCGTTAATTGGGCACACTGCACACGTTGTGTGATACCTACTATAGGGTGTGGTGCATTTATGACTGTTCTGTGGTGCACTTATGAGTGATCTGTGATGCACTTTTGAGTGAATTGTGGTGTACCACAAGTGCTAGTTTGTGGTGTACTAATGGAAAAAATGCAGTGGTATTTTGGTATTTTGCTGCCCCATGTATATTTCGGTGGTGCAATAAGTGCTGAAGTGTGATACACTTATGAGTGGTTTGTGGTGCATCTATGAGTATCCTGTACTGTACTAGGAGTAAATGCACCACAGGATATGTAAATGCACTGAGCCGCAAGACGGCATGGAAAATAACTACAAATATAGAAATATTAAATAATGAGGACTAATATATAACTTAGAAATCATGGGACTAAGTAGTTAGTCCCGGTAAAAGATTATTACAGGCGAAGGTAATTAAAATTTTGCTTAACATTTTAAAATAATTTGATCAACATCGATCTGGTTAGTTGCGGATCAAGAACAATAAAGAACAAATCTTTTTGTCGTCGTCACCATGCTAATACTAAAGGAAGATATATAATGGTTGGATATACGTAAAGGATATTCATCAAAAAGATATATAAAGTAAAAGGAACTTGCTTATTGACATATCTAATATTGCATTTCGAATATTCTTTTTAAACTTAATTATTTGCAAATATATGCATGCATGGTATGCTGGTTATTGGTTAAGAAGGTGAAAGTGGGGTAGGGTAAAGAGTGGGGAAAAGAGAGAGAGAGAGAGAGAGCAATGGATTGTGTAAAAGGAAAGAAAGAGTTGTTTTTAAGAATAGAATGGTGTAGATGAGTATAGAGTGTAGTGTTGCTTTGAATCTTATTCTTTGATAGATATAGATAGAAAGAAAGAAATAATTGTTGGATTGAAGAATTAATGTTTTTGTTTGGTGAGTCATGTGGTGATGCCTTAGCTTTTGAGCCTCAACTCCCTTCTCCACAACATTTTTAAAGCCAAAGGAATGTTCTCTCATCAATATATATAATATATAAAATATTAGTGTACAATTTGGAATTTTAACTGACACGAAATACAAAGTTTAATTTAATATCAAAATCAACTCCATACAACAAGTTATGATTTTAAATCTCTGCGTCAACCAATAAAAAGAGACTATGCCGCTCCATGTATTACTTATATCTCATAAAAGAAGTAATCGGCCAACACATATAAGGGGACACGTTTAACACATAATAATATTTAAAAATAAATGTACAGTCCAATTATCAATAACTTAAACTTTTAGTTGAGACATAACACATCTTTCAATTAACACCTCTCTTTTCCTTTTCTTTTCCCATTTCTATTTTATTTTTTATTTTTAGAAAAAAAAAAAGAAATTAATAATAAATTAAAGAAGGGAAGATGACAGTTTTATCACTAAGTTACTGCTAATGTAAACTAGTCTCTTATTAATAATTTGAAGTGTAGGATTTGTCTCCCAATTTTTCTAGAAATAGCATTTTTAATTTATCAATGACGGATTTTGTTAGCTCTTGACAAAAATTTAAAAAATTGTAATTTTGCAAAATTAATTTGGTCATTTAACCAGTTATTATCTCCTTCTTACTTATCCCCTTACTCGACCCATGTCATTTTCAACTCAAAGAAAGTTTTCAAATTTGTCCGGTACAATAGCAAGTACGACCAAACTAGTCCAAAATTTGTGGTTATTAAATTTAATTTGGAGATTTTAGCACTCATCATTGTGTTGAAAATTGCATGGATGGAGTAAGGAATTGAAATGGGTAGATGGAAGATATGTAACTGATTTTGATAGTTTGAATTTCTATTTAACAAAATGTTCTCCGAACTATGCCGCTCATATGATTGTTAGGGAGGCACAATTATGGTCAGACTGTCTCGAGTGGTTTGATCGACCACGTACTCATTTTTATTAACCATGCATGTTTTGAGTTTGAATTTTGATGAGTGAAGTTAAGTTTTGTGTTCAACAAGGTAGATGCAAGATATATACTTAAATAACCAAATTCACTTTGCAAAATAATAAGTATTCAATGAACTAAAAAAAAAAAACAAATATGAACAAAATCTACATCTTTAATTATTAAGGGACTACTAAGAGTACAATTCAATAACCAAAAGTTATATTTCCCTGAAAAAAAAAAATTCTGTAAGTGTTATATGTTTAATAAAATTATACCATATATATGTTGCCAATAATATAAATAAATAAGAGCATAATTTCAACAAATATAAAGTGCACCCAAAACATGATTGCATATTACATCGTCGAAGTTTTCATAATAATAAATGCCCACACTGCTTATGACACGTCCACGTCATTGCACATTAATCTTCTTTTATATTTACTAGTATTTTCACCCATGCGTGATACGAAATAGATTTGTTATAATATTTTAAGAATTTTAGATCAATATATAATTATATAAATTATAACATAAAATATTATATGGTGGAATTGATGAAATTGGTTGGATCGATTATGTTTTTGATGTTTTCCTTGCTTGAATTAGAGCAAATAATTGTCCAATTACCCGTGCGATGCATGGATAAATTTTTTATTATATATTTAGATAATAAAATTAAATATGAAATTATTAAAAATTCTAATAATATATATTGAACGTGTACATTTATTTGATTATAAGATTATTGCTAAAGTATCACTTAATTAATTAAATAATATATGACTTGTTTGTCTACAATTATCTTAAAAAGATCGATATGTAATATAACTTATGTAATAATATTATTACTAAAATAAATATTGGGAAAATGAGAAATAATTTAATTGTAATTCAGTTTCCTTTTCCATTTTCCAATTAATTAATAATATTACTTTGGGTGGGAAAGTTGAAGAAGATGATTTTATTTTTATTAATGGTATATATAGATTATGGAGTAACACTATGATTTGCAAATAACCTTTGGTCTAAATATAGCACTCCCAACATCAACATTAGGGTTTGATATATTTTGTCCCATATAAATTATGGCATTAAAGCTATATTTCTTAATGTGTATTTCAAAATAATTTTTTGTATGATATTTTCTCCATGAGCTAGCTGAAAATTAAAAATAATAATAATAAAAGGGATGAATTCCCTCTTTAATTTCTGCAACCCAAATAAATGTTAGTTATAGGTTGAGCATATAATATATAAATATAAATGTGCAATTCGACTATCAGCTTAGACTTTTAGTTGAGATAGATCACATGCTTCAATTTGGTATTAGAGCCAACCGCATGCCAAATGTCATGCGTTTGAATCCCAGCATCACTCGATTAAAAAAAAAAAAAAAAAACTATTGTCCACGTTTTGCTTGGAGCCCATAAAGTTATGTATTTAGGTACTACTAATTATAACTTTTAGTATAGTGATGTTCAGTTCGAATCTCTGTGGGTCGGAGTTGCTTATTATTGGTCTTCTTGGTTCCAGCGTTACTCAATAAAATAAAAAAATAAAAAAATAAAAAAAAAAAGGTCAACATTTTGCTTGGAGCCTATAAAGTTGCTTATTTACTACTAATTATAACATTTAGCGTAGTGATGTTCAGTTCGAATCTCTGTGGGTCGGAGTTGCTTATTATTGGTCTTCTTGGTTTGAGTCGGTTAACTATGAACAACCCGAGTTGATCGAGTTACTTCTTTATGATACTTTAATTCCCCGGTCAAGGTTACAAAGCGAGCTTATAAGCAAAATAGCAATTCCCCGGTCAAGGTTATAAGCTCGCTTTGTAACCTTGACCGGGGAATTAAAGTATCATAAAGAAGTAACTCGATCAACTCGGGTTGTTCATAGTTAACCGACTCAACCCGAGTTGCTCATACCACACTTTTGGATAGAGGTTGCAAGCTTTATTGTCAATCAAAGATTAATGCAAAATGATGTAAATGGGCATGATGAAACTATAATACATATAAAACCCTAGCCAACACTAGAAGCAAAGTAATGCCATATTCTGAACTATTCAATCCTAAGATACCCAGATGTTCAAAGGGCTTCTTCATTTATGGAATTATATCAACAACTTTTAACCCACTTTATTCTTCCCAATTCCACATACACAGTAGAAATAAATAAATAAATAAATAGAGTAGAAAGTTAGTAAAGTGATGAATAGTACTCAAATAAGCAAGGTGGAGAAAACTTGCTCCTAGTGTATATATTTGTATTATTATTATTATTGGGTTCTTGAGTATTCACCAAACAAAACCCACACCCACTTTAGATTCTTGTATGTGGCTTGTGTCAGATGTATCTATAATGTTACATTACAACTTTAATTTGCTAGCTACATACCTTGCTTGCTTGCTTCACCCAGGTGTGATTTAAACACACGTATATATATACATGATCGAAAAGCTTAACATTTCTAACCACAAAAAGAAAAAAAAAGTCAGAAACCTAAGATTTCCTATATATAAAAAAAAAAAAAAAAATCCTTAGAAAAAGTTATATATTTATTATAAGATTTGTTTACATTGTCAAGTTAAAAATTATGTAATTTTTCAATATTTCTAACAAATAGGGGAAAAAAAAACTACACATGACATTGTACAAATCATCAGTAATACAATATAATAGTGAAATATATAATGTAGTGTTTTGGTTTTGAACTTGCAAAGTGGATATGAAGATGTTTGGGCATAGTTTTGGTCCCCCACCCTCCACACCAAATGCAACTACCCCATTGGGGTGGTGGGGTTAAAAGCAGTACATTGTAATGCGAATAGTTAAGCTAAGCTAGCTAGTTGTAATGCGTGTATATATATATATATATATATATATATATATATATATATATATATATATATATATATATAGGGTTCAAATATGACTCTCTATTCCCGTGCAGATTGCACCATTAGGGTATGCATAAATGCACAACAATGTGCACGAGGGTGTAATGCATAAATGCATCACAACGTGTTTAGAAATGCACAAATACATCATACTCAGGTGCATTTCTGAACATATCGTTGTACATTTTTACCTACCTAATGGTGCTTGACGCACCATACCTAATATTGCAAAATATATAATTATGTGAATTGAAGATGGAAAAAATTGCATTGCATGTGGTGTAGTGTGATAATCTGATCTGAGAGAGGGCGGGATTATGATAAGAGAGCATTTGGTGTGTGTCTGACAAAGAAGAATTTCGGCGTGAAACTTGTTCCATCACTTTTAACACAAAAAGTAAACATGAAATTTGTAAAAGTAAAAACAATATATATAATGATTGGAAATTTAAAGCTGCTAGGTGGGAATTGAAGTTGCTTTAATTTGTTTTGTCCATCGATCCCAAGATCAGATGATGTATCATACTCCTCCTATATATCCGTATTAAACACACGACTAAAAAGGTTGTCTGGGATTATTAGGACCTAAAAGATCATCACATCAGAGGAACAAACTCCATCCATCTCTACCTAGCTACTTGGTTAATTATATTGCCAACTGGGAATTACCATCGAATCAAAACCCCCTAGCGCAGCTATCCCATTTTCTTTCATCATATATATATATATCGGGATGAGATCATGTGAGAAGATAACTTCCCTTGCGGGAGTGCGGTTAACACAAAAGCACTCACATAAGTGTAGAATTGACGCACTTAACCTTAAGGCTTAAGCATTAAAATGATGCACTTTAAGTACATAAATCACACACCTTAAGTACACAAATAAAGCACGTTAAGAACACAAACTATTCACCTAAAATTTTAACAACTGACGCACCTTAAACATACAAATCACGTATCTTAAGAAAGAAAATCACGCACCTAAAGAAGTAAAACCGCGCACATTAAGCGCACAAACCACGCACCTTAAGAAGTAAAACAACGCACCTAAAACTTTAGACCGACGTACTTAAGTTTCAACAACTAACGCACCTTAAGAAAGAAAATCACACACCTTAAAATTTGATCTAGATGCAAAAAGACCAAATTCCCACGGTATTTTTTTTAATCATTGTTAATTTTAGACATTGATTTAAGTAAGATCAGTAGCTCTCATCTCAAAGCATCTCCGCGCGCACCAACATCATTTGAACCTAATTATATATATATGCTTAATCCTGGCCTTTTATCCAATCTTAATTATACATTTTCAAGACTTCATCGAGAAGCTAAGCTAAACCGACCATCGTATATATATCTTTAACATATGCTAATTAACATATATCCGTGGCCGGCAGGCATCTTTCAGCCCAATTCAAGTTCTTTAACTAACAGTACAATATAATTGTGGTGGTTGCATTACTAGTCTGGTCTCATCTGTTCGATCATCAACTGGCACAAGTTATCGGGCTGTCGGATGTGTTTGGTTCAAACATGAGAATCTGAATCGGATGGGAATCTTAATTTGTTTGTAGGAATGAAAATTATTATTGCATGCATCTTCAAGTTTAAAGATGAGAGATGATTGGGGTTTGCTAGCTTGTAGCAGTGAATTGAATGGAATGGAAAGAAACGTGTGTCTGAATTCTGTGCTCCAACCTACAATGGAATTGAAGAAAGAAAATTAAAATTTTGTATATATGTGCAATGTGCTAGCTAGCTTCAGATCAGATAGATCAGAATCTTGAAAATATAATTGTAATCAAAGTAGCGCAGCTAAGCTAGTCTCATTATTTACTCTCATTTATTCCAGTGGGCAGTGGCCCCTTCCTATACAGTACCATAATTAACACAACCTTCTCATGCCCTCCTTTCTCTCTCTCTCTCTCTTTCTTGTTTGGAATGTTGAACAAAACCTTTATGCTGCAACCGAAACAAATCCCCAGAAAAGGTAATTAAGGTCAAGAAATAATACCACCCATTAATTCATTTTAAAGTCTCAGAAACATAAAAAGAAACTCAGCAGTAACAATCATTTTACTAGGTGGCAATGGGCAGTAATGTAATTAGATTTTTTTTTTTCAAAAAACCAAATATATTATTATACCAATATTTATTTATATAACTCACGATTATAAAAAGTAAATCAATTGTAAATTAGGTTTCTTCAGCACATCCATCAAGAAGCTAACAATTTTAACTTTATACAAAAATGTAATTAACTCCTCAAACTTTAAAAGGTTCAATTGAACTCATCAATATGTTATTTTTGCACATTGAAGCTCATCAACCCGTAAATAACCTTTAATAGGTAGTCGGTCAATAGCCTTTTAGCTACCAACACACTGATCCGACGACTCGCAATCCTCGCCGGTCGCCTTCCAGTGGAGAAGGCGTCACCTCTGTAGAAGGCGACCATTTAGTCGCCTTTGGCATGAACGGTTGATTCAACGACGATGAATGGTGGTCAACGACGATAATTTTATCGGTAACCTATTTGTTACGGTAAACGTGACTTATTTGATTCATTTTAACAAATTTGAGTGTGTAATTGTATTTTTTAAAGTTTGAGGACTTAATTGCATTTTCTTGTAAAGTTTAAGGCCTATTTGAACATTATCATTTGACTTGAGTTCCATTAGGTGGATTCTCCTCCTAAAGGCATTGGTCCCAATTTGAGTGTAGATTGCACAGTGTGGTGGCGTTGCCATTTATAGTTTCTTTTTCTTATTTTTAATCTCCACTCTTATATCTAAATAAAATAAGAAAATAAAAAACAATTCTTCAAACTCGGTATGTAATAATTTAATTACATACTACATTATACCATCAAACCCAATAAATCTACTATACTAATATCAAATAAAATTGTATAAGAAATCCAAACAATGTTGTACTCAATATATAAGGTGAGATTGGGAGACTCGAGCGAGGCCTTAGTTTACACTGGAGACTATGGAAACCAATTGAATCATATATAAATATTGATCTGCAATGAATTAAATTTTTAAAATGCAAAGCCATATATGCTTATAAAATAAATTATATTACTAGAGATATAAATATTTGTTTTTGCTAATAATTTCAAAGAACTCGTTAAGGATAAACTAGGTGATCCAAGATGTTGATTTAATTTGACAAAAAAAAAAAAAAAAAAAAAAAAAAAAAAAAAAAAAAAAAAAAAAAAAAAAAAAAAAAAAAAAAAAAAAAAAAAAAAAAAAAAAAAAAAAAAAAAAAAATAAAAAAATATATTAATA
>CM008340.1:15252181-15271977 GCA_002525835.2 Ipomoea batatas
AAAAAAAAAAAAAAGTGTGAACAAAGAATATACTTGAATAACACTTTAACCGTCAATGGCATTTTACTTTAATGGTGGAACAGATTTTTTTTATTTTATTTCTATTTTTTAAAATTTAGATATTCGAGTCGCACAAAAATGTATGTCTACTCCTTCCTCCCATTTTATGTGTCTAGTCGGTTAACGAGATTTGACTGGAGTTATTTTTAATTTAAATTTTCATAATATTAAGTTTAGAGTTAATTCTATTTTCGTTCCTAGCTAGATTTATAGGTGTCATTCCACTTTTAGTGTTTTTTTTTTCAAAAATTCCCATTTTTTTGTCCTTTATCAATAAAATCATTTAAATTCTCATAAATACAAGGGCATTTCGGTCTTTAAATATGAATTTTTTCAAAAAAGTAAAAATAAAAATATAGCGGATCAACATACTTTGTAATTAAAAAAATAAAAGATGATCAAAATGCCCATGTATTTAATGTCATTTCAACGATTTTATTTACGGAGAACAAAAAATGGTCATGCCACAATAATACTAAGACCAAATGTAGATGTTCTATTAAAAAAATAACTAAAAGTAGATTACCACCTATCAATCTAGGACCAACAATGAAATTAACTCTTGTTTAGTATTAATATACAAAATTTATATATTTAGAAACTACACTAAAAGTACTAGCTATTGAACACAACAAAAAATCAAATTTAAAAATAAGTAAAAAATAATAAAGAAAATAAACAAAGAAGAAAGAGTTGATTTAACAAATGAATAGTAAGTAGGACAGATAAAATGAGACATATGGAGTATAAAATAAGGTATAAGTCATATCTTTTAATTAAGGTATTTAATTTTAGAAGTTATTGATTATTATTGACGCATAATAAATTCTAATCTTATTAATGTACTAGCACATTGCGTGATTAAATTAATATCCAAAATGAAAAATAAAATAGATAAATATTTAAAATAATTTTTAAATATTAAATAATTAATATAAAATAAAATGATTATTTTCAATATAATCAAAACAAGTATTTTAACTTGTAATAAAAGTAGTAGTAAATATGAGTATTGTTGTAAATATATAATTATAATCAAGAATAAAAATGATGTCCTCACAATTTTCATATTAAAATAAATTAAGTCTTCTTGATGAGATATTGAGGAGTAGTCAGTAAAACTTAATTTATTTTTTGTTAAAAGTTGTATGATTATAATAGGGTTACTACTGTTTTTGAATAGTAACTACTATTTTTACTCATGCGATGCATGGATGAATTTGTTATAAATGTAAATTATAATTGAAACAATATAATTTTTTAATAGAAAATTGAAATTTGTGTTACAATAAATAATGTTTGATTTAAGTGAATAAAAGATAATGTACTTTTCGCACAATTCTAGTTTGACATTCATATATTTTTAAGGTGACGATTAAAAATAATATGGAAATGGTCCAATAAGTCCCACCCTAAATTATATTCAAAAAGTCAATTAGGCTATTAAACTTTTAGAAGTTGCAATTAAACCCACAAACATGTTATTTTGGAGCAATGAAACCAACTAACTTGTTGGTGACATGTAATTGCAAGTCAATTAGGGTTCCGACCAATTCTAGCGAACATCCGATAAACATTAGACTAAATTCTAGCAAGTTTGGTGAAAACCCCACGATCGGCGACTGTTTACCGGCGACCTTAAACAGTCAGCGATTGCGTTCTACTAGATAAGGCGACTAAGTACGTTGCCATCTCTAGCAATAGAGAAGGCGACAAACTTGGTCGCCTTCTCCGACTATTGGAGAATGCGAGCAACTTGGTCGACTTCTTCGGCAGAACGCTATCAGCGACCGTAAGCAGGTATTTGACCTAGCTTGCTGGAATTTGGTCGGATGTTTACCGGAGGTTCGCAGAAATTGGCCAGAACCCTAATTGACCTGCAATTAGAGGTCACCAACATGTAAGTGGGTTTCATTTTTCCAAAACAACATGTTTGTGGGTTTAATTGCAACTTCTAAAAGTTTAAGGGCCTATTTGACTTTTTGAATAAAGTTTAGGGACTTATTTTATAAGGTTGAAAAAAATAAATCAAATTAAGTAAATATTATTATATTTTAATTCTTATCACAAAAAAAGTTACAAAAAAAAATAATAATTAAAAAATTGTCATGTGTTCTATTCGTATATACTAATTTAATTGTTATAATAATAAAAAATAAAACTAATATAAAAACAAAATACTTATTATTATTATTGTTGTTGATGTTGTTTTTGTTGTTGTGAAAAAGGATAGAAAAATTATTTGTAATAAATGAAGTTAAGAATAATAATAATAAGTTAAAAGAATATTCTTGATGTGCTTAATTCTCGTATCTTTAGGATTTATTCGTACTCTCTTTGGTCGGGGAGTATACAAGTAGAGTCGGGTAGGCCTGGGAAAGTTGGAATTAGGTCTAAATTAAAGTCCCCCTCTTAGTATTATATGCATCTTATATAGGAAAAAATTGGGACACATGCCGGTGATCCGACGTGAGCTACACGTGGAAAGTGTGGGTTGCCCGGTTAGAGAAGTGGCTCCAAGTGTTCTAACGTGTAGGAAAAAGGAGACGAGACGTGATTAGAGAATACACTGAGTGTAAATTACATAAGGTTTGACAGGTAACTGGGCAATTCTTCTTTTTGGTCATATAGAGACCTTCTTGGTCATTGATAAGCGCTAAAAGTAGTCGAGTTTAGGGGTCGGTTTAAGGGTTTTAATGCACTATTCTTCACCCATTTGTAATCATTTCCTACATAATAGGCTCAGATGTGATCATTCTTGCAAACTTCACTTTGTGTTGTGTTTCGAAGCCATTCCCGCAGGACAAAACAGGACCCGAGACCAAAGGAAGGAACAAACGAAGAAACGAAGCAGGCACAAGAGGGTCCACGCCACTCCCACGCGTGGAACAATTCCAGTAGGGTTTCACGCCAGGCCTCCACGTGTGGAGCTGGCGTGGACGGGGTCATTAAGGGCAATTTCGGGATTTGGCTTGAGATGAACTATTTAACTCAATCCTCAGCATTTTGAAGGGGATCCCAATTTAGTTTTAGATCTGATTTTCAATTTCTCTCCCCCTTGGGGGAAATCTCTCAAATTCCCTTAGTTCTAGATTTCCTAGTTATGGGTTAGATCTAGCTAGATTTAAGCAATGGAAGAGAAGATGTAATAGAGCTTAAGCATTGGATTGGTATCTCTACTCTACTCTTGCTTTCGTTAATTTCATTGCCATTTCCATTTGAGTTCATTTTTGTTATCTTTTGGTTTTGATTCTTTTGGATTTGAACGATGTTTACTTAGATTAGTTTAGGGGATTGGTTTCCCCAACCTAGCTATTGTAGTTGATTTGTTGAAATGCTTCCATTTGATTGTAGACATGATGAATTATGGTTCTAATGACTTGTGCGGTGATGCTTGTCTTGATTTGCTCTTATTTCTGGCCGGGATAGGTAGTAGAGTAAAGGGAAGTGTGGATTGCGCGATAGCGGATCCACACGAGTCCTAAGCAACCACATCCCCGCCCTTAATCCAAGAGGATGAGGTGTGGGAGGAGTGGTAGACCAAGTGTTCGATAAAATGCCCCAACCGAATGAGGAATTGGGAGTCCGGAGTGTGACGCCACCCGGTGATGGTGCCATGGGTTCCCCATTTGAGCCCGAGTCACATTGTCTAGAATCCCCGTAGAAGGGTCAACCGCATGAGCTAGCTAAGACTCCAATCCCTATTCCTTTCCATTGTTTACCTTAGTTTATATTCGCTTAACCTTTCCCTTAAATGTTTCTTTTGTTTCCTATCAATTCATGCAACTCTTACCTCTTAACCTCCTAAATGCCAACACGTAATTTGACTCCAATTTGTCTTCCTTGAGAACACGACAGTCAGGGAAATTTTTCTCCGTTTTACCACCTACATTCCACCACCACTAAAACTGCATCTTCCAAAATGGCGATGTTGCCGAGGAAGGCAAACGGTTTTTGAATTGTGTTTGACATTTAGAAAGTTGTTTGTTAAGAGTTTTTGAATTGCTTTCTTTCGCTTGTTTTGTTTTCCTATTTTTGTTGTTTGATTGGAGAGGTGAGCTTATTTGCTTTACATATCTTGTGCTCACTTGCAACTACTTCTAGTTGCAAAGAATTGTTGTTGGTTAAGCTTTGTGTAGGGAATTTGTATTGAAAATAATCTAGGAGCTTACAAATGAGTGCTTACATGAACCCATATGGTTATCCAAACCATAGAGGACAATCTTTTAGAACTATGCCACCCCAAACCTTTGAACATCATCCACATTACCATCCATATCCTTTTAATTACCCACCAACACCTTATTATTACACCCCACCTCCATATCCGTATTCAAATCCTTATCATATTTATAACCCTCCACCATACACCATATCATATGTGCATGACCGAGAAAGAATTGAAAACCCAACATTCCATGACGGAGAGGAATCATTGAGCTCTATAGCGGAGAATATCAATAACCAATTGTACCCTGTGATGAGGAAGATTGACCCGAAGTGTGAAGTGCCACCGAAGGCCATCATTCCCCCGAAAAATGATCCTCTACCATGTGATAATCCTCTACCTAAATACACCCATGATCCATATTTCTATCCTACTTCTCACCCAAACACTTGTTACCCACCTCCACTACAATTCCACCAAAGACATAATGTTATACATTTCCAAGAAACACCACCTCCTACTCCATATTTGAACCATGTTAATCCCTACATAAGATCACCTTGTGATGAACTTTCACCGGACAACGATGATATCAAATTTCTCAAAGAGAAAGTGGAAATGTTCATACAAGTGGCCAAGAAGGATATGGCCAAGTTAAGGGCCGAACTCCGGAGTGAAATGAAAGATTATCTTGCTACCCTCCAGGAAGAAGGACTTCCATTGGAGGACATTGAAACGAAAACTATGACGGAGGAGTTCATGAAAAGAATTTCACCCCGTCATAATCATTCTACGATGGATGACCTCCCGATGCTTGGAACCGAACCAAAAGGAAATTTTGAAAATAAAGAAAGAAGCGAGTGGTAAGAGGTGAGTGGAAAAGAAAGAGACATGAACAGTGAGACTCCATTGCTCAAAGAGACTTCAACCCTCAAGTCGAAAGATCAATATGAGTATGAAAGTAAGAGTGAGGATGATGACGACATTAAGGTCGTATAGAAAGATGAAGAGCCAAAGCAAGGTATAACTCTTAATCCTTTTTGCAATAGTAATCTTGAAAATCCTAGTGCTCATATTCTTGTAGACTCTACTTTCGATTTTTGTGAGGATGATTCCTTATTGGAAGATGACTCCATTGATTTTTGTAGTGAGAATTTGATGAGTGAGGAGGATAATGTGTCGTTCTATTCTTGCGACAATGGGTTTGAGGAGTGTGAGAATATTGGTGGGGAGGATGAGATAACAATTGAAATTGGAAAGAAGGATAATATGCTTACTAAGAAGGTTGTCACCTTTGGCACCTTTATGGAGGAAGAATCGGAAACTTCGGGTGGAGTAGAAGAGGGATATGACAAAATGATTGTTCAAGAGTTTGCTCCCAATTTAGGGGAGGACTAGAAGTAGAAGAGGGAAGGGAAATGCACACTATCTTTGAGAGATTGAGGATATGAAGCATTGCTCATGTTTGTCAATCTATATCATTTGTTGTTCTTCCTCTTGTTCGTGAATTCAAGGATATTCCTCATCTTGGGGCATTCCTTGAAGCCAAAGTGCACGGGACACTTTTCAAGGTCCCGAAATTGGTTTGCTTCGAATGATAGGGCACACTGCGTCTAGCCAGAGACATTAAACGTGGCGCGTTTGGGAGGCATTCCCAACATTATCCCCTAGATGTTAGAACTTTGATTCTTGTTTTTCGTCTTGTTTTCTCTTGTTTATTAGCAATTTCTATTTTTTGGAATAGCCCCGTTTGAGCTAACAGCACAAGTTATGTGATTTTGAGGCATGTTTTGACCATAAAAGCATCAAGGAGCCATCAAATATAGCAAAGGAGGCCAAAATAATCAAAGTGGGACTCAAGAGATGAGTCTATGCCTCTCCCACCCGTGGAGAGGGCATGGACCATTTCCAGAATGGTTCCACACCAATGGTCCACGCCGACCTTCCACGCGTGGAACCGTTGTGGACGGGCACCAGCGGGGGACTTCATCTTTTGCGAAATCCTTGGAATACCCATCCCTTCTTCATTTTAAAACCCTCCCACATGAAGACCACTCTTCCAAGGTAAAACCCCTCCATTTTAGAGCTCCAAACTTGGTAAAATTTAAGTCTAAAACACACACAAGATCACTCAGAGAGGTAATCTCCATAAACTTCATGCCACATTGTCTCCATATGATAGATTCTTGCTTCGTTGTTGCTCCTCCATGAACTTACATTGTCTTGTGTCCTTCCCATGGTTTACTTTGCTTAGGATGATATAGGATGAGTAGATAAGCTTACATTGAGGCTACATTGTGTCTATTTTGAGAATATTTGAGTTTGTTTTGCTAGTAAGAAGAACCCTAGATTTGGATTTGGGGATTTTTTTTCCATGAACTTGTGTAGATGTGAAATTGGGCAAAATTGAAAATAAAATTGATGTTTTAATGCTTTAGTAGTTTTATATTGTTGATTATCATTTCACATTGTGAGTTTTGAAGCTTGAATGTTCACTTCATTTTTTAATCTCAACTTGGTCTTGAGGAAGAAGATGAAGTTGACTTTTGGGCTTGAATTGTTTCAATTATGTAATTGAATTGTCTTGTAATTGTTGAGTGTTGAATATGGCAATTTATTAAGAAATATGTTGGAAGGAGATCGAAATTTAAGAAATGAAAATATGAAGTGCTTGGATATGTTTATAGTGGAAATCATGATGATATGCTCTTGACATGAATTGTGGGACGTTTCCTTGTATTATGCTGAAAATGTTGATTGTTTTATAGGAAATTGATTCACAAGGATCTTCTTCACAACGGAAAGAAGCACGTGCTAGGAAAGGCAAGGCACCGATGGAAGGACCAAGCGTCCAAATGCCGAAGGAGGATAACGACAGTGAAGATGGGCCACGTTGGGACATTATCATGAGTTTCAAAATGATGCAGCGTTTTCTATACGTGTCCCAAATCTCAATCACCCGGTGGAATTTCATTGACTTAACCGCATTTAACTCTTTCAAATGTCGGTGAGCAGTGGAACGCCTCATCCACCAACCATACTGGAGTACAATTTTTGGATGGCGCCACACAACATACACTCAAGTGGTCCTTGAGTTTGTGGCTAGCCTTGAGGTCACAGGGAGAAGTGGTAATTTAATAAGCCCGACAATCTGATTTTGCTTGTTCAACGATGACCACCACATTTCAGTTAACACGTTAGGTGTACTTCTAGGATTCTACAACAGAGATGACCAAACACAGCACTGGTACCGAAGGTTCAAATGGGACTTCGGGGATCTTGAAACTCCGAAGAAGTATTGGGCATCCATCGCAAGACATGGAGTTGATTGGAGTTAGGCAAGAGTACTTCATAATCACATCCGAAGGGAGGACCTCTGAGTGGTACGACGGGTGCTTGCTCACTCTTGGGGAGGCCGCAGAGGAAATTTTGCCAAGGTCTATAAATCTGATTTGTTTGCATTATGAAGTATGGACACAGGGAGATCCGTGAATATGGGCATGGTATGCAAAGGATGGTTGCAAGCTCAACAGCAGGAGGGGGTGCACTCCGTGTTTATAGGACTATTGGTTACCTAGTTGTGCATTGCTTTGGGGTACCAATCAAAGATCGAATGGACAGAATATAGCGTACCAGAGGCAAAGATGGCCCCTTTAACATTTGATGACTTGATTGTTATGAATCTTAACCGCACACTTAGGGTGAGAGAGGAAGTGAGATCGTCTACAAGGTCCCCAACCATGTCACAAACACCAATTGCACAAACCCTGACTCCATCTTCATTGTCAACATCTCCACCTGCTCTATCCCGTCATCAGACAACTTCTTCGTCATCTACTGCACCTTCATCACCTCAAGTCTTATCTCCCAATGCTTTAATCTTTTCTACATCCGTGGTTCCGTCACCCAACAATTCGGCACCATCCTCATCATCGGCACTTCCTGTAGTGCCGACGCACTTTATCAAGGTGACAGACTGGAAATCAATGCAAATCTTTCAATACAAGCTGCATCTTGAGCACCTGAAGAAGATACAAGAAATGGAGGATAAACACATCGAGTTCATAGATGAACATAGCATGAGGTTGGATCAACTCCGGAAGGAGTATGCGAGCAAATGGTCCAATCCTCCTAAATGAAGGAAGCTGAAGAATGAAAGTGATTCCTTGGAAGTTGTTTACTTTTAGTTGACTTGGGTTACTTGATGAACAATTGTGGTTGATTTGTAGGTATTTGGTTATTTTCCTTTCTTTCAAATGATGTGCTAGCATGGACAATCAGTAAAATGTTTTGGGAATGAAGTCTCGTCTAGCCAAGGACGTTAAACGTGGTGCTCTTGGGAGGCACCCCAAGTCCTAAAAAGAGAGAGAGAGAGAGCCAAAAGAGAATATTGAGAAGTAGAAAATGTTAAGATTTATATTCTTTATTCTTTATGCTAACCTGTGTTGTAGGGAAATTTTTGAAGGGATGCGATTTGTCAGGATATGTGATTGTCTAAGAAAGGGATATATGCTCGGTTGCTATGTTTTTCTATCCCTTTTTCATTTCAATGCCCCTTTAACTCTAAAGTGTGGAAATATTTTCTTGGAGTTTTGTTTGTTTTGATGCACATATGATGAGCTTGAATGATTTTGATTTATGAATGGGTGCATGTTTGTTGTCCTAACCCGGAAACACTTCTAAGTGTGGAAAGGTAATCTTGATATTTGATTAAGTGACCCCTGCTCCTTTTTCTACCGTTCCTCATGGCAACATCGAGGACGATGTTGATTTTTAAAGTGTGAAAATGATGCATTGCATAAATGTAATGTGTAATGCTTGAGTTGATTGATTGATTGAGCTTATTGGGTGTGTTGAATCTTGTGGAGTGTGTCATTGTCAATACTATGTAGGAGGAATTTTAATCATATGCCATGAAAATTATATTTTTGAAATATGCTTTAGAAGTCTCCTTTTGCACCAAATATTGAATTTCTTGGAACCAAAAAGGTTCATATTCTTGTGTGATTGCATGTTGTTCACCTCTTATTTTGTGAGGAGCTTAGTCAAAGATCTTTTGAAGTGGGAGTGTGTACCCTTTTAACTTGAGAAATATAATGCAAGCGAAACCCAGAAAATGGACTAATTTGGTAGGGCATGGGGCAAAAGGAGAGCCTAGCGAGCTAGTGAGTAAATCCAGATTCCCTAGAAAAAGGCATGAGGGGTTGTTTTGGGAAGAAATAAGAAAAAGGCTAAGAAATGGCCAATCCTGGAGATAAGGTCAGAGGCAAGCCGTCTTGCTAGGATTTGGGGCAACCATTGCACTGTTCTTCAAACAAGCGTAGAGATATACGTGAAATTGGTTGTCCCAATAAGATCCTAGAAGATGAGAAAATTGAGAGGAGGTGAGCCGCCCTGCCCGGATTCGGGTACCCATTGCACTGACCTTCAAAAAAACATGGAGCTCCATATGAAGTCGGGTGCCCAATTAAGTGATCCGAGGGGGTTGAGAAGGAAGAGTGACCGCCCAAGTCATGGCGGTGAGCGGTCCATGCCCCTACCCTCACTTATTTTTACGCATATGGACTTTGGCGTAAGGTGGGACGTTTGGTTAGAGTGTACACATCGTTCCCACTAGGGGGATCGGCTTAAGGCCCTTACAAAATGGAAGGTGAACCCCTTATTGTTTGCATGCTTGAAGAGGTGTGAAATTGGTTTTCTTGTTCTTGAACTATACCTTAAGAGATTTTTGCTTTCTTAAGCATATTCTTAAAATTCAATTGGCATGTGTTTAACATTCCTGGTAGATAAGTATGAGGGATTTCACCCTCTCCGCTCAGTAACACCCGCGAATCGCTTGGTCAATCAATTGATAAGAGTACTTAACTACTTTTGGGGCTTAAGTGATTAGAGTTTAGATAGTGAAGTAAATTGCTTGAGGACAAGCAATGTTTCAAGTGTGGAAACTATGATAAGCGCCAAAAGTAGTCGAGTTTAGGGGTCGGTTTAAGGGTTTTAATGCACTATTCTTCACCCATTTGTAATCATTTCCTACATAATAGGCTCAGATGTGATCATTCTTGAAAACTTCACTTTGTGTTGTGTTTCGAAGCCATTCCCGCAAAACAAAAATAGGACACCGGAAGAAACTGAATGTTCTTCAATTTACGAGAGGGAATGTTGAATAAATTAGCCAGCTTTTGTTCTAGTGTTATGGGATTTATAACACATGCAAAGGCTCTCCTTGATTGTAGGAATATTTTAATATGTTTACGTTAATGTAATGCCTATATAATGGCTATTCAATAATAACGCTGTATTGTATTCTTCTAATATCTTCTTCTGATATACATCTTCCTGTGATGTATTCTGCTTGCTTCTGACAAGAAAGACCCATCTACCAAGAGATTAAAATTGTTAATATTTTATAAAGTTAGAAATGACAATTGCAACTTTTGAAAGCGCATAATTAGAATATCATATTTTAAAAAACTAAAATTAATATTATATTCATGAATTAATTTCATTTTTGGTCCTAGATTTATAGGTGGCATTCCACTTTTAGTCCTTTTTTAAAAAAAACATCCACTTTTGGTCCTAGTATTATTGTGGCATGACCATTTTTGGTTCTTTGTCAAGAAAATCATTGAATTTCCGTTAAATACAATGACATTTTGATCATTTTTATACAAAGTAGGTTGACCCGCTATATTTTTTATGTTTATTTTTTGAAACAAAATCAAAATTGAAGACTGAAAAGCTCTTGTTTTAGACGAAATTTAAACTGTTTTATTGATGGAGGACCAAAAATAGTCATGCCACAATAATACTAGGATCAAAAGTGGATGTTTTGAAAAAAAAAAGGACTAAAAGTGGAATGCCACCTATAAATCTAGGACCAAAAATGGAATTAACTATATATTCATTGTATCAATAAAAAAATTTTCTTGTAATTAATAATAGTTGGATGGAATCTTAAGTTAGTTGGTTTTCATATCAACCACCCACCATAACAAAATAAATTCAATAGGATTTATTAGTATGTAGGTAGTTAATACGTACGTATGTACTATTGGGCAAAATGTCCACATGACCCCCACACATATGACTTGTAAATTAACATCATATTAACTCCACAATAACTTAATTGCTTTCCTTGCTACCCATTTGTATTTTCATGTTAAGTAGTATAATTGTATAAATAAATAAATAATTAATTAATTAATTAATTGTGACAACGGTTATATAATGGGGCTAAATTATTCGTTGTTAATGTAACTGAAATAACTCAATGTGATAGTTCAAGTGGCAAGTGATGAGTTCTTTTTGTGGGAAAGAATTTCGGGAGAACCTGGGAGTTCCCGAGCGATTTTTTGAAGGTTGAGTCCCTGATCTCATATATTATATTAGAGAGGGCCTTCTACTTAGCTAGTAAATCAAAGATATCATTGACAAGAACATATTCCTTGCATGGTCCCAAATTTAGTACGTTAAGTTTTATGATCCAGAACATTTTGTATATGAAAAATTTTGTGCGCATTGAATGCTTAATCGATGAAAATCTTGAAATGATGTACCTTACCAGTGTGGCAGTGTTACCATCTTTTCATTTTTATTCATTATGTTTTTTTAATTGACTAATTGAATTATAAATTAATTAGCTATATCCTCTTTTAGTATTATTTTTTTTGTTGATACAGAGGGACCTCGTGGATCCCAAGTCATTTTTCCCGTCCAAACTTTTTTAGTCAATTAATTAAATATTTTATTAGTCAAATAATTAATAAAGCTTTTTCTTTTTTAATAGAACTAACCCAATTGGCTATTACATTGTAGTATATATTTACCTATACTTTCTCACTATGACTCGATCTCATGACCTCCCATATGGAGAGTCACTACATGCCATCTGAGCACAAGGTGTTTGGCAATAATTAATAAAGCTTATTTGGTAAGAAAATGTAAAATGGAAATTAACTAATATCTATTAATTGGTAATATTGTTTCTATATTCACGTATCAATACTATTAATAAAAGTAAAATCATCCCCTTCAACTTTTCTTCACAAACTAATATTAATAATTAATTGGTAAATAATTAATAGAGTTTAATTGGTAACAAAATTTTATTTCCCAAATTATGAGAATAATTAAACCATTACAATTGTGAGAATAATGGAAACAAATTCTGCGCAATTTTATAAGAAAAAATAATTCATTAATTATTATTTACACCAATAACAATAATTCGAATACTTATCTATACTTCTATTTCTATACTACTATTAGTGAAAATAAAATCATCCTTTGTAAAATAACCGTCCAAACAGTACTAAAGATAAAATGGAAAAGAAAAACCGATATTACTAATTGATTGAAAATATAAAAAGATCTTAATCTATACTATATATAAAAGTTAAATCCTCCTATTTCATTTACCGCCCAAAATTTTGTAGGCAATTAATTAAATATTTTATTAGTCAAATAATTAATAAAGCTTATTTGGTAAGAAAATGTAAAATTGAAATTAACTAATATCTATTAATTGGTAATATTGTTTCTATATTCACTTATCAATACTATTAATAAAAGTAAAATCTTCCGCTTCAACTTTTCTGCACAAACTAATATTAATAATTAATTGGTAAAAAAAATTAATAAAGTTTAATTGCTAACAAAATTTTATTTCTCAAATTATGAGAATAATTAAACCATTATAATTGTGAGAATAATGGAAACAATTCTGCGCAATTTTATAAAAAAAATAATTTATTAATTATTAATTGCACCAATAATAATAATTCGAATACTTATCTATACTTCTATATCTATACTACTATTAATAAACATAAATTTATCCTTTGTGAAATTCCAGTCCAAACAATTGTGAAAGTAAAATGAAAACGAAAACTGAATTTACTAATTGATTGAAAATATAAAAAGATCCTAATGGAAAAGGCAATGAAAATTAGGCAAATTAAAAAAGGAAATGGATATTATTAATTGACTTAAAATTATTTAAAAACTTTATAAAAAATTAATTACAGTTTCTTTTGAAAACTTTAAATTATTTAAAGTTTAAAAAAATTAATTAAAATGAGTTGTTATATTTTTTATAATAATTAAAATTAATTCATTCAAATATGGATGAGGAAGAAAAAACTAAATGTGATATGGTGAAAATGAATATACTTAAGGTATAAAAGTATAATTGCACATATATTAGTGTAATTGACTAATAACAATTGCCTAATAATTATTATGGTAATTAAGCTACATTGGTCGATGAATTTATTTTTATAATAATTATAATTAAATTATTTCTCATTTTTCCCATATTTATTTTAGTAATAATATAATTACATAAGTCATATTACATATCAATCGTTTTAAGATAATTGTAGACAAACAAGTCATATATTTTTCGTTTCAATTAATTGAGTAATACTTTTGCACTAATCTTATAATCAAATAAATGTACACTTTCAACATTAGAAATAATTTCATCTTTATTTTAATTATCTAAATATATAATAAAAAATTTGTTCGTGCATCACACAAGTAATTGGACAATTATTTACCCTAATTCAAGCAAGGAAAACATCAGAAAACATAATCCATCCAACCAATTTCATCAATTGCGCTATATAATATTCTATAATTATATATCAATCCAAAAATTCTTAAAATATTATAACAAATCCATTCTGTGCAACGCACGGGCAAAAATACTAGTTTGATTAAAGATAAAATTAGAACAACTAGCATTCTCTCTTTTGTACTAGGTAGGAATGATAGAAAATGATATATGTATTCCTATGGAGTATAACTCCCATCACATGTATAAATTTTATTGGGTAAATAAAAGTGAATGAATAAAAACAATGACTCACTTTGTTGACTTTGTTGTTTAAATCAATCAAATGATGACATATCAGTAGGGAGTCAAAAATGAAGTAAAAAGTGATAGAATGATGCATTTTTAATTATTATTACGTATCTTGGTCAAGATCAAGAACTCACCCATATATCAAAAGTTAAAGTCAATTGTTAAATGCACAACTTTTTTTTTTATACTTACGTATGAGTATCTTGGCTCACCAAGCCTCCATCCAACAATTACCTCCTAGCACAGCCATGCTTCGATTGCAATATCCAAACTTGTAACTATTAGGACTTTGTATTATTCTAGTCACACTAGAATCCCATATCTCTCTCTCTGTATTATTGTGAATATGCCTTTTATCATTCCTCATTTGACTAGAACTATTTGTATCACTATAAGCAGTCCCTTCATGTACTTTGCATAGTCAAGCTATTCAATATCAATATTCTTCTCAAAATTATTGTTTTCACATGGTATCAGGTGACCAAAACAATTCATGGGATCCATGGCTCCCAACCCACCCCTAGCCCCAATAAGCACTTTACAGACAGTCCATCCCTTTATCTCCCTCAAACTTACTGCCTCTAAAAGATAGCTAGTCATTGATATCAGAACAAGTTATTTGGTATCAATAGACCTAAAAGATCCATGACTGCCAGCCAATAGACTACCACTATCGATGGAGACATTGTGCTGCAACCGTCTACCAGTAACGTTGTGTCCTCCTCTCATACCTTCTTAAATATATCCTCCACCTCTCAACCACCAATAAATACCTTGCAAATAGCCTATCACTTGATATCTATTAAACTTACTTCTTCCAATTATTTATTCTAGAAAACACAGCTTGTTCCTTTTTTTTCGCGGACAAAATCTTAGTGGTTATGTTGGTGGCACATTCCTGTGTCCAACTTTTCTTATTCGGGCTCGGGATGGATCTTCTGTAGTAGCCAACCCCGCAAGTCAAGATTAGGTTTGTTAAGATTATTTTATTTTGTCCATGCTCATATTATCTCTATCTGATGAGGTTATGTAATGGGACATACCATGTCCTGAGCCCTATGACTAGCTATTCAAGCTGCTTTTGGATCCTCTTCTCGGGTACGTTCTCTAAGTCTCCTAGTGCAGTCTTTGCACCATGGAGATTCCATGACGAGTGAGTATCTTAGCAAAACCAAGGTTTTAATTGGGCTTTTTGCCGAAGTTGACTGGGCATGCAATTGGATTAGATGAACAGAATTCAATCTTAAGTATCGCGTGATGTTTTCTTCATTGACCACTAAGGAATGTGTGACCATTGATCAACTCAATGACTACCTAACTACACATCAGTTTATCTATGTGGATGATATCCCTTTAGTTGCTCCTCTAGCCCCGCCATCCGCTCTTGTTGCACAAGGAAAACTAACCACTACCTATCAGTAGTAGCAAACTATTACTCAACCTCGTGGACATGGACGAAGCAATAGAGGAGGCCGAGGTCATGGATGCGGTCGTAGTTATGTTCCAAAGTGTTAGATCTGCAACAACCTTGTCATATTGCTCTACAGTGTTACCGGAGATACTTAGGTACTCAAATTCCTCAAGTAAATCTGACATATGCAGATGATCTAGATACCGCTCTGTTTTCTCAGAACTGGCTTCCTGACACTAGGGCTACACATCATGCCACTCTAGACTCCTCTTCACTGCAGCAAGTAGAAACCTATATGTGGAACGACACTCTTTGAGTTTGTAATGGTACATGTTTGAATATTTCTGGTATTGGAAACACTTCTATATCGTCTACCTCGTGTTTCCTTCAATTACAAAATGTTTTACATGTTCAAAATCTCACCAATTTTCTCTTGTCGGTCAAACATTTTGTCACTGAAAATAATGTTTTTTTAGTTTTATCTGTTTGTTTTTGTTGTGAAGGACGTCACCACCAATTGGATTCTACTTAGAGGAGAGAGCTCGGGGGGGGGGGGATTATACAAACTTCTAGTATGAAATCCCATCCAATTCATCACATCCAAATCGTCATCAGAAGTTTGGCACAACCGTCGTTGTCATCCTCACTCTAGAGGCCTACATAGAATTCTACGTCATTGTCCAATGTCGAAGTCGTCAAGTGATAGTAGTAATTCTCTTTGTAGAGAAATCGTCACGATTTCCTCTAGAAAGAGTCACAACATATAGTTCTTCTGTTTTAGATTTAATTTACACAAGTATTTGGGGACCATCCCCGATTTTATCCAAAAGAGGTCATCGTTATTTTGTTATATTTGTTGATTATTATTCCAAATATACGTGGTTCTTTCCCATGAAACTAAAAAAAGACGTCTATGATATTTTTAATCAATTTAGGGCATTGGTTGAGCGCACCTTTTCCACCAAAGTAAAAGTCATTCAATCTGATCTAGGTGTAGAATACAAGAAACTTGGCAAACTCTTTGTCAGTCCTGGAATAAACCATTGCCAATCATGTGCCTACACCCAGCAGCAAAACAAACGTGTCGAAAGATGTCACAAACATATTATTGAAAATAGTCTACCATTACTTGCTCAAGCCTCTATCCCAATTAGGTTTTGGTCATATGCCTACGCAATGATAGTTTTTCTAATTAACTGAACGCCCTCTGCAACCTTAAACAATATAAGCCCATATGAAATTATCAACAAAAAGCCTCCAGACTACTCATTCCTCTGTATCTTTGGTTGTCTATGTTTTCTCTATCTCCATCCCTACAATGAACACAAAATAGAGTATCGTTCTGCTCCATATGTTTTCCTTGGTTACCCAGAGTCATTGAGAGGATATTGTTGATTGAATTTAAATACTGAAAAATTCTTACCATTCGCCATGTTCAGTTTGATGTGTGTTTTCCCTTTTGCAACTAAAACTCCTCCACAGGTTTCCGCTACAACTTAGGATGCAAAACCATTGGTTGTCGTCAACATTCCAAGCGAACCCAAGTGTCGGAATTTCAACACACTCGTGTCGTCGGCATGTTGCACCCATGTCGACATTCAAGTGACTGAGATTACCGTGACACAAGCATGTAAAGGTGAACCCCGGTGTCATGACTTTTGACACGAACGTGTCACCGCTGTGTTAGGACATACAATGTCCACTTTCAATAAGGGACACGACCCCGACACACACGCAACACACCAGTATCGTCAGAACCTCCACACCCCCTGCCGATTCTACTCCCGATCCTCCTCCGGTTGATCCTTCCAGACCCGAGTGCCCTCAACGCACATCCCATGATCCTAAGGCACATGACTCATGATTCCACAAGTAACAAAAGCTCTAATTGTATGTGTTGATGACTCAAAACCTACATGCCACTCCCAAGCTGTGAAAAAACCCTCAATGGAGGACTGCGATTGATGAAGAATTTAATGCATTGCTGCACAATAACACTTGGAGGCTGGTTTCACATGAAAGAGATATGAATGTCATTGGATGCAAATGGGTTTACCAAATCAAAAAGAGAGTTGATGGTACAATTGAACGATACAAAGTCAGACTTGTTGCAAAAGGGTTCAATCAGGTTGAAGGAGAAGATTACTTTGACACTTTTAGCCCTGTTGTCAAACTGACTACATTAAGACTTCTCTTATCTCTTGCTATAACAAATGATTGGTCTATTAGACAACTTGATGTTCACAATGTTTTTCTCAATGGTTGTCTTACTGAGAATGTCTACATGAAGCAACTACTAGGATATATTGACAAAAATTTTCCCTTCTCATGTCTATAAGTTCCAAAGGTCTCTTTATGGTTTGAAATAGGCACACATGCATTGTTCAAGCATCTTCAAGATTGTTTACTCTCAATTGGTTCAAAGCATTGAAGACTGTACTAAAGTGTCATTATTTATTTATTCCACTGTTAATAGTTAATGCTCATATTTTATCTCCTTGTCTATGTTGATAACATACTAATTATGAGCAGTAGCACCAGTGTCTTGGCTTCGGTAATGAGAAAACTAGCTGACACTTTTAAAATCCCTAGGATATGGAGTCATTTCCATTTTTGATCCTACTGTTATTGGGGCATTGCCAATTTTAGTCCACTTCATTAATTTTTGCCACATTGTGGCCAGTCTTATTTCGTCCTTACCACTTTTAGTCCACCATTAAAATTTTCGTCAAATTGCCATCCAAAATAGGGGTATTTTTGGTCTTTTCATGCTTTAGTCATCTCCTTGACCATTTCCAGTGATTTTCCTTACACATTTTCATCCATTGAAGAGATCCGACGAAAGTTATGTGAGCCACATTACAAAGCCATGACTTTTACTAGACCTCTTCATTGGATGAAAATCTGTAAGGAAAACCACTACAAAGGGTAAAGGAGATGATCAAAGCATGAAAAGATCAAAATACCCCTGTTTTGGACGGTTATTTGACAAAAATTTTAACGGTGGACTAAAAGTGGCAAGGACAAAATAAGATTGGCCGCAATGTGGCAAAAATTAATGAAGTGGACTAAAATTGGCAATGCCCCAATAACAGTAGAACCAAAAATGGAAAAGACTCCTAGGATATGGGACCTCTGAGCTTATTCTCATGAGCAGTAGCACTAGTTTCTTGATTTTTTAACCGTGGGGAATTATTTTTCTAAAAAATTGAATTTTGTTGTATTTATATTTTTATATAAATTCGCTTTATCGACTTATTCATCCCTATATTTACAAGATTTATAAAAGAAACTCCACCCTTTTTCCCTTTCTTTCCACTGTTCCAACAACACTTCCACTGTTTGGTTTACCCAATTAGATCATATCAATCTTCACTGTTTAACTAAGCCTGTGTTTGGAAATCATAAAAATGACATATGGAAAATGTTTTTCAAAAAATAAATCATTTTTTAGAAAATATTTTCCTTTTTAGTGTTTGGTTGTATTCTGAAAAACAATCTTGATGTGTTTGGTTTATTTACTAGAAAATGAGTACAATTGTATAATTAAATATTTTAATTATTTTATTTAAATTATGAAAATATTTATAATAATATTAAAAGTAATATTATTTATTAAAAAATGTCGGGAAACTAAAGAGCAGTATTCTCTGATTTCCGGCGGCGGAAACCAAAGAGGACTCTCTGGTTTCTAGCGGAAACTAGAGAGGGCTGCGATTTTCCAAATTCGCGCAAACTTGGTCCAGAAAATGACTTTCGTCAAATTTTGGCGGAAGCCATTTTTGTAACCCCTCGGTTTTTCCGACAAAGTTAAGATTTGAGAATATTGATATAAATTTTTTTTTAGGCTATGACATTTTAAGAGAAGACTGTTTGGTGCTCGAAATAATTTTTGGATTAGTTATCGATAAGCTGCGAACTACGTACCGGTCACGAACCGAGAAAATTTTAAGGATGTAGATTCAGTTTGAATTTTCCTAGAACTTGGATTATTAAGTATCATACGATTAAGCCTGAATTTCTAGTTAGTTCAAGAAAAATTTTAAATGGACTGTAAGGGATAAATTGTTACGGACTCTGTACCTATATTTCACGGAATACCGAAAAATTCCCAAATTTGGTGATTTGCAACGGGAGTATTTTTAGGATAATTTTGGTATTAGAATTTTCCCGAATTAAGTTATAATCCTCCGAGCTTTCATCTGATTTAAGCATAAACTGGCCAATTAGATTTGAGATCTTCTAAGGACTCCATGGGATGATGACAAGTGGCAAGGCAAATCTAGACT
>CM008340.1:15278814-15303850 GCA_002525835.2 Ipomoea batatas
GGCTATGGCCTGCCTAATAACTCCCAACCTGAATCCAATCATCCAAATTCCAAAAACACCATTCTTTCATACTCCTTTTTTCTTGTACTGAACAACAATGGAAAAATGTCTTGGACCTCTAGCGTAGCAGACTTTAAGAATGTTTGTACTGCTTAGGGAAAATTCTAAATATTATGCATTTTTTTCTTGTGTGGATTCCATCCATATTGGCTCCCTTTTCTCCCCAACATCTGGCTTCTCAGCCACACCAATTTGAATCATGGTATTTGAATACAATTTGTTGTAGTTGAAGTCGTAACCATTTCTTGCATATGAATGTAATATATATTAATTTTCTTCTTTGTCTTCTCTATAATTTCATGTAAATGTATTTTCAGATTTGCCCTTATATCAACATTAGATTTAACATATACATTAGGTGAGGGACTAAAATGGTCACTATGCGAACAATTCAGGGACTAAATGAGGTCACCCTAATAATTAAAGGACCGAGTTTACCATTATGGCACAATTGAGGGACTAAAAAGGCCATTTTCCCTTTTATAAATATTTCAATGGAACTTTGCTCCCTTAAAGCTAGGCAATACAAATTATTTACCCTTGAATATAATTGGTTAACATANAGAATCAGAAAGAGATCAGTCCTGCAATTTAAAGAAATCTTTCTATTATGTTTCTCTTCTGTAGTAAAATTGTGTTCCTCTAGTTCCTTTTTTTAAACTGTCAATCGAAGAGGACTAAGTCTTTTTGCCTGAGAGTTCTTATCCCTTCGATCGAGTATTCGAGTTGGGGTTGCAATCCATTTTTTTAAAAATTTATTTTGAGGTGGCTATAAAGATTTGATTGCAAAAGAGATTTTGAAAGCAACACAAGAAGCCTTATGAAGTTTAGCCTTTCTTTAGTGAAGCTATTTGAATCAATCTTTTATTAGAATAGTTCAATCTTAGGGATAATCATTGGTTAACAACTCCTTAAACCGATATAGACATCATTTTTAATAATCTGTTGTGAAGTTTCACCATGTTATTAGAGTGCCTGTTGGTGCAAATGAGTGAACTGGGGGTATTTTTGTCTTCTTCACTGTTATATTTTTTCTTTGATTGTTTTCATCTTTTTTTCTTTGTTTTATTTAATTTATTTACCCAATATATCAAACGCATGGAGGAAAAATGAATGAGTAAACCATGATTTATCTTTTTTTATGTAGTGTACTCACTTTCCCTTTTCATTTTCTTTTATCTGCAGACCTGAGGCTTTCCCTGCTATTGAAAAGTTATATGAGCGTGGAGTGTCTGATTATCTGGTTAGTTGTACTATTTTATGCCAATGTTGCCATTCTTTTCTCACATAAGAATGCATTGTTCAAGGGAGTATGTTGAATGAATTGTGGAAGAGTGCAGAGATCTTCTCATGTGTTAAATTATGATTTAATTAGCAGGATTTATAAGCTTAATAATATTTTATAAAGGGGAAATGACTTTTTTAGTCCCTCAATCTATAATGGTAAACTCACTAACTCAGACCTTTAATTATAAGCGTTACCCCATTTAGTCCCTGAATTGTTCCCTAAGTGGCCATTTTAGCCCCGCATCTCAGGTATACATTAAAATCTAATGTTGATGTAAGGGCAAATCTGGAAAATTCATTTGCTTATCCCAAAACACAAGTCATAAAAGTATATAATTCAATATGAAATCAAGGTTGCAAAAATCGCGCCTAGGCGGGGCCCGGCCGGCTGGGCTTTTTTTTTTTTAAAGTTTTAAATCTTAAACATTTAAACTATTAATGTTATAATGTATTAACTAATACTCTAATAGTCTAATAACTAATAAGTAATAACTTAATAAAATAATAAGTAATAACTAAATTAAACTAATAAGTAATGCACTAATAATTAATAAATAATAACTAATAACTATTAACTTATTAAGTATTAACTATTAAAGTGTAAAGACTTTAAAATATTAAACACTTTACAATTATTAACACTTAAAATATATTTAAAAAAATTTTGAAAAAATTAAAAGAAGAAAAAAACTAGGCGCCCGCTAGGCGCCGAGAGGGCGCCTAATGATTTTTTCAACGTTGTATGAAATATGTTGAGTATTTGCGCTACACGAAAATGTCGAAGAAAATATTAGAGTAATAAAAAGCTAGATTCTCCAGTATTGGAAAAGTTCTTGCGGTAATTGCACAAGGAATTCTACTCTCATCAATCCAAATGGTGCCCATGGATTCACCTTCATCTACTTCCTAGATTTTCTTACCTTTAAGATTTTCATCATAGAGTTTTCTGACCAGTGCGACTATGGCCTGCCTAATAACTCCCAACCTGAATCCAATCATCCAAATTCCAAAAACACCATTCTTTCATTCTCCTTTTTTTCTTGTACTGAACAACAATGGAAAAATGTCTTGGACCTCTAGCGTAGCAGACTTTAAGAATGTTTGTGCTGCTTAGGGAAAATTCTAAATATTATGCATTTTTTTCTTGTGTGGATTCCATCCATATTGGCTCCCTTTTCTCCCCAACATCTGGCCTCTCAGCCACACCAATTTGAATCATGGTATTTGAATACAATTTGTTGTAGTTGAAGTCGTAACCATTTCTTGCATATGAATGTAATATATATTAATTTTCTTCTTTGTCTTCTCTATAATTTCATGTAAATGTATTTTCAGATTTGCCCTTATATCAACATTAGATTTAACATATACATTAGGTGAGGGACTAAAATGGTCACTATGCGAACAATTCAGGGACTAAATGAGGTCACCCTAATAATTAAAGGACTGAGTTTACCATTATGGCACAATTGAGGGACTAAAAAGGCCATTTTCCCTTTTATAAATATTTCAATGGAACTTTGCTCCCTTAAAGCTAGCAATACGAATTATTTACCCTTGAATATAATTGGTTAACATAGANATTGTGGTGTCCAGAGGAATGAGAAATGTGGTGAGATTATGCATACACAGATTGCACTAGGAAGGGACTTACGTCTAATCTGTTTGTCAAGTTGAAATCAGAGTGAGTTTTCTTACACGCCACATTAAATCTGACACATGCACTGAATTGCAAAATTGCATGAAGAAAACCAGGCCGGCAGTTTAGGAAAATAAATAAATACTCCGTAGCAACATGTGAGATAGAGAGAGAGAGAGAGAATCGATGTCGAGTTGACCAAATATTATGTGGGTGATTTTCAGTGCTGTCCGATCCTGCTGCCTGCACCGCACCTCTTTTGTCTACTCTGCACTTCAGATTTCCTCAAGATACACTTTGGTCAATATCCATCCACCAAAATATTACGGACTATATATTATTTTCTACATACATACATTTTTTTTACTCTCAAAACCCATTTCTCAAGCATATTCTTTTCTATAAATTGTTTGTATCAAAACTTGATTTAAATAACACGCATGCATGAGTTGGGCATATTATTTTCTATACAGTATTTGTATCAAAACTTGTTTGAAATAACATGCATGCATAAATGAGTTGATGTCATAAATATATAGGTCTCGGTACAGTTCAAATCTAAACAAGCTTATAGAGGGCCACTTTAGGTCCTATAAAAAATAGGCAGGAGCCCAGCTAAAATTGACCCAGGTCCCTAACCGGCCTAGGATCAGACAAAATCTAACATGGACTTTATAAATTATAATACACTTTATAATATTTATAATTTATCAAATAATATTACAAGTCTTATAAAAAATTTTAATAGTACAAGTTCAAATGTTATTAAAGTCTTATAAATTTTTAATTTTATAAAAAATAATATTAATTTTTTTATTTTGAGATTAATGGTTAAAATATTATTTTAAACAAAAATATTAACTTTGAAAAAGTGCGCGGGCGCGCGCGCGTGCACACACACACACACAAATATATATATAAAAGTTCTGGTGCAGGGATGCTCCTAGGTGAAAAATGGGGTTAGATTTGATCTGTTGATCAAATCTAGATCAACGGCTCAAATTAATGATTTTTTTTTTTTTTATAAAAAAAGCGCGTCCTGTTGCAAGGTTTGACACAAGTATCTGGAAAGCTTTTTCTTCATGTACTGTGTCTTTCGTCAGAACAAAACTAATGTGAAATTTACGCCTAAGTTACGTACTTAGCGTTTTTAGATGAGATCTTGACTTTTGAACATAATTGCTAGGTTCGACAAAATCACTCTAACAGTTTATGAACTAGTTCAGTTAGCAGTTTGGATACCTAATTGCCAGAAATAAAACATGCACAAGAATCAGTAAAACACAGGCAATTTGGTAACCCAGTTCGGAAACATCGTTCCTACGTCTGGGAGGCTTCACTCTGGTTGCCGAACTCTTCATTGAATCAATGTTAAAAGTGTACCAACAATACAATTGAGTCCACACGGCAAACTCTTGAATCTTCGTCAATTCTTCATCCTTCGAGTTCTGCCTTGAAGAGTTGTCAAGTATGTGATCTCCTAATCTCCTTGTGTTGAGTCTCCCCCTCAACAACAGCACGCCATGCTTGACCAGAGTGAGTTCATGCCCATCTTCTCGTAATGAGAGTTTTGATCTTGAATCAAAGGTATGCTTTGCCAAGATAACGTATTAGCTCAATCAGAGTATACTCTGTGGATGAATCTCAGTAATCTCAACAACCCAATTGGTATGGTTGAGCTTGTATTTAAAGTTGCTGGAATCTTGATGCAGTTGTAACTGAATAACCGTCTATGAACAACTTGATTGTACCAGTGTAATTCCTAGTTTAGAGTTCGGTCTTCATAATCTTCAAGTCTTCAGTCTTCGACTCGTCTGATCCATCTGCTGCACTAGTACAGACTCTATCTAAGCTAAGTACAATTTAGACTTAGAGCTCCTTAAGCTGAACTATCTTTTGATCTACAAGTAGAGTAATTGATTGTCATGAAACTTAAAACAACCAGGGAGTTTTCTGATATTTTTTTCAAGATACAAATATTTTTTATTAACAATCCCCCCCTTTGTGTAAGTTTCCTGGCAATATAGTAGTCTACTTAGAACAATAACTTCTAACACAAAAAGATAGTTCAGAGACCAAAAGACTTATGCATTAAATTCGTAACAAAACGTTCATTTCAACAAATCAACTTGACCCTATTACCAAAAAAAAAAAAAAACAACGTACCACAAATTTATTATAGCTGCCAAATACAAAAGATAATGTCTTCATAAAAGCATCAACTATGGTCTTCAAGTGTGGAGCAGTTGGAGCAGAGGTAGTCACCAATAACCACGTAACCATAGTATAGTAACCAAGTAACAAGGATTATAAGTTTGTTTCTACTCCCCTTATTGCCAGAAACTTGTGAATCTGTGGCCACAAGATTTCTTAGCAAGACCAAGTAGGAAGGCAAACCAAGATTATAAACACAGAATCATTTTGATTATGAAGACACAACCTCTTGGCTAGTCCTAACATTCTCAACAACAGCAGTAGAGGTGGTTTCTTCAGCAGTTTCAGAAGTGGCAGTTTGAGCAGTAGCTAGCTCTTCTTGTTCTCGCAGTATGAGTTGTTAATGCAGTTGCAATTCTACATTTCTTTTCTCGACCAAAATCTGGGCGATCATGTTCAAATCTTGAATACTTTTGTCCAGGAACTGAGAGGTCAGATGGCTTGTCTTGGAACCTTCAATAACTAGGGGCTGTGCAGAACTGCTTCCATGTTTAGGATAGATATCAAGGACATGTGGACTCTGTTTAAGTCTGGTATCAATCAGCCTGACTTTGGGTTTCTCCATGGGTTCACCAGTGTTAGGCCAAAACGCCTGAGCACGCAGTATTCCATAGATGGTGCAGGGGAATGGTAGCTTAACTTTGTTCTCCTTTGCAGTAGGATCCCTAAAACCAACGATTTGTTTGAAAATGATGAGTCCTAGGTTAACCGGAATTCCTTTTCCAATTTTGTATATCAGGCTTGCCATCTGAAGGTTCAGTGCACCCCTATGCTCACTTGGCATCCAATTTGTCATGGCAATCTTGTGGAGTATGGCATGCTTGGTTGTGAGACATTTTGCAGGCAGCATATTAGTTTCTGTTGGCTAGTAGCTTACTGTGCCACCAGTGATAGCCTTTGTCAGCACATTCACACCAATATCTGGGTTTTCAAGATCATCTGCGTCTATGCCAAAATAAAAATTAATAGTGTTAGCTGTGAAATTGTAGTACTTATTTCGCAACCACACACGACCGCACTGAGGTGAGTCTATATCTTTGATTATTGGCATGAGATTCGCATAGAATTCCTTGATTGCCATTGGGGGGTATTCCTTCAAATTGGTCACTATCCTCTTTTGTTTAATTTTCTCAAAGATTGGCAGGAGTTAACATTGTGCTTTGAATCTTTCACTTAGAATTTTTCTTTTGTCAATGGAGTCCCATCGTGCAGCATATTCATCTGTGAGGAATTGGGGTTTAGTGATCTCCAGTGGAACAACGACGGAGAAATCCATTTGCAGATCAGCTGATGGTGAAGGTGTTTCAGCAATATTCTTCTTTCTCTTCTTCTGTGCAGTGGGTTGTTCAGGTTAGACTTCAATCTCAATCCGTTCAGGATCTGTCTGTTTCCTTTTAGACTTTCTGGTGGGAGATGGACTTTCTAGTGGGAGATGGAGCTTCCTTTTGGGCAGTGGCAGCTGATCTAATCCTCCTCCTTGTAGCAGAGACAGTTTGGGGGAACACTTGAATTTTCTTTCCTCTTGCTTTCTCTTTAGCTTTCCTGATCTGGGACAATGGTACTACATCTTCTTCATCTTCACAGACCACCTGTTCATCTCTCATTTGCCCTGATTCATATTCAACTTCAAAATCTAGAGGTTCTAAGGTGATATATGGTAATTGTGTAGTAGGCTTTGGGATAGTAGGTTCAGTAATAGGCTCAACAGAGGTAAGTTCAACATTTGGTTCAAAAGGTAGGTCAGGCTGAGTTTCAGTAGGCTCTATAGTATAGGATAACTTAGACATAGTGTTTTGAATATCAGTGGGCAAGCAAGATATGTTCTCTGTAGTCATGGAGGGCTGTGACGATGGTAAAGGTAAGATAGGTTCTTGTTGTGAAGGTTGGTGTTCTGGTATAGATATAGGGATGCTCAATCTATTTGACAAAGATTCTGATTTTCTATAGTTATTCAGAACAATAAACAAATCAAGGCATGAAAACATATTTGGTTGTAATTTCAAGGGATCAGGACTATAAAACACTTTAGAGGAAATGTTAGGTGCAACAGAAGTAGGGGAAATCACAGTATGTGCAGACAAATCAGATGGTATATCATCAGAAGGATCAATAGGTTCGTTTTTTCACAGAAATTATAGGTAATGGTTTTTCAACAGAAGGATTTGCTTCATTTTTATTTTCTTCATTAGTATCTGAAAGCACAATTATCTCCTGAAATTTTGATTATACAGATAGGAATATTATATTCAAGTATTTAACATATGCATAGGAGTAACATGCAAATAGGGGAATTAAAAGGCACAAGTAACGCGAGAAGGGTTTTAGAATAAACCTCAGGCACCTTCTCCTGGTATGATTTGCTTGATTCCATGACAAGTGGTTTCAGAAAACCTTTCAGATAGTCGAGTTTGTCTGCCCTTGAGTAGAAGGACCAGATGGGCTCCCCACCAGGTGGATCCATCCGATTGTTTATGATTAGAACCATTTCTCGTGATGCTTGATGTTGTAGGGTCTTGATCCATTTTTGTATGAATAAGAGAAAATCAGAACTGAGCTTGTGTGTTTTATGATAAGGATGATAATGGCGGAGATACAGAGTAGTAGAGAGAGAAGATGAGATTTTGGAGATCTTTTGTTACCACATTTTGCAACTGATTTCTGAAGTGTATAAAGCCTGCGGATAGGGCGAGTTCTTCGGGTCACTTTGAGCACCGTGACAGTCGTGGGAGACGTGCCTTTGATTAACGATTGTCTTTTCCGTATTTAATACTCAGGTAGCTTGTTAGGTGGGCAGTACATTTCCTTAATGATTTAAGCTTAAAGGATAGACTTCAACAATTACATCATTTATTGCATATTATGAACAATTATATGCAATTTCTGAACTTAATACAAGGGAAATCAAACAATTAGTGTACCATACTCTGAACTAGTTTTGAGATATGGTACACATACCAAGTTCAGATTTTAATTGATTGAACCTGACTGCGTCGAGTGGTTTTGTGAATATGTCCGCCAATTGCTTGTTAGTTGGAATATAATGCATCACAATGTTTCCATCCTCTACGAGTTCTCTGATGAAGTGGTGGCTTATGTCAATGTGCTTAGTTCGGAAGTGTTGTACATGATTCTTTGCAATGTTAATTGCACTTGTATTATCACAATGACGGTCTACACTTCTGAACTTGATACCATAGTCGTTCAACATTTGTTTCATCCATAGTAGTTGAGTGCAACAACTCCCCGCAACAATGTATTCAGCTTCGGAAGTTAATAATGAAATTGAATTATGTTTCTTACTAAACCATGAGACCAAATTTTTGCCTATAAAGAAACAATCTCCAGAAGTGCATTTTCTGTCTTCGACATTTCTTGCTGATGGGTGTCGAAACCAACAAATAATAAATACTTACTCTTATGAATTGTAATAGCGATGAGTAAGGTCGTACCCACAGAGATTGGTTAGACTTATTTTTAGCAATAGATTTAATAAATAATGAAATGGAAATAAAAACGTAAATAGTAACAATAAAATGGAAAATAATATCAAATAGCAAATAATTATCAAATAAATGTCAATGACAAATGGTATCCAACCCAAGGCATAATATCAGTTTAATTCTAACAAGACAGATATTGATTTGGAAGCCAAACTAACTTTACTCTTTACTGGATTGGTTATGGTTATTAACAAGCTCTAACAACCTGTCTTTCCTTACTTCGTCGGTAATCAAAACAAGCTCTTTAATTACTTCCCTAGCTAATAAAAAATCCTAAACAAGCTCTTAGGATTTAATTTACTAACAGCATTAAAAGAATTAGAAAGACCACCAATCCTAGCCAACAAACTCATAAGTTCGGTCCATTTAAGCTAGACTATATATCTTCATAACGTAAACTGAAAATCAATTATAATCAAATTGTGCTATTTGCTACCAACATCAGAACACTTATGCAATTACGGATTCAAGGTTCTAACTAGCAATTTAATGACTTGACAATTGAACAATGGGCCCTATTGCAACAATTAACCAAGCAATAATTCATATGAATATAATAGAAGATATATAGATAATAAAGTGTAAAAAATAATTTAAGCTAAATAAATCTCACTGGTCTGGTAGAATCAAACTTCAATAATTCTTAAATTGGAAAAATAAGAATTCAGCAGGACATCGCAAGGGTGCTTACAATATAAATAAAATTCTTCGGTGAGAACTTGATTGATTGCAACTGAAACTCCTCTCCTATTTATACTAGTTTAAGCTTAATTTTGTCCATTCATGAAAGTAAATTGAGGTCGAATTTCTTTGGTTAGGAGCAGTCCACGCGTCGCACGCCGATGGAATCGTCGCAGTTGCCGTGTTGCGTGGTCTTCATCCTTCAAACTCAACGGATGCAGAACTCAATAAACTAAAGAAACAAAAAAGGCAAATTAGCTAAATGAGATTTGGGCTGCTGAAAATATAAAACAATTAACATATTTAAGTTGGGCCCACTAAATAAATAAACCCATTTCTTATTCCCTTATGCAATTCTCAGTAACCCAAAATGTTTAATTATAACCATTAGGTTTAATTATTAAATAATTAACATATTAGTATAAAATATAAAATAAAACTTAAAATAAATATAATTTAAAACAAATAAAACAAATTTATTATAAGAATTAATCTAAATTAAATATAAAAATAGTACTTATCACCTGCCCAATTAGCACCACTGTACCCAAGTAGTTTAGATCCTGTGTCACCTGAATACCACAATCCACGATTTGTTGCGCCTTTGACATATTTGATAATTCTTTTCACTGCATTTAAGTGCGTCTCTCTAGGACCAGCTTGAAATCTTGCACATAATCCTATGCTGAATATTATGTCTGATCTACTTGCAGTTAGATAAAGCGGACTTCCAATCATACTTCTTCTATATAGTTTGCCATCTACTTGTTTTGAGGTAGTGTCTCTGGAAAGCTTTACTGTAGTAGACAATGGAGTTCTTGCTTCCTTTGCTCTTTCTAACCTGAATTTTTTTTAACCAAGTTGAGAGCATACTTGGTTTGTGTGAGAAATAGCCCAGTTTCCATCTGTTTTACTTGTAATCCCAGGAAGCAAGTTAACTCACCAATCGCTACTACAAAAATTAACATATAAGGAGGACTTTCCACTACACCTTTTAATAAAGGTGTAGTGTAAAGTTAAAAAATATAATGTGATGGCAAAAGTGTAAATAAATGCATAAGAAAACGCTACAGCTATATCTAAAAGGTGTAGCGGTTTCTTAAAAAAAAAAAACGAAAACACTATCTGCTACACTTCTTTCAAAAGGTGTCTCCAAAAGTATAACTAATAAAATAGTAAAAACACTTTTCACTACACCTTCTTCCAAAAGGTGTCTCGAAAAATATAACTAATAAAATAATAAAAAAAGTTAAATTTTAAAAAAATAAAATAAAATATTTCCGCCAAGGTTGAAAAAAACGCTAGGCGCCCCCTAGGCGCCGATTTTTCGGCGCCTAGGCGCCTGATTCTTTTTTCTTTTTTTTTTTTAATTTATTTGTTTAATTAAAGATGGAAGCATGCGGCATTTTCAAGCCTACACCATTTACTAAAAAGTAAAAAAGCACTCTACTGACACGTGACCACGTCTCTACTGCCATACATCTGTACTGCCATAATGCCATTTACCATTTTCAATCTACCTAGACAGCTCTCTCACAAGTCACATCTCTCAAATCTCAAGCTGTACTGCCATTTACCATTTTGAATCTACCCAGACATCTCTCAACTCTCAAGCTTTCTCAATCTTTCTACTGCCCAACTAGATCTACTCCTTTAATTTCTGAATTTTTCAAGTTTCTACTGCCCATGAGCCCATCTACAGGTCTACTCCTCAATCTTTCTACTGCGGTACTGCCCATCTACAGATCTACTCCCTAAGCAACTGGCGGAGGCAAAGACGAACGCGACCGGTGGACTGCCGACCATGTGGGTTGCGGAGGCGACCGGTTAACTAGAGATTGCGTGTGGTGGCGGAGGAGACCGGCTGAGGTTACCTGCGAAAATGATCGCGTGGGAGGAGACTGCTGAGTTCTTCACTTCTTCTTCATTCATTAAAAAAAAAAAAAGTTGAACGGCTGAGACGGTTCGGCCGGCTAGCTGGCCGCCTAGGCGCCCGGCCGCGGAGGAGGCCGATTCCGGCCTTCCTCGACGCGGCTGGGTGCCGCCTAGCGCCTAGGCGCGATTTTTGCAACCTTGATTTCCGCTACATTCTCTCCCCATTCCCGGTTACCATTAATTTCCCTTCTCTCACAATGCTTCCAACCACTACCCATTCTCCCGGCCTTTCTGCCACCGGAGCAAATTGCCGTCGTCCGTCCAGAAACCGTCTGCAGGCACAGGATCACCGATGACGTCTAGAAACCGAGAAGGCGGCGACGACAGCGACGAGGACCGCCATGGAGACCTTTAGATCTGTTCGATCTCTCCAAATGAGCTATGGAACCCACCTCATCTTCTTCTCTTAGTCAACATGCCTCCATCTTTCGCCTTTTCCGACGAAAAACATTTTCTGATCTATATATGCTTTCCTCGATATCCTTGGCGAAAAATGGTGAGGAGAATGGTTGCAGGGTCGACGACGGAGGTAGAGGGAATCGTACCTCGTCCACTTTACCTCTCCCAAGCCGACGGATTAGAGCTCCCTCTCCTCAATTCCACAGTATATTTATTTCTATCCCTATTTTCTGCCGAACCCTAGGTGAGAATTTGGTAATTTACAGTTGATTTTTTTGCTTGTTTGATACTGCTGAGTGTTGAAGACGTTTGGTTTTTGACTTGTTCGTTTAACCTTGCAGGGACTGGTTATGCATTTTTGTGAGAAGATAATTGATTTTTGTTGTAAGGATTTTATTTGTCTGTTTGGGGCGGATATTTCTATCACTTTTTAACTGTAGTTTGGAGGCAATTGTTCTCTGGTTAACAACCTCGAGTGACTGCCCTAAGGGCAAGAAGATTTTTTTCTTTTAATCTTCATTTAAATGTTATTGCGCAACTTATGATTTGACTTGACTATGTAAATATATTTGGTTTTGTAAATTGCGATACTCTAGTCTAGTTTCCTTTTTCTAAGTGAAACTTTATTTGGTTTTGTAAATTGTAGAGTGCACGACATCATGTGCAGATTGAAAATCATTAAAGTTTTGAGTAGACCATAATGTTACTGATATATTCTTCTGCATCTATCTTAAATCAAGAACCGTTTCTGCCGACAAATAATCAAGAATACCTAAGCACATTTTTGGGAAGCAGTTGAGAAAGACGCCACAAAAACTGTTGTTGATGATGGAACTGTCCATCCATTAACTAGCTATGTGATCAATTATGTGAAGTTTTTATTCGAGTAAGTCTAATCACCTCTTTTCTTTGTGTATTTTCTATTTTTATTCGAGTAAGTCTACAGGTGTAGCGGAAAGGCATTTGTAGGTGTAGCGTATGTGTTTTTTTTTTGTACTAGTGAATCATGCTCATCTCGAATTCTTGTTCCATGACCGTGACAAATTGCTTTACACTAGTTCGAGATGTAGATCCGAATACTATGTCATCCATATAGACTTGAGCCACTGTTATGTGATTTGATGATGTTCTTACAAATAAGGTCTTGTCAGTCCCCTCGCTTGTAGCCATTCTTTAGAAGGTATTGAGTAAGTCGCTCATACCATGCACGTGGAGCTTGCTTTAACCCATAAAGAGCTTTCTTTAGTTTGTATGCACAGTGCGGAAAATGATGATCTTCAAAGACTTTTGGTTGAGCTACAAAGATTTCTTCGTTTAGTATTCCGTTCAGAAAAGCAGTTTTGACATCCATCTATGTCAGTTGAAAGTTCAGTATGTAGGAAACTGCCAATAAAAGTCTGATGGATTCTATTCTTGCCACTAGAGTAAAGGTCTTGTCATAGTCTATTCCTTCAATTTGCGAGTACCCTTGTGCCACCATTCTTGCCTTATTTCTTGCAACATTTCCGTGTTCATCAGTCTTGTTGCGAAATATCCATTTTGTACCAACAATGTTCGCATTTGGAGGACATGGTACAAGATCTCATACATCATTTCTTTCAAACTGTGCTAGTTCGTCTTGCATAACACATATCCAATTGTCGTCTTGTAGTGCTTCCTTGTAGTTCTTTGGTTCTATCATAGAAGTGTAACATGAGTATCTGATAGCTCAACAAGATTATTTTTCAACATACATCTAGTTCTAACCCCTGCCGTAGGTGTTCCTAGTATGTTTTCAGCATGGTGATTCTTCTCAATATGAGCAGGAACTTGCTTCGATTGTTAAGTGGATTCTAAGTCACTGTTTTTATCTAGTTCAGTTTCTGGTTCAAATTTGTGTGTTTCAGAATCTGGTTCAGCTTTTTGTTCTGACTTCATTACTTTGACTACTTCTTCTTTCTTGTTATCCGTCTGAACTTGTTCAATGGGTGGTTCATAGACTAGTTCTTGATGCTGATCGTCGACGATTACATTTATGGATTCTTGGACAGTCTTGATTCGCTTGTTGAAAACCCAGTATGCTCGACTGTTTGGAGAATATCCCAAAAAAAAAATACCTTCATCACTTTTTGGCTTGAATTTTCTGACTTTTTCTCTGTCATTTAGAATGTAGCATTTGCTTCCAAAGATGTAGAAATATTTCAAATTTGGTTTCCTTCGTCTCCATAGTTCATAGGGTGTCTAAAACATTCCTAATTTGACAAAGATGTAGAAATATTTCAAATTTGGTTTCCTTCCTCTCCATAGTTCATAGGGTATCTGAGAAATTCTTGATTTGAGAAATACTCGGTTTATAATGTGACAGGCTGTGTGAACGGCTTCTGCCCAAAAGGATTACGGTAGATTCTTGCTGTTAATCAGTACCCTAGCCATTTCCTGAATGGTTCTATTTTTCGTTCAACCACACCATTTTGTTGTGGTGTCTTGGGCTCCGAAAATTCATGTCCAATTCCATTTGCAGCACCAAAAGACGAGAAATCTTGATTTTCGAAACTCTACCGTGGTCAGACCTGATCTTCACTATTTTTACAATGTGAGTATGCTCTTCCTTTTGGAGTTTCAGACACAGCTTCTGGAACTCCTTGAATGTTTCTGATTTGTTTCTTAGAAACAGTACCCAACAAAACCTTGAGTAATCGTCTACACAGACAAAAATATAGCGCTTACCACCAATACTCTCTACTTGCGTTGGACCAATAAGATCCATATGAAGAAGTTCCAAGCAGAAAGCGGTCCCAATGTGATTGTATGATTTTTGAGGTGCGCGTGTTTGTTTCCCAAGTTGACAGGGGCCACGTACACTAGGACTTTTTATCTTGAACTTTGGGATGCCTCTTACACATTCATGGTTGATCAACTGATTCATGTCTTGGTAATTCATATGACCAAGTTGTTGGTCCCTCAGTTCTGCATTATCAATAAATGACCTACAACACAACATATTAGTGGATAGAACATATCAGTTATCAGTAGATCTTATACCTTCCATGATCATTTCATCTTGCAGATCTGTGACAATACATTTGTCCTTTGTAAACCCCATATTGAGCTTTTGATCACACAATTGGCTGATGCTGACCAGATTTGCTTTAAGGCCGTGTACAAGGAGGACTTTATTTAGGGGTGGCAGACCGGCTACATTCAGGATTCCAATGCCTATTATATCACCTTTTATTCCACCACCAAAGATCACCTGTCTTGTATAGGGAGTAATTATTCCTCAAATGTTTCTTGTTTTCGGTCATATGACGAGAACATCCACTGTCAAAATACCATCTTCCCTGATCCTTTCCTTGTTGGACAGAGTAGCAGATTATGTCAGACTTCCTTACCCACATTTGTTTTCCTACTGGGGTAATCCATTTCTTTTGGAACTTTTCAAGCCTTTGATCTCGATAAAACCTGTAATATTCTGGTTTGGTATGCCCTTTTGTGTAACAATAGTGACATGTTGGTTTATATTTTCTCAGAGTTACTCTTTTGTCTTCCAACATCCAGTATTTGATTTAACGTTGAAGTTGTGCTCATCATTTTGATTTGCTTCTTGAGAGACTCCATCTCAGTGGTTAGTTGTAATACCTAAGAGTGAGATGTTGCTAGTTTGGCGCTTTTGTCAGCTACTTGTTTCCTTAGAATTTCAACATTATTCTCAAGAACTCCATTCTTAGCAGTAGCTGTGCTGTGAGATTTTAACAGAATGTCCCTTTTCTTGTATAGTTGGACGTATGATTTTTTAAGATCTTCATAGGTAAGCTTGTCTACATCGTCATGATCAGAATCATTATCTAGCTTAGGCTGTGGTTCAATGATTGCAACTGTGTGATGTTGTTAGTTTAGTGGTGGTGGAATGTAGGTAAAACAAGGAAGAAATTCCCCGACTGTCGTGTTCTCAAGGATGACAAATTGGAACCGAATCACACATTGGCATTTAGGAGGTTAAGAGACAAGAGTTGCAAGGATTATTCAAGGCAAAAGAAAGCATGGGATAAGAGGTAAACAAAGGCAAGCAAAGGAAAACAAGGAGATGGATATCCTATATAGGTCTCGTGTTTGACATTTCTACGCGGTTCTAGGCAATGTGACTCGTGCTCAATCAAGGGAGTCCACGGCACCGTCACCGAGTGGCGTCACACTCCAGCCTCCCAAGTCCTCATTCGGTTAGGGCATTTTTTCGAACACGTGGTCTACCACTCCTCCCGGGCCTTATCCTTCCGGATCAAGGGCGGGGATGAGGTTGATTAGGACTCATGTGGATCCGCTATCCCGCAATCACACACTTCCCCTAACTTTGCTACCTACTAAGGCCTTAAATAGACACAAATCAAGATGAACCTCAACCACACATGACACAAGAACCCTAATCAACTTTTCTAGGAATCAATTGGAAGAATTGTAACAAATCAAACACAAGATCTAGATTGTAGCATCTACTCCCTAATCTAAACTAGTAATTCATTGTAGGAATCAAAACAAAACAAATCACAAAATCTAATTACATTCAAGGGATGTAAATTGCAAACAGTTGAAATAGAAAACTAGATTAGGAATGAAATTTACCTACTAGAAATGAAATACAACTTCAATGTCTTTGATCTTCAATCTCGGATCAATGAAAACTAAACTCTAAAATGTCTCTTTCTATAAAGCTCTCAAGTAAAATTGCTAATCTAAGAGTGTTAGAAATGTAGGGGGAAAAGTTAGGTTCATCCCTCAGCCAAAAACACTCTTTAAATACTTATTTTTTCACGCCTAGGTCCGATCCACGTGGGCTCCACGCGTGGACCCTAGGCGTGGACCAGCACTGGAATTGTTCCACGCCATGTCCACGCGTGGATCCCCTGCGTGGACCCAAAATTAGCCTTTTTTGTCTTTTCTAGGTTGTAGCTATTGAAGTTTTGGTTCCATAGCAACTTGAATCACCTCATTTGGACATTCCTAGCCCCGGTTATGCCCGTTTTACCGAACTATCACCGGAATTCTTGCAAAATTTCAGCTTGTACTATTTTTGGCAAACACAACCTCAATTAGTCCTTAGACCTACATTTGATGAAATTGAGCTATTCTAATACGTTGTAGGCCTAAAGGAATTCAATTGTAGCATATTATCTTCCTAATTATCCCACAAAACATAGCTATCTTTGGCACCTATCACTGTGAATGCAACAAAATTTCCAGAGATTTCCTCATCGTTCTCCTGAATTTCCTCAGTGCATTCTTCATCACTCTAGGTTGAGGCCTTCATAGACTTGTTCCTTTTGAGATAGGTCGCACATTCGGCCTGGATGTGACCAAATCCTTCGCATTCTCGACACTGTATACCTTTGTTCTTATTCTGATTTCAGATGATTGCCATTGATTTGTTCGATATTGATTCCCAGTCTGACCCGATTGACTTGAACTCCTTGAAGAATTAGGCTTCATTGTCTTTGCTCTGGATCTTGATGTCGATGAGGAGGAATTGTTTGATCGATTTATCTGTGACTTACCTCCTCTGTTTCTACGATTAATATGCTTCAGAATCTTGGAGAAATTTCTGTTAATCATTGCGACTGCCTCATCATCCAGATCTTCATTTTCTTCTTCCGATTCACCGCCATCAGCGAGGAATGCAAGATTCTTGCCCCTTTTATTGTTTCTTTCTTGGGGGAGTATGTCCATCTCATACGTTCTCAGGTTGCTCATTAATTCGGCGGCGAACTTCTTTTCCCAATCAACACTCTCCTGAATAGCGGTCACTTTCATCCGAAAGCGTACAGGAAGAAATCGCTGTATTTTTCTAACCAATTTGTCAAAAGAGAATGGTTCGCCCAGTACAACGACTTCGTTTTTCAATTCCTGCACTCTTGCGTTGAAATCAACAATTGTTTCCTCATCTTTCATGTGTAATTCTTCAAATCTGGTGTGAACTTGTTACATTTTAGTCTGTTTGACTGATGAGTCGCCTTCATAGAGTTTTCCAATATTTTCCAAACCTCATTTGTTGAGCTACATCCAGCAATCAGCCCAAATTGACCTTCATCGAGGGTTCTAGTAATGATATTCAGTGCCTTGTTATTGTTGTCACTATCTGTGATTTCCGTTGTTGACCATTGATCAATAGGCGCAAGAATTATAGTTTTATCTTCTTGGGTTCTAGTAGGGTGATTCCATCCATGGGTAACAGATTTCCAACCGTTTACCCCTTCAGCTTGCAGATAAATTCTTGTCTTGGCTTTCTAGTAGCCATATTTGTTCTGATCAATTGAGACGGACGTGCTTGACCTTCCATAATCTCTAGAGAAAAACAACTCCAAGAAACAGATTTTGCAGATAACAATATGTATAAAAATAGAGATTTAAGAACAGAGTTCAAAGCTGGCAGGGATCTATTAATCAAGAGTTAGATCTTGTGACCGGCTCTGATACCAAGTGAAATTTACGCCTAAGTCACTTAGGCTGTGTTTGGAAAGCAGGAAAAAGACTTCTGGAAAATGTTTTCTAGAAAATGGGTGATTTTCCGGAAAATCAATTCATTTTCCGTGTTTGGATGTATTCTGGAAAACTATCTTTGTGTGTTTGGTTCGTTTTCTGGAAAATTGGTAGAATTGTATAATTATATACATATATATATTTTTATTTTATTTAAAATATTAAAATTATTATAATAAGATAAAAATAATTTTTTAAGTAATAAAATTTTAAAAAAAAAAACAAAAAAACAAAACCCCCACCCCCTGGTTTCCTCTACGGGAACCAGAGCAGTGCTCTGGCTTCTCGGCGGAAACCAGAGCAACTGGCGCTCTGGTTTCTGCCGGGAAACCCGAGAACTGCTCTAGTTTCCGTAGCGGAAAGCAGAGCAACATTGCTCTGGTTTCCGGCGCCGGAAACCAGAGCAAGCAGGGCTATGGTTTCCGCCGAAAACCTTAGCCTGTGACCAGGCATAAACGATTTTCGTTCGGCGGAAAATGACTTCCACCCATTTTGGGCGGAAGTCATTTTCCGCCATTTTGGCCTCATTTTCCCCAGTCAACGGAAATCATTTTCCGTTGACTAGGTTTTCCAAGTGTTGCCAAACATGGGAAGCCCGGAAAATGATTTCCAGAAATCATTTTCCGGGTTTCCAAACACACCCTTAGTGTTTTTAGATGTAATATTGACTTTTGAACATAATTGCTAGGTTCGACAGAATTACTCTAACAGTTTATGAACTAGTCCAGGTAGCAGTTCAGATACCTAATTGTCAGAAATTAAACATGCTCAAGAATCAGTAAAACACAGGCAATTTGGTAACCTAGTTTGGAAACATCGTTCCTATGTCTAGGGGGCTTCACTCTAGTTGCCCAACTCTCTATTAAATCAATGTTAAAAGTGTACCAACAATACAATTGAGTCCACACGGCAAACTCTTGGATCTCTGTCAATTCTTCATCCATCGAGTTCTGCCTTGAAGAGTTGTCAAGTCTGATATCCTGATCTCCTTATATTGAGGCTCCCCCTCAACAGCAGCACGCCATGCTTGACCAGAGTGAGTTCATGCCGATCTTCTTGTAATGAGAGTTTTGATCTTGAATCAAAGGCAGGCTTTGTCAAGATATCGTATTAGCTCAATTAGAATATACTCTGTGGATGAATCTCAGTAATCTCAACAACCCAATTGGTATGGTTGAGCTTGTATTTAAAGTTGCTGGAATCTTGATGCAGTTGTAACTGAATAATCGTCTCTAAACAACTTGACTGTACCAATGTAATTCCTAGTTCAGAGTTCAGTCTTCGAGTCGTCTGATCCATCTGCTGCACTAGTACAGACTCTATCTAAGCTAATTACAATTTGGACTTAGAGCTCCTTAAGCTGAATTATCTTTTGATCTATAAGTAGAGTAATTGATTGTCATGAAACATAAAATTACCATGGAGTTTTCTGATATTTTTTCAAGATACAAATACTTTTTATTAACATGATGAATTAAAGAAGCAAACTGTAGAAAAATGGCGCACCTTAAAGAGGAAAAAAACGCATCTTAAGAAGGGAAACCATGCACATAAAACTTTAGATCGACACACCTTTAGAAAAAAACCATGCATCAAAAGCCTTAGGCTGACGCACCTTAAGCACATAAATCACTTACCTTAAGAAAGAAAATCACGCACTGAAGTTTTAGACTGATGCACTTAAGTTTCAACAACTAAAGCACCTTAAGCTCAAAAGCACGCACCTTAAGCACAAAAAACATACACCTTAAGAAGGAAAAACATGCACCTTAAATTTGACCTAGATGCAAAAAGATCAAATTGCCCTGGCATTTTTTTTAATCATTGTTGATCTTGGGCATTGATTTAGGCAAAATCAATGGCTCTCATCTAACCGCACAGGAACCACCTACCCGCACGCAAACATATATATATATATATATATATATATATATATATAGGGAATGGTTCAGGTGCTGTTAAAGTTTCCCGTGCGGTTGTGCAGTGATCAATGCTCTTTAAAAAATTCTAAACTGATGCACCTTAAACTTCTAATCTACGCACATTAAGTTGGATAAACATAAGAGAAAATCTTATAAAGAATATTGGAAGTGTTTTGGAACTTAAAAAAAAAAAACTGACACACCTTTAGAAGAAAACAGCGCACCTTAAGAAGGGAAACAACGCACCTTAAGAAGGAAAACCACGCATCTTAAGCTTTATAAGGTTCACTCACCTTAAGTTTCAATACTCACGCACTTTAAGCATACAACCATGCACCTTAAGCACACAAACCATGCACCTTAAGAAGAAAAAATGCACCTTAAGCTTCAAGTTGACTCACCTTAAGTTTCAACAACTACTCACTTTAATAATAAAAAAAAAACCACACATCTTAAAGGAAAACAATCATGCACCTTAAGCACAAAAATCACGCACCATAAGTACAAAAACCACGCACCTTAAGTTTCTACAATTACTCACCTTAAATACAAGCCACACACCTTAAGCACAAAACTCACGCACCTTAAGTATAAAACTCACGCACCTTAAGCACAAAAATCACGCTCCTCATGAAGGAAAACCACGCACATTAAAATTTGATCTATATGAAAAAATTACCAAATTACCACTGCGGTTTTTTTTTTCTTTTTTAAATTTTGGTAATCTTAGACCATGATTTAAGCAAGATCCATGGCTCAGATTTAACCGCACAATCGCACTGGAACTGAATTTTATATATATATATATATATATATATATATATATATATGTATATATATATATGCATTATTATATCAAAAGGTTGAAGTAGTTTAAGTGGTAAGAACTTTCGTTGTTAATCATGAGGTCAATGGTTTAAATTTCATTTCAACCAAAAAAGGAAACAATTTATAAATATTTTATATAAAAATAAATTTAAAAATCTGGGCCTAGCCCAGGACAGGCCTGAGCCCAGGCCCGACACAAGATCGTCTCAGGTAATCCTGGGCAGTCCTGATTAGTGCTAAAGCCCGAGCCTGGCATGAGACTGGCCCAGGTTTCGGATTTGACCACCTCTAACACGAACGCCCAGTACATTCTTGGTGTAGTCACGAAACTAGAGTAGTTATTATGCATTCATGTAAAACTTACCATTTATTCTGACGTTAAAGAGATTTTATCATATGTAAATAAATAAACAAACAAACACACACACATATAATTTACAATTTACAATTAATAAATCATCCTCAATTTTATTAAACTTCAAAAGTCCAGAAATACTTAATTACCAAATAAACCAATACAAGAAGCACAACAACACGTACCAATGATCAATGTATGAATTGGAGGGATGAGTTTTAATTACTGTGCAGTTTGATGGTAATTGAGTTATACTCATTTTTAAAACGGTAGTCCTAAATTCGTATCTTATTGCATGCACATTATCTCTCGTCAAATTAAATATACTTAGAAATGTATGAATTGAAACTCGAATATGAGACTTTAACTCAAAAACGTACTTTAGATACCTAGCTATAATATACTAGAGCGAAGTTAATTCAAAAGATGGAGGGCGGGTAAGAAAATAATAAAAGAAAAGAAAGATAGATAGTGGGATTGTGGGTGCGGTGTTGGTGTGCAGATCGAGTTGAAATTGCATGCGGGTAAAAGCAAGCAAATTAAGTAGATTGCTAGCTAGCTTCTAAGCATGCATGCAAGCATGGATGTGTAAATATGGATTGGAGTGTTCACTTACTTTGAAGAATGAAAACAATGTATGATACACACTCTCATCTGCACCATTCTTTCTTTTTTCTCTTTCTTTCTTTCTCTCCTTGGATCACTCAACTATATAATGTTACGTTGTCCTCTCCATTTCCTTGTTGTGTTTTTCAGCTTTTCATTCCCCTCTTTTACTCTCCCATACCCTTAACTCTCTTCTCAATTATTAATAGGCATGCATCCTTACTCACTACTATCCTATACGACTAATACTATGTTCAACTGAATTATCATCATTTACATCGTCTCAGATGCTCTGTTGGGTCGGGAAGTGGAGTCTCCTGAGATTGGGGATTCAACCTTTTGGGAAGAAAGAAAGAATGAATAGAAATTGACAATTTTACTATTAACATTATTAAATGATGATGCTATTATATTCGTAAGTAATACATATATTACCACTATTACTATTTTACTAATAGTCAATAGTCAATTTCAAGAAGACTTGTATTGTTCGATTGTAACAAATTAAAAGAAAAGAAACCATATTTCCAAAAAAAAAAAAAAAGAAAAGAAACCATCCACACACTGAATGGTTAATCCAATCAACCTTATTACCTCCCAAAAATAAATTACTTGTACTCCGTATTATTATATGAATTATATATGAGCAAATGTACGTACTAATAAAGTTGATGGAAAATAGACAAATAGTAAAGCAAAATGATCAAAAAATATCGAAGCAGACTATATATATATCATGCACGGCCCTCAACTATATACAATACTGCAAAAGACATTCTTAGTAAATGATTATTGTAATTATAATAATCAATATTAATCCAAATTTGTGATTGAAGTTTATTACGAACACGTCCCTACAAGATGTGATCTCACGATCTTACATAAGCAAGTGGTCTCACTGGAACCCTACCCTATGTGTATGTATGTACGTACGTACGTAACATACATACATAGATATATATAAACAGTTCCCGTGTGATTGTGCGGCTAAATTTGACCCATTGATCTTGCTTAAATTAACGTCTAGGATTACCAAAGTTTAAAAAAAAAAACACGGTGGCAATTTAATAATTTTGCATCTAGATCAAATTTAAGGTGCACAGTTTTTCTTTTTAAGGTACGTGATTTTTGTGCTTAAGGTGCGTGAGTTTTGTAATTAAGGTGCGTGCAGTGAGTTTTGTGCTTAAGGTGCGTGGGTTGTGTGGTTAAGGTGAGTAGTTCTTGAAACTTAAGGTGCGTAATTTTTGTACTTAAGGTGTGTGATTTTTGTGCTTAAGGTGCATGCGACAACTGTTGAAACTTAAGGTGCGTTGGCCTAAGGCTTTAGGTGCATGGTTTTTCCTTCTTAAGGTGCATTGTTTCCTCTTTTTTTTTTTTTTTTAAGTTCCAAAACAAAACCAATATTCTTTATTAGATTTTTTCTACAAAGTCATATTTATGTTAATCCAACTTAAGGTGCGTAGATTAGAAGCTTAAGGTGCATTAGTTTAATTTTTTTTTAAAGAGCATTGATCGCCGCATAACCGCACATGAAGCTTTAACCACACCTTGATATATATATAAAGTGGCTCAAATGCGGTAGAGAGCTCCCATGCAGTCGTGCAACTGCATCTGTGTTGTCCGATTTCATTAATCCAACTGCAGTTCGTGTATGTTTAAGTGTGCGTATTATGGTAATTTTAGTATCTATGTTGTGGAATGGTGTGTTTTAATCAATCCGCTGGTGCATTTTCATACGTAGAATGGTGTGTAACTGTGTCGTAGAATGGTGTGTTCTAATCCGTCCTCTGGTGTATTTTAATACATAGAATGATGTGTATTTTAACACATGTTTTTTTTCTAACAAGTGTGTTGTGGAATTGTGTGTTTTAATCCGTCCTCTAGTGCATTTTAAATTTTAATACGTAGAATGGTGTGTATTTTAACACATGTTTTCTAATAAGTGTAATAGTGCATGTTTATAATCTAGGATAGGGATTTTCAATAAGTGGAATTTTGCATTTTAACACACGTTTTGGTGCATTTTAACAGACGTTGTGGTGCATTTTAATACATAGAATGATGCATATTTTAGCACATGTTTTCTAATATGTGTAAGTAGTGTATGTTTATAATCTGACATGAGGCACGTTATGGTGCATTTTAATATGTAGAATGATGCGTTTTATTATGTATACTGATGAATTTTAAGTGAATAGACGCATTTGGTTATAGTGTGAAATGGTGTGTTTAATCAGTCATCTGGTGCATTTTAGTACATTGAATGGTGTGTTTTGTAACATATATATATTGCGCGTTGATTTGATGACTTGATGTAATATAATGGCTGAAAAAAGGTCGCACGGCCAGACCTAAGGAGCAGGCCTCACTTGAACTCAACTCTCTCAGTCTCTCTCTCTCTCTCTATATATATATATGACATATACCCAAACACATGCACTATTTTTTTTTTATAAGTCGCGCCTAAGTACCGCCTAGACGCTAGACGCTAGTCTACCGCCCGACTATCACCTAGCGCCTATTATCACCTAGCGCCTATTGCAACCATGACTATTAATAATGAATTTGTCTAAGTATATTTGTAAACTTTGCCACACTCCTATTTAAGTATTCAATAACTTATGTGTTCTAAATTATAAGGTTGATTTTATTCCTTCATTTCTAACCGGTAACGTATATTTGGTCATTCAATTATTCAATTGTGTAAATTTAGTCATTACAGTAAGAATTGATCTGATTCATTTATTTATTTAGGTAGATCAACAGTTGATGTCTTGATCGTTGCTAAAAAATAAGGGGAAATTGGACGGATCAATTTTATAAATATTGTAAACTTAAAAGTTTTAAATAATTATAAAATTGGTCTCATATTCTTTTTTTACTAAAATCATCCGTTATTCATGAACCCTGATGGAACACTATGATCAGTCATTGCTTTATATATAAAAGTGAGAAAGAAACTGTGTGACGGACTCGATCAACAAAATTTTAGTAAAAATTAAACTCATGAATATCAAGTATAAAAATCATACTACACCCACTCAATCACTCTTTTGAAAGAACTCACATTTTAATTTCTTTTAATTTACCCAATATGTTATCA
>CM008340.1:15305204-15317496 GCA_002525835.2 Ipomoea batatas
AATACAGGTTGTGATGTGTTTGTGCATTTGAATGTTAAGAGTATGAGTATGTGTATTTTGTGTCAATATTCTGTGTATTCTAGGCAACTGTTTTGTGTATTCTAGGCAACCGTTCTATGTATTCATGTTAGTAACACATGTGATGTGTTTGCGCATTTGAATGTTAGGAGGATGAGTTCTGTGTATTTTGTGTCAATATTATGTGTATTCTGGGCAACCATTCTGTGTATTCTAGACAACCGTTCTGTGTATTCATGTTAGTAACATAGGTTGTGATGCGTTTGTGCATTCGGATGTTAGGATATACAGAATATAAGCCCAAGTATTATCTCTTATGTTCCATGTTTTTCAAATTTCACAATGTTGTTTAAATATTCACCTTTTGTCGTGTGTATTTTTGTGATCTAATGAACTTGTGTGTTTTTTGTTCTTGCTTCTTCGTCACTGTTTTTGTTGTTGTTTAAGTTACAGTAATATTTTTGTTTAAAAGAAACTGTAATGAGATCCGTAAAATACGGCATCGTTTCGGACCAGAGTCCACAATGCATTATGGACCCTGGTCCACGGTATAACGATTCATTCTGTACCTCATTATTTCAATTCATGGTCCATAATACAATGCGGATCCTGCTTAATGCTATAAATTGCCTAATTATGTTCTAATATTATGATTTTTGTTTCATGGCCCGGCCCGTTACACTTCGTTATTAAAATTATTTCATAAATTTCATCTTTTAATGTCTCATTTCGTTTTTAGAATGGAAAATTAATATATTTTAATTTCTTCTCCCAATATAGTTAAAATAAAAATTGCACTTTTCGTCCTTAAGTTATAGGATAATTGTAGAATTCGAAGTGTTGGTCATATTTATTTTTCGTCCATAAGTTATCATTGACGTTGCAGTTTTTGTCTCTCTACTAATAAAACATTAGGGACGAAATTTGTAATTTTAGTATAACTCGGTGATGAAAAGTGAACGCGAAAGGATAAAAGTGCAACGCCTGTGAACAAGAAAATATGAAAAGTATATATATTTCAATTTCAAAAGTTGCGCGGGTACAAGATCTCTATCAATGAAATCCACTGATTCTTCACTTGCTTTACTTGACTTGAAACATTGATTGAAGGGCCTCCGGAATGCGGCTTGTTCTTCAAAGAAAGGCTTTGTTGCTTGATCTTCGTTGAAGGGCCTCCGGACTCAAATTAGCTTGATCATCAGTCCCACTTTAGCTTGGCTTGATCACTTGAATTGTTTGATCTTCAATCCACTTTTGCAGAGCTTCAGTATATGTTTCTGCAGGGCTTCTTTATGACTTCTGAAATCTTTACTCTAGAGAGAAGTGGAGCTTCAAGTGATGTTTGAGAATGAAATGAATGCCTTTATTTATAGGGGTGAGAATGTGAGACTCTCACTCCATCTAGAACTCTTTGATATTATCTCAAAATTAATAAATAAATATTTGAGATAATATAAAGAGTTATCCAAAATGTATTTAGTCACCATAATGTCTAGGTTCATGATCCTATCACAACTATAATATCTTAAATAATAATATATAATTTGACTAAATCTTTATCAAATAATTAAATTAATTAGGCAAATAACATAACCCAAATTAATTTAATTAATTGATATACAAGTTCAAATAATATGCGGTCCAATATTAATAACCAATTTAATTCCATCAAAATTTCCGTGTCTACAAATTGCCCCCTCGAGACTTGTTTGAATGTGTCACATGAGAGTGCATCTAGCTTGAAAGTGTATAATTCAAGGAAGTCTTGACACCATATGAAGCAGTTTATCCTCGTACCAAGGAGACTAAATTGATATGAAGTAGTTTATCCTCGTACTAAGGAAATTGAAATGTTTTGAAGCAGTCTATCATCGTGCTAAATGAGATTGAAAGATATGAAGCAATTTATCCTCGTGCTAAGGAGATTGAAATGATTTGAAACTGTTTATCCTCGTGCTAAGGAGATTGAAGGATATGAGGCAGTTTCTACTCGTGCCGGGGAGTCTTGAATAAATATGAGGCAGTTTCGACTCGTGCCGAGGAGTCTTGAATATGATGTGTTTTCAATTCATACTGAGGAAGCTTGACAAATATTGCCTCCATCACAAATAGTGGTATAATATAATGATGCACATTCTTCTCCATCACATGGGTTGATTTGAGGAATTTTCATCTCCATTTCTTGGTTAGTTGGAGTATGGAACCACTTCGGCACATAATCCGCCAATGTGATTGGAACTCGTACTTTCATATGGTGGTTACAAGTTTTCCCATCAATAGGGTCCTTTAACACTCTCTTCTTGACCCACCTTTTCATAACTTCCTTAGGTAGTCGTGTTGCATCACAAATGTAGTGTTGTTTAGCATGCTTAATACCAAAACGAGTACCATGTTTAGCTTTGACATCATATGACTTGATGTTAAGAGGGAGTTGACGCTTATGTCGTTTCTCATTTCCTTTCACATTGTTCCTCTTAATGAGTAGTGAAGCAGATTTATCGCATGAGATGGAAACTTGATTGGCGCTTGCTATGGAATCTGCAAGTTCAACTTTCCCCTGTTGAGCTAACTCCATTACTTTATCCTTAAAGACAAAGCAATTTTCAATTGGATGTCCGACGAGTCTATGGTACTTGCAGTAACTCGGATCATCTACCATTAATGCCTCATGCGGCTGCCTCATTTCTGGAAAATCAACAAGATTGTGCTTTAACAACTCATCAAACATATGTGAGACATCAGAATCCAAGAATAGATACTGCTTGTTTTGTCTTTCCCTTAGAGAAAGCTTTCTACCGCCCTGCAATGACATAGCAGCATTCTTAAACTCACTAGTAGCTTTAGTGAATATCCGAGATGGTTGAGTATTCACATGCATAACATCTATGCTTTCGTATTTCTTAAAGAGTTTGCCCCCATTTTCAACATCATGACTCTTGCCCCCATTGTAGAAGCTTTGGATGGGTATGTTTTGTCCACCATTTGCAGCTATGCTTAATTCCATATCATGGGCGCGACTAGATAATTCCTCGAAGGTCTTAGGCTTGAGCCCTTGGAGGATGTAGGAGAGCTCGAAGTGCATGCCTTGGATGCACATTTCAATCGCGGAGCTCTGTGATATCTTTTCCTTGCAATTCAAGCACAACTCCCTCCATCTTTCAATGTAAGCGGCTGAGCATTCACCCTTCCTTTGGCGGGCGGTGGTGAGTTCTAAGAAACTGGTGGTTTTTCTTGTGCTATAGAAGCGGGTCAAGAACTCTCGCCCCATGTCATGCCAGCTATCAATGCAACCGGGCTCCAAGTCAGTGTACCAATTGAATGCAGTGCCCTTCAAAGAGCGGACGAACTGCTTGACAAGAAGATCTCCATATGTCCCAGCGTCGTTGCATGTTTCCACGAAGTGGGCGATGTGTTGTCTTGGATTGCCTTTCCCATCGAATTGTTGAAATGTTGGAGGTTGATAGCCAATGGGCATCTTCAAATCCTCTATCCTTTGGGTGTATGGCTTGGAGTAAGTGTATGAAGGTTGTCCTCCCTCGAGCTTGCCTTTGATAGCTCCCATGATGAACTCGTTAAGTTGATCTACCGGTATCATGCCCCTAGTGACTGGAATGCTCATGTCCGAAGCTGGTATGTGCGAAGTTGATTCATCGTGTATCGTAGTTCGCCCAATGCGAGTTGGAGAGTGTGAGATGTCTTTTCCTTGAACCTCGGGTTGTTTCCCAGGAGCCTTGCTAGTTTTGTCATTTCTTGTGCTCTCGACCTTTTCAACTAAGTCGTTGATTCTCTTTTCTTGGCTTTGAATGAGGTTGGTCATCCCTTCAAGTGCCTTAGTGATGCCAGCAAGTTGATCCTCTATAGATGTTGCGCTTGTTGTCATAGCAGGCATGATGGTATAGATGCGTTACCATTCTGGCGCAGCTTTCCACACGTTGGACGTCAGCGATGTTGGTAACGAGCCTCCAGTGTTAGCGTTTCCTTTTGGGGATGTTCGACTCCTACTATCAGCAGCTTCTTTCAAAGATGTTAGACTCCCGCTATATGCCGCTTCTTTCGGAGATGTTGAACTCTCGCTATATGTCGCTTCTTTTGGAGATGTTGGACTCTCGCTATACGCCGCTTCTTTTGGAGATGTTGGACTGTTGCTATTCGCCGCTCTTCTCGAAGAAGTTGGCTTCCCACTATCGTCTGCTTCTTTCGAGGAAGTCGACATCTCGTTACCAGCTGCTCCCTTCGGGGATGGTAGACTTCAACGTAGTTAGCCTTCCTCGGGATGCTAGGGGCCGTTTCGAGTCTTTGAATCATGCGTCGAACAATTGAATCAGGTTCAGGCGATCGCATTCCTAAGCTCCTTGCGCGGCTCCTAGTTAATGGTTCTTCGGGCTCTCGGCTAGCTTTGTAACTAGCTGTCGATGAATACTTGGAACTAGCAGCTTGGGCATAGGACTTCTTAAACACCGAGCTTCTTGACGCCATTCGGATTGCTGGCAGAGTTGCTTGTTGAGTAGATCGATAGTGAAGAGATGAGAGGTAGAGTTGTCCCACTGGGCGTGCCAAAATCTGTGAACAAGAAAATATGAAAAGTATATATATTTCAATTTCAAAAGGTGCGCGGGTACAAGATCTCTAGCTATCAATGAAATCCTCTGATTCTTCACTTGCTTTACTTGACTTGAAACTTTGATTGAAGGGCCTCCGGAATGCGGCTTGTTCTTCAAAGAAGGGTTTTGTTGCTTGATCTTCGTTGAAGGGCCTCCGGACTCAAATTGGCTTGATCTTCAGTCCCACTTTAGCTTGGCTTGATCACTTGAATTGTTTGATCTTCAGTCCACTTTTGCAGAGCTTCAGTATATGTTTCTGCAGGGCTTCTTTATGACTTCTGAAATCTTTACTCTAGAGAGAAGTGGAGCTTCAAGTGATGATTGAGAATGAAATGAATGCCTTTATTTATAGGGGTGAGAATGTGAGACTCCCACTCCATCTAGAACTCTTTGATATTATCTCAAAATTAATAAATAAATATTTGAGATAATATAAAGAGTTATCCAAAATGTATTTAGTCACCATAATGTCTAGGTTCATGATCCTATCACAACTATAATATCTTAAATAATAATATATAATTTGACTAAATCTTTATCAAATAATTAAATTAATTAGGCAAATAACATAGCCCAAATTAATTTAATTAATTGATATACAAGTTCAAATAATATGTGGTCCAATATTAATAACTAATTTAATTCCATCAAAATTTTCGTGTCTACAACGCCAATGATAACTTAGGAATGAAAAGTGAACATGACTAATATTCAGGAACGAATTCTACAATTACCTATAATTTAGGGACTAAAAGTACAATTTTTTTATTTTAAATTTCTCAATGTACTGTACAACACAATGAAAAAAAAAAAAAAACTAATAATTGTGGCTAATTTCCTTCTTCAACCTGGGACCGCCTCATCTTTATTTGTGTAAGTCAATGCATGATGTAGCTTTATAAAGTAAAGATATATTCTGCTCAGAGTAAGAAGGGAAACACAAAAAGTTATATTAACATATTCTCTTTTCTCCATCTTTCCCTTTCACTTACTTGCCTTCCTGGTTTCCTCCCTTTGCAATATAATTTTTTTTTTTTTGTAACTTATGATTTTTTTAGAATGTAGTATTTGTCTTATATTTTCTCAATCGTTTTCAACTCGGAAAACAATTAATACAATTAATACATTCTTCACTAGAGTTTGATCTTATGGCCACCATTTAGAATAATAACAGATGTATCATCACACTACATAATAGTTGACACCCTTAGTTTGTAGTATAATCCCACCTCATCATGTGCATGCATTAAACAACTTAACCCAAGCCTTATCAATAATTCAATAAATAAGTTTTTAAAAGAAAAAAAAAAATTAAATACTATACACACACATATATGACACATGTACACAACTACACACAATGATTATTAATTCTTTTTTTTTTTTTTGAAAACAATGATTATTAATTCTTATAATCATGGAATGGTATTTTGTGGTGTACTTTTCTTTGAGTTGATTCCCTAGGGCTCATCACTCAAAGTGTTGTTTGATGTATAGTATATCACTACTGATTTAATCTATATCTGTAGTATATAAAATCCCAAATAAGCATATTTGCAAGCTAACAATAATAGAAAAAGATAACAAAACTTATAATAGCTAGTATGATTTTTTTTTTTACTTAAAATATATATACTACAATTCATATAGTATAATGTGCATAAGAAATAGTAATAGAAAAATTGAAATAAATGAATACTCTTTAAAAAGGGGATTTTTAAAAAAAAATAAAATAAAATTGTAGTATAAGTCTATGCACTTAGCTTGTAATATAAAATTTTTACACTTTGTAGTATAAATCTATGCATTTTATAGTATATACTAATGCACTTTCAAATATCAGTTTAGTAAAAATGCGGTGATATTTTGTAAATATCTCAAACTAATATTACTCTTTTTACTCGTAGTATAAACTTATGTACTTGTAATATAAAACTTTTACGCTTTGTAATATAAATTTGTGCACTTCAAAGTCAGAATAAATTAAAGTACCAAAATGATACTGCATTTTTTCTAATTTCACTTCATTCAAGGGCATTGATATAAACAAAATCAAGGGTTAAGATTTCGTCCCAACTTTTACTTGGGCGCTTCTTTTTATTTGATCATATATATATATATATATATATATATATATATATATATAGAGAGAGAGAGAGAGAGAGAGAGAGAGAGAGAGTTCAGGTGCGGCTGCGCCTTAACGTGTGGTTAGTGCGGTAAGTGGTACGTAAATATACACTACACAATGTTAGGAAATGCACAACATAAATATGCATCATACACATCACCAAAAACTCGCACCGTTAGATATGCATAAAAGCATCACACATGTTTGGAAATGCACAATTAGGTGTGGGGAGTTATGGTGCACTATTTTTGGTGTGTAGTGCGTTTCTTGGTGTATTTGTGCATTTTCATTGTTGTGCATTTTCGTAACACTAGTGGTGCATTTTGTTAACACTAGTGGTGTATATTTTCTAGCGGCCGCACCGACCGCACGGGAAGGCAGGTGTATATTTTCTAGCGGCCGCACCGACAGCACGGGAAGGCACAGTCGCATTTGAGCAGACATATATATATGATAATATAAGATCACCCTTTTAGGTGAGATTGCGAGATCAAATCTTAACCATTCAATTTTGTTTTTCAATAGTTGTGATTGCTATTAATGCTGACATGTGTTTTCAAATGGTAGGGAGTATTGTAGTAATTTTGTTGTTGATTTCCCATTCTCAGCTTTTGTGTACTAAGGTTATTTTGCGATATTTTACAAATTTGTTCATAAGGTTAACAATAGATTGACAATTATGTGACGAATTAACTTTGACAAAATCATAAAAGTCTAAAATTAAAATCTAACTAAATTATTTGTCTAAAAGATTTACATTTAAAAAATTGTGAAAATTAATTATTTCATGTGTTAATAGATTATTGTGCTGTTTAATTTATTGTTTTGGAACAGTAAAATATGGTCAACATTGAATTGATGTCCTAAAGAAATGTGTAATGCACATAATATTATCATCTATGCGTGCACGCGCTATATTTGTACACGCACAAACTAACCCACAAGAATACACACACTTATGCATCCTTATACTGCACTTGTAGCTTTCCTATGACGTTGTTTTGTTGTTATTCTTAAAGACTTAAACAACCTAAATGCACAAGCTAAGCTGTATCATCCTACGCAAACACTACTCCAGCCTCACGCACACGCTTATAATGCATGCATTTATACTGTCGCATGTAACCTTCTTGCACACACTCAATTATGTGTTATTGCAATGTGCACATACCTGTATACAGACATGCATGCATATCTGTTTCCACCAAAGTGCACACACTTTGCATATATTCTTCATCACGTCTAATCACTGTGCCAAGTTACACAAATGACCAAAAATTCTACATTGAACTCTTAGCCGATTACCATCCTAACACAACAGTCATACACACGCCTGTGTAGTCGTTAATTGGGCTCACTGCACACGTTGTGTGATACCTACTATAGGGTGTGGTGCATTTATGAGTGTTCTGTGGTGCACTTATGAGTGATCTGTGGTGCACTTTTGAGTGAATTGTGGTGTACCACAAGTGCTAGTTTGTGGTGCACTAATGGAAAAAATGCAGTGGTATTTTGATAATTTGCTGCACCATGTATATTTCGGTGGTGCAATAAGTGCTGGAGTGTGGTGCACTTATGAGTGGTTTGTGGTGCATCTATGAGTATCCTGTAGTGTACTAGGAGTAGATGCACCACAGGATATGTAAATGCACTGAGCCGCAAGACCGCATGGAAAATAACTACAAATATAGAAATATTAAATAATGAGGACTAATATATAACTTAGAAATCATGGGACTAAGTAGTTAGTCCCGGTAAAAGATTATTACAGGGCGAAGGTAATTAAAATTTTGCTTAACATTTTAAAATAATTTGATCAACATCGATCTGGTTGCGGATCAAGAACAATAAAGAACAAATCTTTTTGTCGTCGTCACCATGCTAATACTAAAGGAAGATATATAATGGTTGGATATACGTAAAGGATATTCATCAAAAAGATATATAAAGTAAAAGGAACTTGCTTATTGACATATCTAATATTGCATTTCGAATATTCTTTTTAAACTTAATTATTTACAAATATATGCATGCATGGTATGCTGGTTATTGGTTAAGAAGGTGAAAGTGGGGTAGGGTAAAGAGTGGGGAAAAGAGAGAGAGAGAGAGAGAGAGCAATGGATTGTGTAAAAGGAAAGAAAGAGTTGTTTTTAAGAATAGAATGGTGTAGATGAGTATAGAGTGCATGTAGTGTTGCTTTGAATCTTATTCTTTGATAGATATAGATAGAAAGAAAGAAATAATTGTTGGATTGAAGAATTAATGTTTTTGTTTGGTGAGTCATGTGGTGATGCCTTAGCTTTTGAGCCTCAACTCCCTTCTCCACAACATTTTTAAAGCCAAAGGAATGTTCTCTCATCAATATATATAATATATAAAATATTAGTGTACAATCTGGAATTTTAACTGACATGAAATACAAAGTTTAATTTAATATCAAAATCAACTCCATACAAGAAGTTATGATTTTAAATCTCTGCGTCAACCAATAAAAAGAGACTATGCCGCTCCACGTATTACTTATATCTCATAAAAGAAGTAATCGGGCAACACATATAAGGGGACACGTTTAACACATAATAATATTTAAAAATAAATGTATAGTCCAATTATCAATAACTTAAACTTTTAGTTGAGACATAACACATCTTTCAATTAATACCTCTCTTTTCCTTTTCTTTTCCCATTTCTATTTTATTTTTTATTTTTAGAAAAAAAAGAAATTAATAATAAATTAAAGAAGGGAAGATGACAGTTTTATCACTAAGTTACTGCTATTGTAAACTAGTCTCTTATTAATAATTTGAAGTGTAGGATTTGTCTCCCAATTTTTCTAGAAATAGCATTTTTAATTTATCAATGACGGATTTTGTTAGCTCTTGACAAAAATTTAAAAAATCGTAATTTTGTAAAATTAATTTGGTCATTTAACCAGTTATTATCTCCTTCTTACTTATCCCCTTACTCGACCCATGTCATTTTCAACTCAAAGAAAGTTTTCAAATTTGTCCGATACAATAGCAAGTACGACCAAACTAGTCCAAAATTTGTGGTTATTAAATTCAATTTGGAGATTTTAGCACTCATCATTGTGCTGAAAATTGCATGGATGGAGTAAGGAATTGAAATGGGTAGATGGAAGATATGTAACTAATTTTGATAGTTTGAATTTATATTTTGTTAAATGTTCTCCGAACTATGTCGCTCATATGATTGTTAGGGAGGCACAATTATGGTCAGGCTGTCTCGAGTGGTTTGATCGACCACGTACTCATTTTTATTAATCATGTTTTGAGTTTGAATTCTGATGAGTGAAGTTAAGTTTTGTGTTCAACAAGGTAGATGGAAGATATATACTTAAATAACCAAATTCACTTTGCAAAATAATAAGTATTCAATGAACTAAAAAAAAAAAATATGACCAAAATCTACATCTCAAATTATTAAGGGACTACTAAGAGTACAATTCAGTAACCAAAAGTTATATTTCCCTGAAAAAAAAATTCTGTAAGTGTTATATGTTTAATAAAATTATACCATATATATGTTGCCAATAATATAAATAAATAAGAGCATAATTTCAACAAATATAAAGTGCACCCAAAACATGATTGCATATTACATCGTCGAAGTTTTCATAATAATAAATGACCAGACACTGCTTATGACACGTCCACGTCATTGCACATTAATCTTCTTTTATATTTACTAGTATTTTCACCCCTGCGAGATAGATTTGTTATAATATTTTAAGAATTTTTAGATCGATATAAAATTATATAAATTATAACATAAAATATTATATGGTGGAATTGATGAAATTGATTGGATCGATTATGTTTTTGATGTTTTCCTTGCTTGAATTAGAGCAAATAATTGTCCAATTACCCATGCGATGCATGGATAAATGTGCAATTCGACTATTAGCTTAGACTTTTAGTTGAGATAGACCACATGCTTCAATTTGGTATTAGAGCCAACCACATGCCAAATGTCATGAATCCCAACATCACTCGATTAAAAAAAAAAAAACTACGGTCCACGTTTTGCTTGGAGCCCATAAAGTTGTGCATTTAGGTACTACTAATTATAACTTTTAGGGGGCGTTTTATTCGGGTTATCTAGGATAACAAAGGTTACATTTGGCTAGTTATAGAAGATTCCTATGTTTGGTTGAGGTTATATAACTTTCCCATGGAATATTATTTAACCTCCACATAAGCATTTTCTTAAATTTGGAGGGAATGTGATGTCATCCATTTCCTTAGGTAATGTAAGATTCCCATGAAATTTTACAAATTGTGCCCTTCCTACCATCCCATTATATTATATGCAAGAAACCTTAGTCCAAATAACACAACAATTCTAAATAATTTAACTTACAAGGAATAGAGTATGATTGTAGTGAAGGACAATTGCAACCTAGAGAAGCATATTGCTTGCTATCATTAATATCATTTACATGTTATTGTTGAGTTTTTATCATCTCTGTATGGTACCTTATTTGGAGATCATTATTTACAAAAATAAAAGAACTAATGTCTTATTAGATGTTGAGAATAATACACATTGAAATGCATGAAAAAATAAAATAATTTTTAACTTAATTTATTGAAATGCATGAAAAAATGTTAAGGGCAATAAAGTAAAATAGCCATAATATCATAAAAAACAACCTTTCAACCAAACAGTTTTATAATACATATCTCATATTTAACCAAACACCGGAATCCAACATTCCTAGCAATCTAACATTCCCAGCAATCTAACATTCCCTAAGGTAATCTGACATTCCGTGAACCAAACGGCCCCTTAGTATAGTGATATATGTTCATCAGTTCCAATCTCTGTGGGTCGGAGTTGCTTATTATTGGTCTTCTTGGTTCCCGCATCACTCGATAAAAAAAAATGGTCAACGTTTTGCTTGGAGCCCATAAAGTTGCTTATTTACTACTAATTATAACATTTAGCGTAGTGATGTTCAGTTCGAATCTCTGTGGGTCGGAGTTGCTTATTATTGGTCTTCTTGGTTTGAGTCGGTTAACTATGAACAACCTGGGTTGATCGATTTACTTCTTTATGATACTTTAATTCCCCGGTCAAGGTTACAAAGCGAGCTTAACTCATACCACACTTTTGAATAGAGGTTGCAAGCTTTATTGTCAATCAAAGATTAATGCAAAATGAGGTAAATGGGCATGATGAAACTATAATACATATAAAACCCTAGCCAACACTAGAAGCAAAGTAATGCCATATTCTGAACTATTCAATCCTAAGATACCCAGATGTTCAAAGGGCTTCTTCATTTATGGAATTATATCAACAACTTTTAACCCACTTTATTCTTCCCAATTCCACATACACAGTAGAAATAAATAAATAAATAAATAGAGTAGAAAGTTAGTAAAGTGATGAATAGTACTCAAATAAGCAAGGTGGAGAAAACTTGCTCCTAGTGTATGTATTTGTATTATTATTATTATTGGGTTCTTGAGTATTCACCAAACAAAACCCACACCCACTTTAGATTCTTGTATGTGCA
>CM008340.1:15374185-15385748 GCA_002525835.2 Ipomoea batatas
TATATATATATATATATATATATATATATATGGATGAGTTCAGGTGCGGGAACCTGCTCCCGTGCGGTTAACTCGAAAAGACGCACCTTAAACATTAAAATGACACACCTTAAGTACACAAACGACTCACCTCAAGCACACAAACAAAACACCTTAAGAACACAGACCAAGCACCTTAAGTACACAAACCACGCACCTTAAGCACACAAACCACGTTCCTTAAGAACTTTAAGTTTCAACAACTCACGCACCTTAAGCATACAAATCACGCACCTTAAGAAGGGAAATCATGCACATTAAGCTTTAAGTTGACACCTTAAGTTTCAACAACTACTGACATTAAGCACACAACCCACGCACCTTAAGCACAAAACCCACGCACCTTAAGCACAAAAACCACACACCTTAAGAAGGAAAATCACTCGCCTTAAATTTGACCTAGATGCAAAAATTACCAAATTGCCACCATTTTTTTTAATTTGAGTTAATACCCAATATAGTCCTCAGCTATAGTGGTTTTACTCACTTTAGTCTTAAATGACTTTTTATGCTCAATTTAGCCTTCGACTTTAATGGTTTTACACAATTTAGTCCTTTGTTAAAAATTCTATTAGTTGACTGTTAGAAATAGGGTGGTAATTTATCATTCTTCATCCCATTTGGGATGATTGCTTCTTCTTCCCCTTATTAAGATCCACGCAGAAATGCCAAATTTCGTACCAAATCAACTTTAACCCTAAATAAATAAATACAGAATAATAAATATTTCGGTACGAAGATTTACATTTCTGTGTGGATCTTAATAAGGGGAAGAAAAATGAATATCCCAAATGGGATGAAGGATGGAAATTACCATTAGGACCCTATTTCTAACTGTCTACTAACAAAATTTTTAACAAAGGACTAAATTGGGTAAAATCATCAAAGTCGAGGACTAAATTTATCACAAAATGTCATTTAGGACTAAATTGAGTAAAACCACCATAGTCGGAGACTATATTGGGTATTAACTCTTTTTAATTTTGTTAATCATGGACGTTAATTTAAGTAAGATCAATGACTCATATTTAACCGCACAACCGCACGGGACACACACAACCGCACGAGAACTGAATTGAAAAATTGTAATTTATGTCCCACCATAATAGGTCAATTATCAATGTCACCCTTGAATTATTAGTGGTGTAAATGTTACTCCTCAATTTTCAAAACGGTACATATATTGCCCCTCTCGTACCATACGAGAGGGGCAATATATGTACCGTTTTGAAAATTGAGGAGCAACATTTACACTTGGGAGGGACAATATATGTATCGTTTTAAAAATTGAGGGGCAACATTTACACCACTAATAATTCAGGGGTGACATTGATAATTGACATATTATGGAGGGGCATAAATTACAATTTTCCATATTATATTAAAATGATTAATTACTAACTCAGTTTTTATATTTATTTTAAGAAGATTTAAATTATTATGTTTATTATATATATAGTTCAGGTGAGAACCACCTTTTATCTCAGAACTTGTGAACTAATTTAAACCATTGAGATCAGGGATTAGATGGATGAGATGTATTCGTGCATTTGCTAAAATTAAAGAACAAATTTATGTTGTAAATGCAAGAAATAAATTAAGAAGGACAGTTTGGTCAGTCAACGGGCTCCCTAACGGGTTCAATAGACTCGTTGGACCAACGGTCGGCAACTGGTCTACCTAACTGGTCTATTAAACTCGTTGACGGGTTCAATAGTCCCGTTAGTAATATCATTGGACCAACGGTTTTTTCAACGGGTTTAGTGAACCCATTGACATGTTCAATTTCCCGTTTAGTAATGTCATTGGACTAACAGGTCTATTGAACACGTTGATATGCCCATAACCATTGCATAGTATTTTGATTATTTGTTTGACACATGTCATGTATTCATATTAGTTTGGTCGTGTATTCCTACACAAAATGTTGTGCATTTTAATATCAATTGTTGTGCACAAATAACTTTTGATATGATTATTCACTTAGCCCAGGTCGTGTATGTAGTGCATTCCTAACAGTATGTTGTGCATTTCTATACAAAATATTGTGCATTCTTATAAATCTCTAATTGTGTATTTAAATATGTCGATGAAGCAAAATCTAGACAAGAAATAATAAAAATACTATAAATAAGAACCTACAAACAACGAAATAAATATAAATAGTAACTAAAACAAAGAAAAACAAAATGAAAAACACAATAGTACCTCCGCTCCAAACAAAAAAAAAAAAAAAAAAAAAAAGAGAAAAAAAGAAGATAATAACAACCATCAGATCATGCCATATTAGTAGTGTTGAATGGTTCACAGGTTCTCATGTTAAGAGAAATTATCATTTGAACCTATACGCACGCACACACATATGTGTGTGTAACACTTACACACACACATATATATATTGGATTGCGTTCAAATGAGAACGGTTCGCCCATGAGAGAACGGAGAACGCTTCACAGCGCACCACATGTCCAGATGTAGTTGCACCTAAGGTTATAACTAGGTGCACTTAGGTGCATGAATGTTAACAAGGTAAATAACTTGCACTTGTAAGTGAAAATGGGTGCACAAGTGCATGTAAAATGTATTACATGTGCAAGTAAAATGTACATTAAGCATCAATACTAAGTACACCTAACGTTATAACTAGTTGCATCTAATGGTATAATTAGTTGCACCTAGGTGCACGAATGTTGATAAGGTAAATTACTTGCACTTGTAAGTAAAAATAGGTGCACTTGTAAATGATTTTACTTGCACTTTTTACTTGCAAATGTGTACCAACTACTTGCACTTATAACACATTTACTTGCACCAAAGTTCGAGTTATTTACGAAAATGTCACTGCGTCGTTTTTTTTTTTTAAATTACATATGATTCGTTGATCTGGACACGTGGACGGCTGTATATTGTTCTTATTTCTCTCCTGGGCTATGATCATATGAGATCACTTGTTTAGGTAAGATCGTGAGATCAGATCTTATGCATCCATGTAATAATTTAATGGTCTAGATTGATTTAAGATTCTAAGTTGAAATGTGTGCGAACGGTGATAAAATGTGTGCGAACGGTGATTAAGTGTGTGCGAACGGTGATTAAATGTGTGCAAACAGTGATTAAATGTGTGCCAACGGTGATTAAATGTGTGCGAACGGAGTGGGTGTATCAAACAATCTAGACCATTAAAATTTTTTAGATTGATGTACAAGATTTGATCTCAAAATTTTTTAATGGTCTAGATTGATTAATATTCCAAGTTGAAGTGTGTGCGAACGGTGATTAAATGTGTGCGAACGGAGTGTGTGTGTCAATCAATCTAGACCATTAAAAAATATTACATGGATGCATAAGATCTAACCTCACGATCTTACCTAAACAAGTGATCTCATTGGAACCCTACCATATAGGTGGGTGTTTCCCATGCGATTGTGTGGTGGCTTTAAGTGCATAATTTTCTTTTTAAGGTGCGTGATTTTCTTTCTTAAGGTGCGTGAGTGTTAAAGCTTAAGGTGCGTGAACCTAAAGCTTAAGGTGTGTGATTTACCATATCTTAAGGTGCATTGTTTTCCTTCTTAAGGTGCGTGATATGTATGCTTAAGGTGCATGAGTTGTTGAAACATAAGGTGCGTCATTTTAAAACCTTAGGTGCGTGGTTTGTGTGCTTAAGGTGCCCAGTGTATTCTCAACTGAAGGTACACAATTTAAAAACTTTAGGTGCGCAGTTTATGTTTTTAGCTTAAGGTGCGTGGTTTGAATACTTAAGGTGTGCCGCTTTAATGCTTAAGGTGAGTACCACACAATCGCACGGGAAGATATAATCGCACCTGAAGCCTTCCATATATATATATATATGTATGTACATATGTATATATATGTACATATATATATATATATATCTATCTGTATGTATGTATGTATGTATGTATGTATGTATATATATGTATGTACGCATAATTTTTTAATTAACATATAATCACATTAAGAAATAAACTTGTAGATTAAACAAATTCAATATGAGTATATCATTTAAAAGATTTTATTTTAATAATATATCATTTAAATTTATTTTTACAGAAAATAAAAAATAAAATTAAGTTAAAATGATTTTTGTGAAAAAATGTTAATTTATTAAAATTAAAGTATTTAAGCTAATTAAGACATTAAAGAGTTATCTTCGGTCATCTACATGACTATATTGGCATAAAAAAAATGAATTTGGTTACGAATTAGTCTAAATATGAAACGCTCTGAAGTCTCCCAACGGTCCTCTGAGGATGAAGATCTGCTTGAACGAAGCACGAAGAAATCGAAAGAGGGCGCTGGATCGGTCGATGATATACATTCGGAATCAGTTGCGGGATCCCCGTTGTCCATGGATTCGGAAATGGAACAGGACACTTTTGAGGAACGAGTTGCTGAGACGCCTTCGCTGGATATGCCGGTGGAAGATCCCCCGGAATCTGATGTTCACTTGGAGGAGGGTTCTGAGCCTCCTCCGGGAGCGACGATCGCGCTGGAGCAAACGCCGCATGTTGAACCCCCACTAGTAAATCCTGGGATTGCTCAGCCGAGGTCCTACCGTGACTCAGTGGTTGGACGGGGAATCGATGCGGCCCCGTTTCTTGTTGACAATGTTGCTGATGTTGTGGAGGCGTCTATCACGGAGGAGGATGGTTTTGACGACGTGGATGAGGATCCAACCTGCCCCGTAGTTCGTCTCTCTGCAAAGGAGAAGGAACAGATCCGCGAACCGTGGCGTCAGACTCTTATTGTTAAGGTGATGGGGCGGCGAGTGGGATACGCGTACCTCCTCCGACGATTGTCATCTCTATGGAAACCAAAAGGGCGTATGGAACTGATTGCGCTTGAGAATGACTATTTCTTAGTACGTTTTGGTATGAGGGATGATCTAGATTTCGCAAAATATGAAGGGTCGTGGATGATCCTTGATCATTACCTAATCGTTAAAGATTGGGTGCCCAACTTCGATCCCTTGGCTGACTCAACGGAAAAAGTCCTTGTCTGGGTGCGGTTTCCCAATCTGCCGGTTGAGTTTTACAACCTCTTATGCCTTAGGAAAATTGGTAACAAACTTGGGCGTACGGTGAGGGTGGATCACACAACTAGTCTTGTTTCACGAGGCAAGTTCGCGAGAGTTTGTGTAGAGATTGATATTACCAAACCTTTGTTCTCTACCTTTACTCTAGAGGAAAAAGTCTGGAAGGTTGCTTACGAGGGTATCCACCTTGTGTGCTTTGCGTGTGGGATGTACGGGCATCGCCAGGAGTCATGCCCGACGGGCTCGACCGCGGGAGTTGTCGCTGGACTGGATGGTGTTGAGGCGGCTAATCCTTCGGGTCCGGATAATCGCACTCCGGGAGTTACTGCACGGAAGGCTTCCTCCACTGGGCTAGCGCCGTATGGCTCTTGGATGCTCGTCACAAGATCGGATCGCCGGCAACAGGGGCGTAACTTTGATCCTCGACGGGGTGGACCAAACGAGGGGCAACAGGCTCATAGAGCTACGGCTATGGCGAGAGCAGGTGCCACGGGTTCCAGGTTTAATCCGCTGGAGACAGAGGAGGTACCAAGGGCCACCAATGGTGATGGTGAACATAGTGAGCTTGGTGCCAACACTGCAAACAGGGATGGGATGAATGTGAACCACGCAGTGCCCCAATCGGTTTCACGGTCTACCCTAGAAGGGCGTCAACGTCGGTCAAACGTTATCACAAATGAGAAACAAATTGAAAATGAACCAATTTTGGGAAGACGGACCACAGTGGAGGTAGGGGAATCGTCAAGACAGGGTAATCATAGGAGAGGATCACGAAGGGCAGCGGAAGAGGATGAGCATGTGGTGAACCGTGGCGAGGATGGGGGGAATGTAATTCGCACTACGAGGGTCACGACGCAGGAGTTAGTCGCAGATGTGCCGGCTGTTGCTAACACTGAGTCTCTTGAACACCATGCTGATCCTCCCGACGGCATGGATGCGGAGGGGGATGTGGTGATGGAGGATGACATGTGCAAGGAGGCGGGGCAGGCAGGGGATGCCTGTGACTCGGCCATTTGAGTTGTTTTTAGTGTTTTTTTTGTTGTGCTTTGTGGTTTTGTTGTTTGGCTTTTTCTCCCTATTTTCCATGAATTGTTTAAACTGGAATTGTCAAGGCGCGGCTGGTCGTGAGTTCCACCGTGTCCTACGGAACCTTATAAGTACTCATAAGCCCTCGGTTCTTGGTCTCGTGGAGCCAAAGGTTTCCGGTTCTCATGCGAACTCCATTTGCATGAAACTCGGCTTCTCGGACTGGGTTAGGGTTGAGGCAGTAGGCTTTAGTGGCGGTATTTGGGTGCTTTGGAACAATTCTTGCAAGCTTTCGATTATTTCTACTCATCCTCAGTTTATTCTTTTGCAGGTACGAGAGGATAATCGACCCGATTGGTTTCTCGCTATGGTGTACGGCAGCCCTACTCACAGCCTGCGTCGGCGTCTTTGGTCGGCTCTCACTCTGACAAATCACGGATTAGTTGGGCCCTGGATGATAGTGGGAGATTTTAATGCAGTTCTGAACAAAGATGAGACCAGTAACTATACTGCGTTTTCTTCGCATCGTTGTGCAGATTTCGCTGATTGGATTGATAATGAAGGCCTCATTGACATGGGTTTCACTGGACCAAAGCTCACATGGATGAGAGGAAACGAAGCCGGCTTAGTGAAGGGGGCTCGACTTGATAGAGCTTTGTGTAATGCTGATTGGAGGAATTGCTTCCCAGACGCCTCGGTAACGCACCTCCCAAGGTTGTCGTCGGATCATACGCCTCTTTTGGTTAGGACCACTAGTTTAAGCTTGGCGCGAAGGCCATCAAACTTCAGGTTTCAAGCAGCATGGTTTACCCATGCGGGGCTGGTTGAGGTGGTCAAGTCTTCATGGGATAAGAACCACCCTTTCACAGATAATATCCCTCGCCTCACAGCAGCTTTGAGATCATGGAATACCTCTACTTTCGGGAATATCAATCGTCGGAAACGTATTACTATGGCTCGTATTTCGGGGGTGCAAAGTCGACTTGCTTTGTCTTACCATGGTGGTCTCGCTAAGTTGGAGAAAAAACTAGTTCAAGAACTCCAAGAGATCCTTTATCAGGAGGAGTTAATGTGGTTTCAAAGATCCCGGGAACAGTGGATTACTTCGGGGGATAGAAACACTGCATACTATCACGCGACAGCTACTGTTAGGAAGGCTCGGAACACGATCACTAGTCTGCGCGATGATAATGGGGTTTGGCTCACGCAAGGGGAGGATCTGTGTACTCATGTTCGGACGTATTTTATGACGCTCTTTACTGAGGAGCAAAGGCCTATTCGTCAGTATGCTGAAGGCGTCGGTTTCCCTCGTCTCCTGCCTTCACAATGGAGGTATTTTAATAGACCTGTTGATTTTGAGGAAGTGCACAAGGCGCTCACTGACATGGCTCCTTTCAAATCTCCTGGGGCGGATGGACTACATGCTTCTTTTTATCAACGCATGTGGAGTGTCGTTGGGAACAGTGTGTTTCAGCTTGTCAAGGAGGCTTTCGACACTGGAATTTTACCTCCGGGTCTAAACGACACCCACCTGGTCTTGATTCCAAAGGTTAAATCTCCGGAGTTGGTTCGTCATTTTCGGCCGATAAGCCTCTGTAACGTTAGTTACAAGCTTATTACAAAAACTATTACGAATCGATTGAAGACTATCCTCCCGAATATTGTGAGTCCGTACCAAAGTTCCTTTGTGAAGGGGCGTCAGATCACGGACAATGTTCTGGTTTTCCAGGAAGCCATGCATACGTTGCGTAAGAAGAAAGGCCCGGTTGGCTATATGGCCATCAAACTCGACTTCGAAAAGGCCTATGATCGGTTGTCGTGGAATTTTGTGGAATCCACTCTTACAGAGATAGGTTTCGAAGCCTGCTGGGTTAAGCTTATGATGCACTGTATTCGGACTCCTAGGCTGTCAATTCTTTGGAATGGCGAACAACTCTCGTATTTCTCACCTGAGCGGGGCCTCCGACAGGGTGATGCGATGTCGCCGGCGATTTTTGTCTTATGTATGGAGAAGTTGAGTCAGGACATCATGCGCAGAGTTTCGCTAGGCAAATGGAGAGGGGTTCAGTTTGCTTCTGGATGCCCGACTCTATCGCATTTATGTTTTGCGGACGATCTAGTGTTATTTGCAGAAGCATCTATGGATCAAGTGGCTGTCATTCGGGATAGCCTGGATCGCTTTTGTGAAGTTTCGGGGCAGAGGGTGAGTTACGAGAAGTCGCAGGTGTTTTTCTCTAAAAATGTCGATTCCGCAGTGGCTTCGTCCATTGCAACAGGCCTGAATCTAATCCAAACTGATGATTTGGGTACGTACTTGGGAGTCCAAGCGACGCATGGGCGGGTCTCAAAGGAAAATTTCAGTAGTTTACTGGAAAGAATTAAGGGGCGGCTGCAGGGTTGGAAATCCAAAACCTTATCTTTAGCCGGCAGAGTTATTCTCGCAAAATCTGTCCTTAGTGCTATCCCGACTTACGCCATGCAAACGGCGGTGCTCCCCAAAGGAGTATGTGAGGAGATCGAGAAGAGTACGAGACGGTTCATTTGGAATGGAGCTGCTCAACGTCCGAGCCACAACAAGCTTAATTTGGTGAGGTGGGATGTTGTGACTACACCTGTTTCGGAGGGGGGTTTAGGTATTCCAAGAATACAGGAGTTGAATTTGGCCTACATGGCGAGACTGCGGTGGCGACTTCAGAAAGAAGCGTCCAGCTTTTGGGCCATCGCGATTAGCAGTAAATATGCGGCGTACGAAAGGCGCAGGAGATCGCAGGGGACTAGAGTCGAGGCTTCGGCAGTTTGGAGAGGTATTGAAAGTGCCAAACAGATTGTCGAGGCAGGGACGATGATTTCGATTCGTAGTGGGAAGCAAACGAACTTTTGGATGGATAGATGGTTGATTCGAGAACCCTTATGCAATTTCTTAACCACCACTCTGAGTCTTCCGGAGCTCTATCGGAAGGTTCACGAGATGTGGGAGGAGGGTATAGGGTGGAAATGGGAGCTTTTCGCTAATTACTTACCGCCTACTGTTTTACAGAAGCTTAGCGGAGTTATGCTCTCGGGCAACGTTGAGTGTGAAGATGAGACGACGTGGGGCCTTGAGCCAAATGGGGATTTTACTATTCAATCGGCTTACGCTTTTTTAGTTCCTTCTTCAGGGGAGGAGAATCGCGCTACTTGGATGCGTATTTGGAAGCTGAAAGTGCCTAACAGAATCTGCGTTTTTGTCTGGCTCCTAACACATAGGAGACTTTTAACCAATGTCGAAAGGGCGAGGCGACACATTACGTCTAACGTTGAGTGTTCTGTGTGTGCAGGGAAGGCGGAGGATGGTGAGCACCTGTTCCGGCACTGCAAGGAAGCTGTTAGTGTCTGGAGAGGAGCTTTTACCTCGGCAACAACCGTTTACCTACAACGTCTAAACTGGGAGGACTGGCTAGAGGCTAACCTAAAGGGCGACAAAAGCATGGGCTTTGAGGAGGGCTGGCCTGAGAAGTTCGCCATCCGCCTTTGGTGGATATGGAAATGGCGAAACGACCGTATTTTTAATCATCGCTGTATGCCAACTGATCAAAAGTTGTTTTTGTTACAGAGGCAGGAAGTGGAGATCAGGAACGCTTTTTTGAAGGCGAAGAGCCCGGCTCTAGTTCCAGTACCTGAGCGCAATGTCTTAGTCTTTTGGAGCAAGCCGCGGCCAGGTTGTATTAAAATCAATGTCGATGGCAGTAGGTCCGGTGATGGTCAGGCAGCATGCGGCGGCGTTGTTCGGGATCATTTTGGGAACTGGAGGGGAGGTTTCGCAGTAAACATTGGTGTCTGCTCCGTCGATGAGGCGGAAGCTTGGGCAGTCTGGCATGGCCTACAACTGGCGTTGCGGCTCGGGTTTACAACTGTTATATTGGAGAGCGATTCAAGATCAATCATTGAGCAGCTACGCAATACTGGGATTTCGAAAGGAGGCGTGCTTAATATTATTGAACGTTGTATACAGACTACCTCCTGTTTTCATGCGCTTGAGTTCAAACATATCTACCGTGAACAGAACAAGGTCGCTGATATCCTTGCTAAATCAGCCTTACGAAGCAGATTGACTCTTGTTGATATCGAGAGTGCCCCAACAAGTGTCGATGCACAGCTACAGGAGGACAGTATGGGTTTTGCTTCCCTGCGGGTTGCTTCTGTAACTTAGTTCCGTTTGTCGTTGTTTTGGGTTTTCACCCTCTTCTTTTCGATCAAAAAAAAAAATATTGGCATAAAAAAGAAAGTAAGAATGGATAAATAACACATAAAGCAAGGACTATGCGAATCTTTGGACTTATTAGAGAAAACTAGTTTTATACGCGAATTGCGCGTATGGGTTAATGCCCAATGTTTATATTTAAATAAATATTTGAAAGTATATCAATGCAAGATTATATAGGAGAAGTTTATACATGGGTAATTGAATGTCGAATTTTTTTATTTAAATATCTAACTCAAAGTTATTCTCAAAAAAAAAAAAAAATCTAACTCAAAGTATATGAATCTAAGATAATATAGAAAATTCATTATAATTATTACTAAATTAAATGTTTGCAACCTTGTAAAATCGATAGTCTAAATATTTGGTCTAAAAATGATAGTCTAAATAAATACTACTTTTCATTTGAATTTTTCTAAGTGTTCTTAATTCTCTTTTGAGTAACATTGTCACTGTCTTCATCTTTACTATTTGTTCTCTTCCTTTTTGTTGGTAGTGTGTTATTTTCAATTCGATTATTGTTGGTAGCATAGATGACAACGTCATGCAATGAGATTATGATATAAGAGCTATGGACTTTCCTTTAGGTGTTCTGCTTGGGGTTCATTTGGTTCAACCATTATTGTTGAATGAGTTATTAATGCCTAGTTCGTTTAAGAAAAAAGATTAAATAAATTAATAAACATATGAAAATTTAAAATATTATATATTCCAAAGATATTAAAAGATAGTTTCTCGCTTCAATTTGTTGGGTTATTTGAGTACTTTCATTGTCAACAAATCCCCCAAGTAGTTAATATGATTGGTTTCAAACTATTCTTTTTTATTTTTTTCATGGTATTAAAGAAATACATATGTATCATTTTTTGGTGTAACTACTCATTTATTTAGTTCAATAAGAGTAAAATAGAGCGATTCCGCTTCAATTTGTTGGGTTATTTGAGTACTCTCTTTGTCAACCAATCCCCAAGTAGTTAATATAATTAGCTTCAAATTATTTTAATTTTTTTTCATAGTATTAATAAAATACTTGGTAAATAAATATATAACATTATTTTGTACTATAACTTTGATATTTAATTACAAGATATTGTAAAAATAATATAATGGACAATGTAATGAATATCAAATGATAAATTTGAATGTAAAGAATCTTTGCATGAGAGAAAATAAAGACAATATAACAAATGAAATTATTTCTC
>CM008340.1:15386009-15404085 GCA_002525835.2 Ipomoea batatas
CATGGATGGATCTTAAATCTGATCTCGAAGACATTGGCATTACAATTGAAGCAGCTATTTTTGAGGAGTTGATGGAGGAAACTCTTTTGAGCTTCGCAAATGACACTTCAGAGGGTAACCCCATCCCTCTATCAGATAGTGAAATTGAGATTAGCATTAATTAGTGAAGGATAGCAATCTGTTGGCCAAGAAAAAGCACAGAAGAGGGCATGAATCAGAGGTGGTCTCTCGGATGAAGAAGTTAAGTAGTTGAATCCCGTGTATTCTGAAGGTAACAGCGAGAGTCAAGTATTTTCACCTGATTCAAAGAGCTACAGCCGGTATGCAATGTAAAGTTCACGTGATAACTTTTCAAGGCAAAACATTATGGATAAAGCAAGCATTCATGCTCCCATGACAGGAACAATGGACATCTGCTTCATAAATAATTGGCACACAGTCCATTTGAGCAAGCAGGATCATGAAAACTTCACTGAGTTCCTGCTGGTCATATGGTGATAAAGGTGAAGGTAAAGGCAAAGGGGTTCTCATAACAGTGCAGAATTTGTAGGTTCTGGTCTGCTGTGTGATATTTTCAGTTGTTCTGATAGGTTTTGATTTTTCTCCTCATTTTCTGGGTTTAGGGGGGAAGTTCTGAGTTGTTTGACACAGACAGGCTTCTTTTGTTTTATTTTCTTACAAACTTTACAGATGTAATTACATAGCAGTTGTAACTGAGAATTCAAAAAAAAAAGAAAAAAAGAAGCAGAAATAAGCAAATATTGCAGACAGATATGCATGCAGAAGAATAATATGTAACAATTATCAATAGACAAATATGGGCACAATGGGGAACAGAGGTAGAGAGATACAGTACACAGAGAAGAAATCAGGAAGAAATGTAAGTAAATAAAAATATAGAAAATCTTTTTTAGAAAATCTTCTAATTTTCCATTTTTCCACTTCTCCAATTTCTTACTTTTTCCACTTTTCCACTTCTCCAATTTTTATTTTTTTTTTTAAAGAAATCTTCTAATTTTTCATTTCTCTAATTTCCTTTTTTTTTTTTATAAGAAAATCTTCCAATTTTCCACTTTGATCCGAGGTGCATAGAAATAGATTTAGTTCACTATACGGGGAACAATAATTACTTTTTCTTAGCTTTAAGAAAAGACATGGAAACATTGGCCTCTTATTACCTACGAAAGACAAACTAATGTATGGTGCTCACAAGTCAAAAGGAATTCACCACATTGGGACTTTGAGGATTAAATATTACAGAGTATGTTTTTGTCAATAATTTATCACTCAAAAATTAATAGAACTGTCAGTACCGGCCTGTGTGGGTCTTATTGCCAAATGTTTTGATCGCATTTGCAAGTTTTCTTTTAGCATAAAACTTTCTTTCAATAAAGCCCACTCCAACCGTACAAAATTCTAACCATATAGCAGTCCTTTTAAGGTTAAAGGTACTAATAACCTAGGAGGATATTCTCTAGGAGGACTCAGACATTTAGAAAATTTTCAAATTGAATAGTATGAAATGCTGTAGTAATTTTTTTTTTAAGTTTGCAACTTTTCATTTAAATTTTATAAGAATGGTTGTAACTCTTCATATTTAATTTGGAATTTAAAGTTTGAATGTATAGTTGAACTGCTAGAAATCCTACCATTTTCAATCAATGAAAGTTGGACGGTAAAAGGGTTTTCTTTATCGGAAATAAATCTTTCGACCAACATACCAACAAAAATGGAGATCGAGACAAATCATCGTCGGAATTTTCGTCCAACACTAATTGTTGGTCGGAAAATATGAACGAGTAACCAACCATTTTTGCTATTTAGTCATTTATGTCCAATTTCAATTGTTGATCGGAAATTCCGACCAATTGTTGAACGGAAAACTCCCCTTGGATCTGGAACCTACATGCTGGAAACTCTGTTACAATGTAGTATCTGTTCATAAAGGCTTGAACCCACCCCCTTCCACATGGGGGTGCAACCGGGTGCCACTAGATCACAAGGTCATTGACATTTTGCCATAATTTTATTTTTACCTGATGTCAATAAATTTTATGTCATCAATAAAGTAATGTACATACTATTTGTCTACTTAATTTTAAAATGAAAATATATTTAAACATCAAAATTATTTACAACAAAAAATAGTTTCATGTCCATACATGTTTCAACAATGCACTATTACCCTACACCCCAAAAAAAATGTCATGAAAAAAAAAATTAATCTTCATTAGAAGGGGCTTGTGTTTCTTCATTTATTGAGGTGGAGTTGTTGTTCAAGTTTAAGGAAGTTAACCACTTAGTATTTGCATTGAGTTGTTCAAATATATATAACACCCATCTTTTAAAACTTGCTCTGGAATCAACTTGCTCTCTTCCCAAAATATTTTGTTTTCTTTCCTCATTTGTTGAATTTTTGTAATCAAAGCTGCATTTGAATATGATGCTCCAGACTTAGATTTTGATTGCCTTGAAGTCTAGGCAAAATAGTGTTGGGTATCCGAGCGAAAGCCATATACATAACCTCCCCTCTTTACACTGTCGGTGGCCTTTAGCCTATAAAATAAAACAAATTAAAGCATTTTCATCTATTAAAATAATTACATGTGATAATTTTAATAGAAGATATATTAGAAAGATTTCGCACAACAACTTTTTGAGCTTTTGCACAAACATATGCTTCACCTCCATTTTTACGTTTATGAGTGTGTTGATACAAATCTGCAAGACTTAGATCTTCTCTAAACGTTTCATTCTATTCAAGAACAATACAACATACCCAATATAATATTACTTCGTATAAGATAATCTATATTAATTTTTTTCTTCAAACTGACCAATCTTTTGTAATGTTCAGTCATAGGAATAGAACCACAATTGTGAAGCGATGCACCTAGTCCTCTACAATCTGAACTTCTATTTCTCTTGTTTTTCTCCGAGAGCTTTTTGAACTCCTCACTTTACCGAATGCAGACTAAGTCAGCCATTACATCTTTAGAAATCCAATGTGGTTTAGGTTTGTTGTTTGTTAAGTCCTCGTGAACCTTCACAAGACGGTCTGTAAGCCGCTTTTTAACTATTTTCTAAAAAATCTAATGTACAATATCATCCTCTAGTGGATCCATTGATAGCTTTTCTATCATCATCAAAACTCTAAATTAGCAAAACACAAGTAATGTGATTAAATAGAATATACAAGATAGTACACTACAAGAAAAATCGCAATTTGCGACGGAAAATCGCGAGGGAAATAATTCCGTCACGATATAGCGATGGAATTAAATTCCGTTGCAAAATAACGACGGAATCGCGACGAAAAATAATTCCGTTGCGAATTTTGGTGCAAATAAAAAATAAAACCCGCGAAAGCTTGACGGCAAAAAACTCGCGACCGATTTTAGTTTTGTCGCGAAATGGCGACGGAAATGGCGACAGATTTAATTTCCATCGCTAAATGGCTACGAAAATGGCGACGGAATTTATTCCTTTGTTGGATGAACTTACATCAAACATAATATCAACAACTATATTTTTAAGCATGGAAGCTTATGGATCAAAGTCGCTCATTTTCTGCTTTGTTGGTATCAGTAATCATTTTAATTTAGTTAGTGCTCCTAATTAGAAGTGAATATACTAATGTTGCAGATCACTTTGTTTCATAGAATGTTAATATCAACAAATATATTTTTACATTCTTTTTTAGCATTCGCACTAATTTAGTATGTAGTTTGATATTTTCCTTTTTCCTATAATGAGCTTGTGGTACCACAACTTCAAAGCTCTTTCCTTATAATTGAATAAGCTAATCTAATCACTTTATTTTGTTTTACTTCTTGGTTTTCATTTTTGTAGGTTGAAAATCTACGGTGTTTAAATTATGACCTCAACATCTCGACCGCTCGACAATGCTAATTTTGCAAATGTACAAGAAGAAATTTAGAATTTGAAGGCTATTATTATATTGTTGTATAGATTTTGAATTGACTATTATTACTTAGTAAATATGGATGGATAATGTATTATTACTTGAACGTAATGTGGATTGATAATATTTTAGAATTAATAATGTTTTAGTATATCATTGTAGTTTTATATTAATATTTTAAAAGCTCATGAAAATAATAATTTTCAATATATTTAAAAATAGCAAGATAGAATAACTGAGGCAAAAATCGCGACGGAATATTCGTCTCCAAAATGGTGCTAGAATTAGCGACGAAATTATTTTCGTTGTCAAATCGTGACGGAATTATTCCGTCGTAATATTTTGCGACGAAATTATTCCGTAGCGATTTTGTCGCCATATTTCGCGATGGAATTTTTCCGTTGCAAAAGAAGATACGATGAGCTGATAGACGACGGAACGAATTCCGTCGCAAAACCTGTTTCGCGACGGAAATTTTCCGTCGCGAATCACATTTTTCTTGTAGTGAAAAATTCACTTTCCAATCTTTTCATTTTTTTTCTCCCTTTCACTATATAGTAACTAAATCATTAAACCATACACTTCCCTTGTTATCCAACCAGCTTTAAAAAAGACAAACTATTACATATAGACTTAGATATTCTATAGTTTTGTCAATGAGAACTATGCAATTTTCAAAATGTGTATATTATATGTATCATGTGCATATTAGTAAGGTGTTTGGTTTTTAACTTACCTTAAACTCATTAAGCCACACGTCTTTCAAATGTTGAGGAGCATCATTAAATGATTTTACAGCTTGCGGGAATATATGCTGTATGCAAGAGATGATGTGAAAATGTGTTTATGAGACTCAAATATGAATTACAATGCAATATTAGGTTTTATGACATTCATAAAATAAAGAGTTAATACCCAAAATGGTCCTCCGACTATAGCGTAATACTCGATTTAGTCCCAAAGTATTTTTCGTACCCAATTTAATCCTTTGTCTTTTAAAACGGTACCCAACGTCATCCTCCGTTATAATTTCCGTGTTTCCACCGTTATTACCAAGGGCAAAGAAGTCATTTTAATATATCAAACGGAATACCCCCAAATTTGTAGCGGTGGTTGACCACAATCACGGTGAGCAGTGACGCCACGCTGGATCCCAAAGAGTGTCCGGCGAAAATCATCTTATAGCTCCTCCCATTCTCCTCCCAGAGCGTCCTCAGAGTCTCAGACTCGGTGTTCAACAACCAAATCGCGGCCTTCAAGAGCCCATGGTGCACGTACCCGCCGTCGAACATCTGCTTCCCGAGGCGGTTGTCGAGGACCTTGGTTGGGAGCTAAGTGCTAACGGAGCTGGTTTCGCCTTCGCTAGTTTCGCGGAGATGGGGGCGGAGACTTGGAGCTTAACGGCGAAACTGTACGACTCCTGCAAGAGGGCGTCGCCTCGCGTCACGTCGGCAAAACTGTGCGACCCAAATCCCATTGTACTTCCACTCCGACCGGTGGTGCCCTTCTACAACTCCGCCGCCGACACCAAATCCCAGATCCCACCGCGACTTCCACTCTGACCGGTGGTGCCCTTCTACAACTCCGCCGCCAACGCCAAATCCCAAATCCCACCGCGACTTCTACTCTTACCAGAGGTGCCCTTCCACAACTCCGTCGCCGACGCCAAATCCCACCACGACATCCACTCCGACTGGTAGTGCCCTTCTAAAACTCCGCCGCCAACGCCAAAATCACATGGCTCTGCGATCTGAATCAAAGATCTGAAATAGGGATGACCCGTTGTTTATGGATCTGATTCGAAGATCAGAAATAGAGACGCCAATAAACAGGCTTGGAGGACTAAATGACTTATTTGCCCTCAAAATAACGGTGAATAGATGGAAATTGTAACGGAGGACCTAATTGGGTGTGATTTTAAAAGTTAGAGGACTAAATTGGGTACGAAAAATACTTTGGGACTAAATCGAGTATTACGCTATAGACGGAGGACCATTTTGGGTATTAACTCTAAAATAAATGTGGATATGCAAATTACTTATGATGTTTCACCAATTGGGCGAATTAGCACCCAAAATTGGTCATTTAGAATCGTGCTTTGTGGAAAATTTGATTTTATACCATCACCTCCTCCGCCTAAAGCAGCTTCAGTAGTACACTCGGATCGGAAGTTGGTTGAGAAGTATGCTCGGTCGCCACTTCAATAATATGCTCACTCGCCCCTGAACCTGAGATAGTACGCTTAGAATCAATGTCCTTTTTTTAGTACAAAATCAATGTCCTTTAATTGCCTTCTGACTTTGGTTTATTATATTGCCCTTATGTGTGTACTTTCTTCTTCCGAGCCATCAATTAATGAACGCAATGATGACAGTTGTGACCAACATATGATGCGTGATAATATCGACCAACATATTGTCCAACCATCTTCGTCGTCTAGAAGTTGTTTTTTTTTGTCAAAAAATTGACCAATGTTCCTATTGGTCAAAAATAACAAATTTTCCAACAGTGTTGTATCATTTCATAAATGAATGTGTTCTTTCATAAACATTGTAACAAAAGTATAAATAGGAAATCCTATTTGCATTCTAGCATCATCCAAACATCCAAGTGAAGTTTAGTCAAGTTAAAACATCCCTTTATATTATCCTACATTTCTTTGTAAAATTCATAACTTTCTTGCATTTAAAATTTACTTTACAAAGGCTTTCGTGTTAAGTGACATTAGGTCTTGTGTTCAGGTTTGCTATTGAAAAGTGCATATTCACCATCAAATATGATATAAATTTCATTGTATCGTGTAGGTATATTTGGATCCCTCTTATACTGCCCTTCTCCGTGTTTATCAACGGGGGACAATGATCCGATTGCAGAATGGGGAGGTGCTCTATCTCCGTGTTCAGATAGTGCATTTGCTAGTTAAGGTGCCACCTTGAGTGCAACCTCAGTCTTCCCTATTTCCAAATAAAAGTTGTGCCCTTAAACCCAAGGTCAATGAGGCCCTGCTTGAAGATCCAATTATTGAAGTCGGAGCAGCGCTATTGTTAAAAGTTGCTGACGTCGCTAACCTCATTTGAAGACGTGACAACGTTAAAATCCCCAACAACAAGCCAAGGGTTTGTGAGGTTTAGGTAATCCTTACAAAGATTGCTCCAAAGAAGCTAGCGTAAACCATCACAAATTATACTGTGGACCGTGGTCCAAAATGGTGCCGTTTCTTTTAATAAAAAGAAACGGCACCATTCCGCACTATTATGTGTATAGTAACTCTATTTGTGTAACATATTCAGTTTCATTTTATATACACTGCAGTTTTCGTTCAACACAACTACAGTTTTATTTCGATATAACTGCAGTTTCATTCGACATTATACACTTAAATATGTGAAACTGTTATTTAGTTTCATTTTATATATACTACAGTTTAATTACAACAGGAATACATTATCATTTCGATATAAGTACAGTTTCATTGACAACATACACTCAAATATGTGAAACTGTTATTCAGTTTCATTTTATATACACTGTAATTTCCTTTCAACACAACTACAATATCATTTCAATATAACTACAGTTTCATTCAACATTATACATTCAAATATGTGAAACTGTTATTCAGTTTCATTTTATATACACTGTAGTTTCCTTTAAATACAACTACAATATCATTTTGATATAACTACAGTTTCATTGACAATATACACTCAAATATGTGAAACTGTTATTCAGTTTCATTTTATATACACTGCAGTTCCTTTCAACACACCTATAGTTTCATTTCGATATAACTACAGTTTCATTTGATAATATAAAAACATGTGAAGCAGTATCATTTGACATAAACTGTAGTTTCATTTACGGAGCTCCGTTAAGTTGTGAGGGCAGTCGTTTCTTTACTTAAAGAAACGGTACCGATTTTAGACCATAGTACATGATATAACTACTGGTAAACCATGCGTCGGGCTTGCATAAACCACTGCAAGGTTGAACACCTCCATATTGTTATGCCATGGACTCGGGTCCACTTTGCAAGGTGCACCCGTGTCCATGTTCACAATTTCATAACTCCATGTTTATAATTTAATAACTCCATGTTCGCAATTTAATAACTCCATGTTCACAATTTCATAACTCTATGTTCAACAGTATAACGCAATTTTTGAATCTATATAACAAAATTGTGAATATAGAGTTAAAATATTGTGAATATTGAGTAATGTAATTTTGTATATTAAGATCTAAAATTGTGAATAAAGAGTTCTAAAATTATGAACATAGAGTTATAAAATTGTGAACATAGACATAGGTCCACCGTGCAATGTGGACCCAGATTCATAGCATAATTTGCCACATTCCTTCACCTGTAGATAAATAAACTGTGGGTTAGGCAAACACACTTCAATAGACAAGGAATTTTTCCAAAGAACCCAAATCCCCCACTGAAGCCCACGACTTCTAATCTGACCCAATTGTCAAAATCAAAATTGTAAAATGTACATTACATTTTATTATAAGCTAATCTATAATCTATTATGTATGAGATAAATTTTTTCTCTATTTTAAGAATTTAAATGCAAAAAGTTCATTATATAATCAATCTTATAGAAAAAAAATAATATTTTAAAATATCAATGATAATTTATAAAATGAATAGTTCGCATATAACATCAATTGAGGTCCTAATCATATACACAAGGAATAGTTATGACTTATGAATCCATATGCTATAACTTAATTGCATAACTTTTTAATTACTAATCGACAACATGAGTAAGTTTATTATAATCATGTCACTTTTAACAAAAAATAAGTTAAGTTTACTAACTCATCAATATCGCATTATAATAAACCTTAATTTATTTTAATATGAAAATTGTTATGACTTCATTTTTATTCTTGATTATAACTATATACAACAATATTAATCTTTACTACTATTTTTATTACAAGTTGAAAATACTCATTTTGATTATATTGAAAATAATTATTTTTTTATTTTATATTAATTATTTTCAAGTTGAGAGCTGCAGCAATTTTTCTTGTTAAGGTAAAGCAGGTAAATTATACTGTGTACCATGGTGCACATAGCAATGTGCACCACGTACCTAAACGACGTCGTTTTGAGCATTGTAAACTAATAATTCGTTTTTTTTTTGTTGAAAATCATGTTTCCCGTTTCGGCGGGTCTGTATTTATGTTAATATTCTGTGTATTCCAGGTAATCATTCTGTGTATTCCAGGCAACCGTTCTGTGTATTCTAGGCAACCGTTCTGTGTATTCTAGGCAACCGTTATGTGGATTCAATGTTAGTAACACATGTTGTGATGTGTTTGTGCATTCGAATATTTAGGAGAATGAGTTCTGTGTATTTTGTGTAAATATTCTGTGTATTCATGTTATTAACACATGTTGTGATGTGTTCGTGCATTCGAATGTTAGGAGGATGAGTTCTCTGTGTATTTTGTGTCAATATTCTGTGTATTCTCGGCAAACATTATGTGTATTCTAGGCAAACGTTCTGTGTATTCTATATAATGATTATGTGTATTATAGATAATGAATTTCCTGGAGTCATTCGCGTCCGCGTTCGCATCCACTAACATCTGTGTATTTTGTGTCAATATTCTGTGTATTATGGGCAAACATTCTGTGTATTATAGGCAAACGTTCTGTGTATTATAGATAATGATTATGTGTATTATAGATAATGAATTCCCTGAGTCATTCTCGTCCGCGTCCACTAACACCAAAACGACGTCATTTTACGTATGTGGTGCACATTGCTATGTGCACCGTGGTGCAGGGTATAACGATTGGGTAAAGCATTGCCCCTCTTGGGGGAGTGAAAATGGACTTCTTGGTAGGTAATATAGATTCAGTTGGAGCAAGGATTTGGCATTGGGCCGTGTAATTGGATTTGTAAGAGGAATGGAAGGCAGTGGGGCAGCAGGGCTGTACCTAAGAGGTATGCATTCTGCGACTCCACTATAAAATGATTGGCAGTGTGTTGTTGGAATGAGGATTTAATGGATGATGGACTGAATCTTTTTTCAGTTCTGAAAATGAAATGCAATCTTAGGGTGTGTTTGGAAACCCGGAAAATGATTTCCGGAAATCATTTTCCGGGTTTCCATTGTTTGGCAACACAAGGAAAATAAAAGTCAATGGAAAATCAAATCAAGTCAATGGAAAATAAGCTCTTTTTTTAGGAAAATGACTTCCCCTTTTTTTTTTGAGGGGAAGTCATTTTCCACTCACGCCTCTCACTCCATTTCCGTCTATCTGTACAGCTCTGCCTTCATCTTCTTCCTTGCTACACCACCGCCACCTCTCCCTTTTTCTTTTTCTTTAATTTTTCCCCAATACATGGTTTCCGGTTGCCGGAAACCAAACTGTTTCCGACTTGGAAAACCACAGATCTGGTTTTCCAAGTCGGAAACAGTGTGGTTTTCCAACTTGGAAAACCATGGGAAACCAATTTTGTTAAGTGTCGCCGGTCGCCGGAAAGTGTCGCCGGTCGCCGGAAAGTGTCGCCGGTCGCCGGAAAAATCAAATGACCTGTTATAACAGGTCAATTACCTGTTCGTGGGCTTCGTTGCCTCATTTTGACATGTTTGAGGGTCTAATTGCAAGTTTTAAAAGTTCGTGGACCTAATTGACTCCTTATGAAATGTTCGAGGGCCTATTTGACCCTTTTCCCAAAAATTAATTATTTAATATTTAAAAATTGTACTTAGTATTTACTTATTTTAATTTAGAGTTAATACCACAAATGATCCTCTTACTATTGGGCTAGTACTTTTTTTAGTCCTCGACTTTCAATTCGACCACAAATGGTACTCTGACTTTCATTTTTGACCACAAATAGACCTCTGTTAAAATTTCTGTTAAATAGGTGTTAAATTTAGAGGTAATATTGTCACATTTTATGATTACTCCTTTTTTAGAATATATGACAACATAATTAATTTCAAACATTAATAAACATTAAGTTAATAAATATAAAAACAAAATGGAAGTGACAAATTACATAAATGAACAAATTAAATAAAAATTCATAATTAATGTTCGCAATTTGTACTTGATTAATTATATTAATTCAACGGTGGTGGCCTTCAGTTATGTCCAAACAAAATGTTTGATTGATTAATGAAGAGTGAAAACTATTAATCAACCATGTATGAACAATCATGAAAATGAAAATCAAGGCTTTTGAATTTTTTTTTTCCATTTTAATCTGTTGGTTAAATTAAAACAGATAGCTCTAATATTAAATCTTCATTTTGTACGCATAATTACAAGAATAAGGTGTATTGTCGTCGGATTGGAGTACTCTAACGGTTGCAATATAATCTTAGTGTTTAGGAAATTGCAGTTCACGTAAGTTAAGTGGATGCTATTATGGTAATGGTATTGGTATATATATATATATATATATATATATATATATAGAGAGAGAGAGAGAGAGAGAGAGAGAGTATAGTAGAGTTCAGGTGCGGCCTGTTCTTTAGGTGCGGTCGTGCATCTATTTTGCAGCCATTAGATTACCGCAAGTTAGCAAATCAACGTTCAATATATATGTGTTAAAATGCATACCATTCTACGTACTAAAATGCACCAGCGGGACAGATTAAAACACATCATTCAACACTATAACCAAATGCACCTATTCACTTAAAATGCATCAACATACGTAATAAAACGCACCATTCTACGTATTAAAATGCACCACAACATGTGTTAAAATGCACAATCCCACTTATTGTAAACTATTACACTTATTATAAACACAATATTCCACAACACAGTTAAATGTACCAACATACATAATAAAGCACACCACAGCATGTATTAAAACGCATCACACCATGTACTAAAATGCACAATTTCAGTTCACGTAATATAGATATTAAAATTACCATAACACCCTCCACTTAACTTACGCGAACTGTAATTTCCCAAACACTAAGATTATATTGCAACCATTAGATTACTCCAATCCAACGACAAAAATGCAGCCATATGACCGCATGGGAGTTTCAGGCCACATATGAGCCAAAGTATGTATATATATATATATATATATATATATATATATATATATTAATGATTCAGATCTCACCAATTTTTTTCGCACATTAACCTTCCCCCATATATATATATATATATATATAGGGTTGCACTCTCGTGCGTACTCTCGCTCAGAAGAGAACTGCGGACAAATCATAGCCGTCCACATGTCCAGATCAACGAATCAAATGCAATTTAAAAAAAATGACGCGGTGACATTTTCGTAAATAACTGAAACTTTGGTGCACCTAGTTTCACTTACAAGTGCACCTAGTTTCACTTAAAAGTGCACCTAGTTTCACTTACAAGTGCACATATTTTCGCATCTATTTTCACTTACAAGTGCGAGTAATTTACCTTGTTAATATTCATGCACCTATTTTCACAAATATTTTCATTTACAAATGCAATTAATTTACCTTATTAATATTCATGCACCTGGTGCAACCTAGGTGCACCTAATTATAACATTACGTGCACTTAGTATTGATGCTCAGTGTACAATTCACTTGTACCTGTAATACATTTTACTTGCATCTATAATACATTTTACTTGCACTTGTGCAAGTAATTTACTTTGTTAACATTCATGCACCTGGGTGCAACCTATGTGCACCTAGTTATAACATTAGGTGCACCTAGTTATAATATTAGGTGTACTTAGTATTAATGCTCATTGTACAATTTACTTTCACTTGTAATACATTTTACTTGCACGTGTGCACCTATTTTCACTTACAGGTGCAAGTAATTTACTTTGTTAACATTTATGCACCTGGGTGCACTTAGTTATAACGTTATGTGCAACTACATTTCGGACACGTGGTGTGCTGTGATTCGTCCGCAGTTCTCTCCTGGGCGGCCAGTACGCACCTGAACGCGATCCTATATATATATTGTTGGTTTCGTGACTTTTGGGCTCAGTCACCGGCAGGCCAACACTACCGTACAAAATCAGAAAATAGCGTAGATGAAATAAATAACACGAGGATTTTTACGTGGAAATTGGAAAGGTAAAAACCACAAGCCTTTTTGGGCTGGGCCAGGCCAAACTCCACTATTTCTTCTACGTAGCTATTACAAAGTTGGGCTCGTTACAAGGCTATAGGGCTATGAACCTGAGAGAGAGGGAGAGTTGAAGGTTAAACACCTTCTATGTGGATCAAAGCCAAGAAGAATGGCTTTGATGAGAGATGAAAGATGTGAAGCCCATGAGTGGAGCTTCTCTCTAATTTGAAGACTGGAAGACGGTTTAGAACTACTTCTAAGGGGTGAAGCCCATAAGATGGCTTGAAACCAGAAGAAGTGCCCATGGAAAATGGCTTGGGGAGAGATGGGAGGGGAAGCCCGTAGGAGAGGCTTGAAGGAAATGACGGGGTTAAGGCCCTTTATATAACTGTAAAGCCTAACCCCGCCGGAATATAATAATACAATGATAATTTAGGCCCGACCCCACACGAATATAAAAATACAATGATTACATCAATAATTCAATATAAATAATATTTAATTCGGGCTTGATCTTGTACTGAGTTGTAGTTCTGATGATTGGGCTTCGCATATGAATTGGACCGCCATATATCTTGGGCCTTTCATATTTATGGGCCGTAGTACCATATCCAACACTAGCCTCTCACTTTCTTGTGGCTCACGAAGTGACAACACAAGAAAGTAGAAAAATATCCAAAACACCTTTAATAGTTTGTGATGAGCCCCTCGAGTCTGAATTGGATACAGGTGCTGGTTTACGCTGGTTGCCTCGTTAAAAACCTTAGATTAAGAAAAACCAGTGGGAAAAAACTTAGTTAAGGGAAAAAGAGTACAATCATGAGCGCAATCCTCCAAGACTTGTGAAGGATCTTCTTGGATTATGCAGTCATATTGCCCTTTTGAGTTTCCTTGTCGGGTATCGAGCGGGGATCTTGTGCTATGACCAACAAATCTTCGCATCAATTTGAAATAGCTGAACTTTCATCTGAGATTCTGAATGTAGATAGAACTCCACCCAGTTAAGGGTTCGATATTTGTTGACAGATAACCCATGAAAATAGCTCCTGCTCCTTCTACGAGATGTGAGAAAAGCTGATTCAAGAGTACCGTTGAGATGCCAAATATGTTGACCGCTTAGACATGGGAGAATATATTATCTATCGAGAAGGTAGAGAGATAATATTGACCACCAATAGTGAGTGTGTATGTCGATCACCGAGATGCGAGAAATGATTGTAGTAACCGTTGGGGTGTGTTGACCACTAAAAGTGGGAAGGATAAGTTTAACCACTGGAGACGATGTGTATATACTATCCTGCAAAACTTCAAGAATGCAAATATGTATATATGGATGTATGAATGCATGTATGTATGCAAATATGTGTATATGTATGCAGAATGCGTGCAATGCATGCCTATCTTATCTCAGTACCTAATTCTCCTTTCTAAACTAGACCCTCGCTCCGAGGGACACCAAGGTCGGCTCCCGACCTTCCCGTCCAGATTTATCGTATCCACTGAAGAGTGGAATAGATATGCTTATCGCGCGCTGAAAAGCGAGATATGTTTATCGTGCACTGAGAAGCGGGATATGTTTATCTTGCGCTGAAAAGCGGGATATGTTAATCGCGCGCTGAAAAGCGGGATTGTTGTGAAGTGGGATAAATTCATCGCTGAGGAGCGGGATGAATTCATCGCTGAAAATAGCGGATATGTTTGCCACTAAAAGCGGGGTACACATATGTCAGCTGCCTTGCTCCGAGAGGTAGTTTGGTTAACACCAACTTCATATTATTAAGAAGCCACGTCGTCCGATTATAGCCTAGGATGTCTACACGCCCATTCTGACCGATCGATCAGAAACTCCCTCTCTAATTAGTAATGAAGACTGGAGTTAAGCCCGGTGAACTGCCGGGGAACAACATATATGTTGACCATCAACATGTCCAGCGGAATAGTCATATCGCCACTCTCTCAATTCTAGTGAGATAATTTGTTGCCAAAATTTGACCGCACATCTTGTTCAACTGCCCAAAATTTTCATAGCCTGAGTGGGGCAATTCCTCGTCAAGATCACACACCCACAATATTACATCAATAATTCAATATATATATATCACACACACACACATGTGTATATGTATATAATACACACACACACACACACACACACACACACACACACATATATATATATATATATATGGGGGAAGGTTCATGTGCGAAGGAACTCGCAAGTAAAAAAATTGGTGAGATTTGAATCGTTAATTTAATTTAGATCAACTGCAAAATTTTTTTTTTGAAAAGGCTTTAGTTGAGCGATATTCAATTAGTAGCAGCTTCAGATGAGAAATGTCTCATGAAGAAGGCCAATTTTCTTTACGCCAACTATCCTATGAAGATACTTTTTTTTCCTGATTTGCTATTCAACTTCTACTTTTGCTTCTTTGCTAAAGTTTTTTATTTGACATTGTCGAAGATAACACTACAAAAAAACGCGGAAATAACGACGGATTCATTCCGTTGCTAATTTAACGACGGAATAACGATCGTTTAGTGACAGATTTATTATTTTTTTAAAAATCGACAATTAGCGACGGAATAATTTTTTCGTTAAATACGTAGCTAATTTTGGCGGTAAGTTACCGCGCAAAAAATTGATACAAATTAGCGACGGATTATTCGTAGGCTAATTAATAATTCAAATTACTACAGATTTTTTTTTTTTGAAGCAAATATTCTTGGAGAGCTTAATAAAGATGTTCCCTCAAGAAACACAAATTACAACACTAGACTAGAACTGTCAAAAAAATTCAGGTAACACTGTTAAATTGTGACTCACTTTGCACTAAAGCAAAACAGGCCAAAAAAGGATTAGGAGAACCAGATATTGTGCTACCCTAAACCTCATTTCTTTTTGCCTCCCTTGGCAGCATCTCCAGCCTTAGTTTTCTTCACACCACGGATCTTCTTGGCCCTGTTTTTACGTTCCTTCATTTGTTTCCTCGACTTCTCAACCTTCGTGTCAAGACCATTCCTGATGAGTCTGTACTTAGGCTCAAACTTCTTTGCATTTTCAACTGAGTCATATATCAAACCAAATCCAGTGGATTTGCCGCCACCAAAATGAGTCCGGAACTTGAAAACAAATATGGAATTGGGGTCCTTCACTTCATACATTCTAGCTAGCTTCTCCTTCAACTCAGCCTTGGAGACATTAGCCCTTCCAGGATGAAGAACATCAATAACAAACTGCTTTCGGGCGAGGAGTCTGTTGGTCATGAACTTACGCGTGCGTATGGTGACTGCCTTGTCCGCCATGGCTTGACAAAGAGAACTGCAGAAAACGAAATTCAATCGTAATGTGCAGTCCCCGCAAATTACTACAGATTAACGACGGAAATAGGGATCCGCCGCTAGATTGTATAACATGGATTTATTTTTTTTACAAAATAGCGACGGAAATTTAAATCCGTCGCTACATCTAGCGACGGATTGAAAATTTCGTCGCTAGAACATTATATTTAATATTTTGTAAAGAAAGTAGCGGAATTTCTTATTGAAATTTAGCGACGAATTCAATCCGTCGCTATATATAGCGACAGATTTAAAATTCGTCGCTAAAGTAATATTACCTTTCGTATTTAACAGTTTATTGTAATTTTTTAATAGAATCTAGCGATGGAATTCGAATTCGTCGCTAAAAATAGCGACAGAGTTAAATTCCGTCGCTAAATATGTATATCGAATATTGCAGCCTTTGTTGTGAACTTCTAATTTAACCCTAAACATTTTTTGCAATCCGGTAGCCGCCGAGAGCTCTGCCAGCACCTTCCTTAGCTGGCTGCGCCGCATCTGCCGCCAACCGCCGACAGCACGCATCCACCATCGACCGCCGACAGCACAACATTCCCCGCCCGACCGCCGACTGCTCTGTCGTGCCTGCCGCATCCGCCCTGGCCCCGAGCGCACCTTCATGCTCTGCCATGCCTGTTTGCTCCACCGAGCGCCTACAGCCACCGCTCCGATACCGCCGTCGCTCCACCTACCGCCGCCATTGCTTGGTATGAACTCGACATTTCAGCTTCTTCTTTCACTTATTTATGACTTAATTTATGTATAATGTACAATAGGAGTAACTATTGATAGGATACTGGAACTGGTTTGATGAGTACTGGAATGGTGTGTGCATATTGGCACAACCACACGAGTACACAAAGTCTTGAATGTATTGCAGTCAATGATAGATTGGTTATATTGAAGCTAGAGGATGGCATTTATTATCTCTGATCATATCATTGATATTTTCATAATTTTGCACCATGTTTATCCCTTTATGAATTGGTAAAGGGATGTCTGAACCTTATGTGAGGTTCTTGAGTCCTTTGTGTTTGAACGTTTTGGGCTGAAACAATAATAGAACTGGTAATGACACCCTTTGACATGTTTTTGTTTTGACCTTTTTTTTTTTAATAATGCTTCTGAAAGAATTTTCCAACTGTGGTTTTTTGTTTTTGAAATGAGAAAAAAAGAGTTTGAATCGCTGGCCCTATGAATTTGTATATCTTTAACAATGGGTTCCTATCGTTTAATTGCATCCACTAGCTGTTGTAGGAATGCTATCAAGGATCTATATGTGGGGCTAACTCTTTCTCTTGCCATCTTCCCTTGTTGCTGGAGAAACTCTTCTTTCATGTCTTCCCAAAGATTCTTTAAAATTTGGTTAAAACTTGTGTTGACTTCAGGTACAGTTGGACTGAATATCAGCTAGTACATGAAGAGTAAAATATAAATATAACATACAGTTTTGTTTGATTGTTTCAATCAGCCAAAATCTGTAACCTCAACCATTTATTTAGGAGAAAAAATGGCATTCTATTATATGTTTGTTGTACTTATCTAGCTATTTGGACAAGTGTTTTGAGATAAGCATAAAATTATTTGAAAGTATGCTGCTGATTGGTAGGTGGGAGAGTTTGGCTTTGCTTTCTAATTTGGCTGACTATTCCAATTTTATTGCTTGGTTCTGAACCCAAATATAATTGTTTAATGGATTCTTCAGTTTCAGTGCTCTTTGGTACATATTC
>CM008340.1:15407567-15419190 GCA_002525835.2 Ipomoea batatas
GAATCCACAACACAATCAATAATAGGCTAATAACCAAGGATATTCAGGATTTCCAATCACCAAGAACATTATATAGAATAGGAGTGAATAAAATAGTTTTGATGGACATGGATGGTTACCTTTGAAGCGTAATTAATCCAAAAGCGCATTAGTCCAAAACAACACCAAACTCAAAGCTCGGTTCATAATCATAAACCTGAAGAATTAATATAATTCTAATACCGTCACTAACTATTAACAACAATACTAATATTCCTAGTTGGTCCATAAAGTCATTACCCGGGAATTATAATTAATTACTGTTGGACTATAGGTTTAATAACACTAGGCATAGGGTAGCAATCTATTAATATTAACATAATTACTAATCCATAATAATAATCCACCAATACGTATTATAGTCCTAATTAAGACTTAAAGCAAAGGGGTTTCCTTAAAATAAATATGCTAGCCCTAGGCAGGATTCGAACCCGAGCCCTATGACTCCACATGCGAAAGCTAGACCACCACACCACACGGTCTCTTGTTGCCATAAGATTGCACCGAAGATAGAAGTGCTTCCTGGAATCGGCCACCGTTGTGAACAAAGAGATCCACCGCCAACTTCCTCCGTTGCCGCCACCACTGTTCCACGTCGAGCGTCTGCTGTTCCTTCTTAGCGTCGAGCGAAGGAGACTTCGAGAGGGGAGTGAGGCCGCGCCACTTGCTCGGGGAGGAACCACGGACCACATCGTACTCTGTTGCTCGTCGTCGAATCTGGGAGGTGGAGACGTGAATGCGGCAAGGGTTCACGGAGCTGCTACCGCCGCTGCCTGCTTCCGCTCTTGGCCGAGCGGAGAGGAGAGAACCGCTACGAGGCCCGCTACCTCATTCCGTCGGAAGTGACGACGGAGATCGCCACCTCTTTCTCTCTCTCTCTTGCCGCCGGGAACCGTTATGCGAAGCCCACCACCCATCACTCTGTTCATGGCACGCCGTCGTGGTGACAGGAAGAGGAAAACCGCCAAAGCCACTGCCCGCGATTTGCCGTCGACGAGAGACCAAGGTCGCTCCTTTTTCCGGTCGCGAGGTCGCTATCCGCGACGTCCAGCTGCCACCCTTTTTCGCCGTCGACGATCGCCTGTTGCCTCCCCCGCTGGATCGTGAAGACGACTGAGAAACAGGGCTGCCGCCGATGGAGTTCTCCAATGTCGTCGCAGCACCGGAGTCGGCGGTTATCGCTGTTGTAGTCCCTTATTCCGCCGTGGTGACAAGAACCACCGCCAAGGTTCCCTGGGTTGATAGTGGGTTGCTACGGGGAAGGTGGAAACAGAGAGGCTGGAAGGGAGGTTCAGCTGCGGATGGTGTATTCACTTGCTATACTTAGCAAACTCTAGGTTTCCTATTTGGGCATGGGTCAAAATTATATATGTATTGGATGTAGGCTAGATTAATTGTGGAACTTGGGTCAACTTAGAGGGTTGGGTTAAGGCTTGATTATTTGTGGGCTCAATAATTAGTATGATATGGATTACATATATATATATATATATATATATATATATCAAATAGAAATATTGGGCCATAGACTATTTATTATTAATCTTAACAACAAATTATATATATAAGAGTATGCAAATCTCAGGCCCATAGAAAATAATTATACTTATAGTTATTTAAATAATTATTTAATAAGAAATTAACCCCTTATAATATTCAAAAGAGTAGTAGGAAATTTTCGGGGTGTTACACTTCGGCCGGGTCAGCATGACTCTCACTGGGAGGTGCTTCCAGATTTTCACCTTGCACCAAGACGAGACCATGTTGAACAGTAATGCCAACTGGGTTGTCTTCGCTCATCTTTTTTCGTGAAGGAGAACCCTTATGACTAACACTGCAAGATGTTTCCATGTTTTCATCTTGAGTGTAGCCGGAATACATCTTCACTTCCACATCAACAAGATTTAAGGAGGAGGTAAACATATTTCCATCAATTAAGGAGGTTAAGTCGTCGTGATTCGCACCACGAGACGCTTCCAAGTCTTCGTCTCTGGCTGAATTCAGACTTAACATGACAGTATTCTCCAATGATTTGGTGTCAATGGCATTTGTGTTTTGATCCTCCTCTCCTTGAGATTCATCATGACCCACAATCTTAGTATTTCCATTCCTTGGACGATCTTCCTTTTCATCATGAGGTTGGTTGTGACTTGCCTTTCTGCCATCATTTTTATCGTCCGAGTTATTGGAGCTTGAAGAGTTCGAAGATTTACCGGAGTTATCAATCCTTGTCGCATCAGCAGGAGGAGGGATGAAATTTCCCGAAGGATCATCATTGCCATCGTCATCATCCTTCTTTCCTCGAGGAGTTAAATCATCTTTGAATTTGTAACCAAGTTCCAAAAGAGATAAGTCCTCGGCAACAACTGTTGTGTTTTCGGGCTGATGACTCGGTCCAACATCTGGACGTTGATCTCTTATCTCAGATTGAGCCCTTGAGATATTGTGGATTTTTGCAATGTGCATATCTTTAACTATTTGGTGCTCTTGAGGAGTTCGATGGCTTATGTTGAGATCCACAGTCTTTCCATAACGAACGGTGTGACCTTTCAAATTTTCAGTATATACTCGATTTATCTCCTCAGGTCGAGTGGCTTTGAAGACTGATTGTGTACCCATCCAATCGAGTGCCCACTCCTCTTCTTCAGCCATTTCACTGATGGTTCCAACAATGACTCGTAGACTGGACATTCGCCATTCTTGCCAACTGTATACTCTGGCAAGTTCCCGTCAGAGAATCTCTTCATGTGAAGGCATATATGGATAGGCGTCGACTTGAGCACCAAGATTTTCAGTAATCTCCTCTCGAGCTAAATGCTGAGTTAATGCAACGTCAGTATTAATTTGATGAGTTAAATCATCAGATGGAGCCTCAACTTCCGTTGAAACTTTGGGAACATTGGTAGGTATGTCCTCGGTCATTTCATCCTGGATTTCTTCAATGCGAATTGAAGAAGATGTATTTAAGAGAGGAAATTGGAAATTTGACCTCTCAAATGACGATAGCACTAAACTAGCCATCGTTGGATATAAAGTTTCAACAATTCTTCTTCGGATACGCTCAGGTACATCTTTATGAGGAACTCGTCCTCGACCATCTGCTTCCACCTCAGAGTCTTCTTCTATCCAGGTAGAGCTCGAATTAGAGTTTTCATGAGGTGAAGCGGGATGAGTTTGAGCAGGAGGGTGAGTTTGGACAACAAGAGCAAGATTGTTCTGATCATCTGAATTTTGAGACTTTGGTGTTGGAGTCTCAAGTACCACTGGTTCGGGTGCGACCGCAGTTACCGAAGGCTCAGTATTTAATGGTTTTGGACCAGAGGTTTTTGATGGGGATGTCTTCGGCTTCATAAATCTAGTGAGAGGCAACTGGTCGTCCTCTTCACTATCCTCGTGATCAGTGTTCAAAGGAGGAGGAAGAACTCTTGTACTTTCATCAATAAGAGTTCGTCCTTGATCCTCGACTGTTGGTAAGACAACAGTTGATTCGGCTGCCAAAGACTGTTCTGGCTGATCTCTCTTAGTTTTCTTCTTCGATCGCTTCAGCTGTTTAACCTTCCTTTTCTTTGATTCAATCCGCTTCTCCTCTGTCTTGTCCTCGTGATCTGATGAGAACTCGGGTGCTTTTGATGATTCTGCACCTTTTGACACTTTATCTTTTGAGAAACTTTTCCTTTTCTTCTTCTCAGGACTCTTTGAGGAACCCAAGTCATGAGACTTTGATGCTTCGGTGGCCTCTTTCCCACTTGAGTCCTTGATTGACTTTGACTCATCCTTCTTGCTAGCAATCCTCCTTGCGGCTTCAATCTCCTCGGCTTTCCTCTTGTTGTAATTTGGAGGATTAGAACCCATTTAAAAATGAGTTCTATGAGTTGTAGTGCTAGTGCGAAGTTTCACTCCCTTGTTCTTCAGTATCTGGCTAATCATGAAATCGTATCCTAGGACTTTAATGATCTAGCCTGAGTCTTCGTCTATTCTAGTTTTCAAATCAAATATGACCCTTGACTAGTCAACATGATATTTTTCAAGCAGGGAACACAACATCTTCAACTTTTTCTCAGAAAGTTCATCGGTTCCGGATTGCTTGCTCTCGACTATTTTGTTCAAGATGTCAATGGTGATCTCATAGTCTAATTTGAGCATTTTCTTCTTCAGTGGAAACGGCACTGTGGAGGGTTGAGAGTAACCCTTCATTCTTTTCCATAAACGTCTACGACTGAATTCCTTTCCTGAGCAATCTTTATTATAATCCGCACTGTAGATAAGAAAATCAAAAGCACTTCTCACATCTTCGTGGGTGATAGTCACGTTGGTTCCACGAACCACGGACCGTATTTCATCAACTCCACTTGAAGTGTGAAGACTGGCATTTATATAGAACTAGGTAACTTCCAAAGGGTTCCAGGCCTTGTGTTTGAAAGTCACAAACTTGTACAGGCTGCAATCATTGAGGCATTGTACCACTTTATTTCCAAAGTCTTTGCTAAGAACTCTGGACATAAAGCCGTCAGTGTCGAGTATGGATCCCGCCTTGACAATACAGTTCTTGGCATCCTGGCCTTTTAGGCGATCAAGGAAGAAGTTGAAGATCTTCTTATCTTCACAAGGACGGGCTATTACCCGTGGTGGTACAAAAGATGATTTCTTTTTCGGTGAAGTAGTAGGTTTGGGTGCGGGCTGATGAACATTTGACACATCCTCAGACAATGAGCTTGAGGTATTAGTACTGGAAGCCATGGATGAATGTTGAGAGAGGTTTTTGGATGTGGGTGGTGACTTCTAGAGGAAGAAAGGTTTTTAGAGGGATAATATGCTTGTGAGGGTAAAAGTGATGGGTTGAGAATGGGTAAGGGTTTATATATGTCAGTCGGAGTGGGTCGGGTAAGAATTGTGGATAAGACAATATCCTTATTTGCCCTTAAAGTGAAGGGCAAATAAGGTAACAATCTGTGTTGTCCGGCTTAGCTCACAAAAGGCACTTCTCCTACTTTGTGAATATGGCATTAAATGTGGAGAGAGAATGTACTCATTACTCCATCTTTTCCATAAATACTAGTCCTTTCACTTCTGACGGTTCGTCAATTTAAGGATAGTGGAGCGTATGCTCAGATTTCTTCGGCGAATTAGCACTTGACACGTGTTCACACCCGACTCCACGTTCTCAATGATAAACGGTCATAAACCGTTCAGTTCAATAACCTATCGAAAAACATCCCAAGTATGACAAACAACTCCTCGTTAACATGTCTTCTGTGCAACTCTTCGGTCATTAAGGATTCGGCTAAGACTGTTGTGAGTATCATACCACCTTCCTTAAAAAGAACTTAGCAAGGTTTTAGTACTCGTGTAGAACTCAGTTTTAGCAAGGTTTTATCACTCACGATTTATGACTTGTTATATCAAATAAAGATATAAACGAGAACATAAAAGATTTATTTCATTAAACCAATGGTTATAACAAGATACATCTATTAAACAGAAGAGACTCCCAGCACTGCCCTACCCAGCTTTCACCTCGAGGAATTGTAGTTACTTCCTCGCCTTGCCCTTGCCTTAGCTTGCCTGTTGCTGGCAGTGGACATTAGGCTTTGTCCTTGGCTGCTCTCCAGAGTCGGAGGGCTCTGGACTAGTCGAGCACTTAGGGCTAAGTCCTCGTGAAAGCGGCGTCATTCCCTCACTTCATGGTCCCAAGAGGGAGGCATTGGGGCGTAACTCGGTTCATTCTCCTGAACAGAGGATTCGTCAAGAATTTCATGTGGCTCTTCCTCAGGTAACTCCTCGAGATAACGAAGATAGTCTTCGTCATAGTCCTCAACACGAGGTTGTTCTTGCCTTGGAGCTGGAGAATGAGCTCCAACATGGTTCACTTCATACCATTGCTGGATTTCATTCCACTTCCCATCAGTAAAAATGCTAGAGTGAGGTGGAGAGCGTATTGGTATAAGATCCTGATCTGGCCAGAAGGGTTCGTCATCTGGAGGAGCAAGTCCAGTTGAGTAAAAACCTGGAACTAAAAAAGTTGGCTGTCTGGGAACTTCCTCTGAATCTGATAACTCAAGTGGAAGAATAGAGTTATCTCCTTCCAGCGCCTGTCCTTTTTCCGCCCTTAGCTTGTTTAGTTTTTCATCTCCGGCTTTTAACATGAGGCGAAAAGAGAACCTCTTTTTGACTGGCTTTTCTTCGGATTGAGTCTTCTTTCCGTTACCCTTGTCCATACCTACAAAATAGAAGACGACACAAGAAAGTAGGAGTTAGATACGTCCTCCTTTCTTGGACGCGATCTATTTATAAGTGAGATTGAGGGATTTTGATTGGCTGAAATGAATTTGAAAAGACCATTCAATGCACAAGCATCCAAAACGCTTGATCTTATCTTCAATGAGAGTCCGTGACTTCTGAATTTTATGACTTCATTGAATTCTATACGCAATTACTGAAACGTCTCTTCAATTTGCAAGGATCCAGCTTTTAGCCCATCTCGATCATTCCAAGTTCATGGCGTAGCGTAGAGAATCTTGTCTCGGCAAGCGGTTTTATGAGGATATTAGCAAGCTGGTCATCAATATTATCATATTCTAGTTTGATATCCTTTTTCTCAACATGATCTCTGATGAAGTGATATTTGACATCAATATGTTTAATCCTCGAGTGAAGCACAGGATTTTGAGTAATTGTAATAGCACTTGTGTTATCACATGATTTTGTAGTTGTTGCACCATCCAAAGTATTTGTGCACAACAGCTCCCTGTTGCTATGTATTCGGCTTCAGCAGTGCTTGTGGCAATAGAGTTTTGCTTTTTGCTAAACCATGAGACAAGCCTTCCCCCAAAGAATTGGCATGTCCCAGATGTACTTTTTCGATAAATCTTACATCCGGCGAAGTCTGCATCCGAATACCCAACTAAGTCGAAGACTCCACTCCTCGGGTACCAAAGTCCAACACTTTGAGTCCCTTTAAGATATCTTAATATCTTTTTAGCTGCACTTAGATGTCTTTCCTTAGGATTTGCTTGAAAGCAAGCACATACACCTACAGTAAAAGATATGTCCGGTCTACTGGCCGTCAGATATGGCAAAGAACCAATAATTCCACGATACTTTGTCTGGCAAACTTCCTTTCCTTCGTTATCAATGTCCATTCTTAACGAAGTGTTCATAGGAATTTTGACCGAGGACTTCCCATCAACTCCAAATTTCTTGATGAGGTCCTTGGTGTACTTGGCTTGATTGATAAATATGCCATCACGCTCTTGCTTAACTTGAAGACCAAGAAAGTAGTTTAGTTCTCCCATCATGCTCATCTCAAATTTTCCTTGCATGAGTTTAGAGAATTTCTCACAAAGATTCAGATCAGTGCTGCCAAAAATAATGTCGTCCACATAGATTTGAACTAACAGAATGTGGTCTCCATCCTTAATTTTGAATAATGTTTTATCTACTTGTCCCTTCGTGAAACTACAATTGATAAGGAAGCATGATAAAGTATCATACGAAGCCCTCGGCGCTTGTTTCAATCCGTACAAGGCTTTCTTTAGCTTGTAGACTTTATCTGCTCCTATTTCAGAGATAAAACTAGGTGGTTGCTCGACATAGACTTCCTCTTCCAAGAGTCCGTTTAAGAATGCACTCTTGACATCCATTTGAAACACTTTGAAGCCTTAGTAGGCAGCATAAGCTAGAAATATCCTGATTGCTTCAAGTCTTGCCACTAGTGCGAAGGTCTCGTCAAAATCAATTCCTTCCTCTTGACAATAACCTTTGGCAACAAGTCAGGCTTTGTTCCTAACAATGACTCCTTGCTTGTTCATCTTGTTTCTGAAAACCCATTTCGTCCCAATGACGTTTTAATGAGTTGGACGAGGAACTAACTCCCATATGTTGTTCCTTTAAAATTGATGTAACTCATCTTGCATGGCAATGACCCAATCTGAGTCATTCAATGCTTCGTCTATTGTCTTGGGTTCTATCTGTGATATAAAACATGCCATCATGCATTCACGTATGGATACATGAGCCCTTACTCCATTGTGTACATCTCCAATAACTTGATCTTGAGGATGGTTCCTGAACCATCTTAGATCTGGTTGAAACGTCGTTGGAGGGGCTCCTTCATCTATTGTGCGAGTATCTTGAGTGAATGCATCTTGTTGTATCTCAGGTTTATCTGGTTCAATAAGTATAGTCTGCAACACTACGGGTGAAGCTGAAGTATTCGGTATATGATTTAAGAAGTTTGGAAAATCATCTTCCTCGGATTCCATGTCTTCGGATAAATCCTCATTATCTCTAGTCCTCGTATATATTCTCCTGAATACTTTACTGATCCATATTGGTTTTGGCATTATGACTCGTGGAGAGCTCGTCGAAGACTACATGAATAGACTCTGCTATCACCATAGTTCATTTATTTAGAACTCGGAAAGCCTTGTTTTTATCTGAGTAACCTATGAATAGGCCTTCATCAGCACGTTCATCGAAGGCTTTAAGGTGTGTTTTCCCATTGTTGTGAATGAAGCATTTACTTCCGAAGATATGAAAATATCTCACTGTAGGTTTCTTGCCTTTCCATAATTCATAGGGAGTGATCCCATGAATTTTGTGAATTAGAGATCTGTTTTGGGTGTAACAAACAGTATTAATTTCTTCGGCCCAAAACCGTTTAGGTAGACCTAAGAAGGCAATCATTGATCTTGCTGCCTCCTTGAGGGTTATATTCCTTCTATCAACAACACCATTTTGCTGAGGAGTTCTTGCTGCCGATAACTGATGGAGAATACCATATTGTCCGCAGAATTCTTGTATCACCTTATTCACGAATTCAATTCCTTGATCAAATCGAATTTTGATAATGTTTAGATCCTTTTCTGTTTGAAGTCTTCGTAGTAGATCAGGCAGAACCTTCTCGGTCTCATTCTTCTTCCTTAAGAATGATGTCCAGGTATACCTCGTGTAGTCGTCTACTACCACAAGAGTATATTTCCGTCCACTTAAGCTTACTGGATCAACGGGTCCAAATAGATCCATATGAAGTAGGATTAAGGGTCTTGAATTGGTATCAATAGATTTGGACTTAAACGAAGACTTGATTTGTTTCTCTTTTTGACAAGCTTCACAAATCTTATCCTTGTCATAAGTCACATTAGGCAGCCCTTCTACCAATTATTTTCTTGCAAGCTTGTTGATGGCCTTGAAGTTGAAATTGTTGAGTTTATGATGCCATTCCCAACTTAGGTCACTTTTACTTTTGGCAATTAAGCAAGTGTTCGGCTTCACTATATCCCATGCAACTACGTACATGTTCTTTCTTCGTTCAGAAGTCAACACAACTTCATGATCTTTCTCTGAAGTAACTTGACATAAGTCCTTTGAGAATTTCACTTTGTATATGATGGTTTTCCGATCTTCAGGTGATCGGTCGGCGAGCCAACACAATCGGAAAACTGGAAAACACAATACAAAATACTATTGGTTGCTTTCTCAAAACTCTTTGTATTAGTCTCGCTCAAATCAGGTGTCCCCTCAAAATGATTTGTACAACCTTTTATACTAGGCCCCTGGGCCGTTACATGCATGCTCTTGATTAATAATACAAATTAATACTCATAAAGTGCATTAAATACACTCAATTATGGATATTCAATCGTAAATGTCCGTTGGCTTTCCTAAGGCTCTTAAACCCGTAGGCTAAGGTTCCTCAGACATGTTCTGTGCATGACCGAAAGCCTCGAGCACTCAACCTTCCTTCCTACTCGTCCAGCCATCCGGCCAAGAACCTTGATCACTCAACCTTTCCTGCTACTCGTCCAGCCATCCGACCGAGAACCTTGAACACTCGATCTTCTCTTCCTACTCGTCCAGCCATCCGGCCGAGAACCTTGATCACTCAGCCTTTCCTTCTACTCGCCCGGCCAGCCCGTCGAGAGCCTTAATCTCTCAATCTTCCTTCTGACCCTTCCGGTCATCCAGCCGGGAGCCTTGACCTTCCATTCTTTCTTTACTCACCCTTATTCCTCGCAATCATCGCTTCCATTCACCTGTCCCTATCTGCTCCATCTGAGTCGTCCTTCCGGCCAGACTCATATCCCATCATCTAGTCCCTCACTTTTCTAGGTCTAAAGAGGTGTGATCTAGGAAAGTACACATTCTGACAATTTTAGATCCGTATCTCTTTTACGTCCCACTTTCCTTTCACTTCATCAATCAAATCCCTGATTTCACTGGATTACCGAGAAGATCTTTACCAAATTTGCACTCAAAACCTTTCTTCTTGAACAGGCCGCTCCTTCTGATCTTCGTCCTTTCCTTTTATTACATCCGCCGGTAATTCCTTCATCCTCTGCTCATATAAATAGCCCTTCCTTCTCACTCTATTGTCTCACTTAGACTTACTCCTTGTCTTTCGTAGGTCACGATGAAGAATGGTAACTCCGATAACACCCCAAGACGCCGCTCCAAGCGTCTAGCGGAGCAAACTCGACTGGAGACACTTCGCCAGCGGAAAATCGCTCATGGAGGCCATGAGGTGGGGGACACCTAGCAGGATCCCCTGTTCATTCCCTCCTAAATCAGAAGTGGTTGTTCTGTCTCCTTCGAAATCAGAAGTTTCTTTCCCTGCCAATCCGGACTATGATTCCGACTACTTGGACTTTCTTGCAGAGATGGAGGTTACGACCGAGGAGCCCCCTGCGAACGCTCCACCGACACCACCCCCCGTGGCGACGCCTGATGTGAGCTCTTCTCCAACTCCGGTTCCTGCATTACCCTGCACTGACCCTCAATCTCCTCTTACTCCGATGCCGTCTTCTGTGGTAGGCGACTCTCCTGTCCACTCCGCCTCTCCAACCTAATCCCTTGAAGCAGAGGAGACCCTCCTATTGTACTAGGTGTGAGCTTGCCAGGCCCTTCGGGGCAATTTTGTAACCAGCTTGGATGAACTAATGAATAAAATGCTTTTCGTTATGTACTTACTTTCTCTGGTCCCCCTTGATCGCACCATAAAAACCCCCGTCGTCATTTGTTCTCGACTTCAAGGCACCAGTTCGCATTCTCATGATGACCACCCCTCAGGGTCATCTTGATTTTCCATTATTCGTTTTTCAAAGGAATTTTCCCTCCAAAGATACACGATGCACCGAGTACCAGCTCTTGCTCCGAGACTTCGACCATTTAACATACCGACTTTACGACTTCTTTTCCATTCCCTTTTCAGGGAAGCACGGTTGACCGAGTGCCGACTCCATTTTCAGGACTCCGATCGACTCCGGCCAAACCAAAACACCAACCTTATGACTTCTTTTTCCACTCCCTTTTTAGGGAGGCACGGTTGACCGAGTGCCGACTCCATTTTCAAGACTCCGGCCAAACCAAAACACCAACCTTATGACTTCTTTTCCCACTCCATTTTCAGGGAGGCACGGTTGACCAAGTGCCGACTGCTGGACTACGGCCAAACCGAAACACCATCCTTATGACTTCTTTTCCCATTCCCTTTTCAAGGAGGCATGGTTGACCGAGTGCCGACTCCATTTTCAGGACTCCGGCCAAACCAAAACACTAACCTTATTACCTGTTTCCCCACTCCCTT
>CM008340.1:15419543-15433599 GCA_002525835.2 Ipomoea batatas
CTATGACATCTTTTTCCCACTCCCTTTTCAGGGATGCACCGTTGACCGAGTACCGACTCCTTTTTCAAGACTCCGACCAAACCAAAAGACCAACCTTATGACTTCTTTTCCCACTCTCTTTTTAGGGAGGCACGGTTGACCGAGTACCGACTTCTTTTTCAGGACTACGGCCAACCTTTACTATTCCAACCCTGAGCTCAACCGCCTAAATCCAATCGTCACAACCTTTTTAGCTTCTCGCCGGTTACTATTTCGGAATCATTAACTTCTTGCGTACATTACACGTTTTTTTGTCGTCACTTCGTGATGATCTTATCGTCCACGTGTCATCATCTCCCTTTGTATTGCTTCACCTATAAATACCCCCTTTTACTTTTTTACTTTTACCCTTTTCACTCTTTTACTTTTCCGACGGAACTCCATTTTGCTCTCATTTTTCCAGCGTAACTCAACTTTGCTTACTTTCCGTTTATTCTCCGGCGACCCTTCAACCTACGCTTTCACCCAGTCGCCCCTTTGATTCGATCCTGTTCTTCTCACTTCCGTGTTTATTAGGTTCGTCTCCTTCTCCCTCTTCTTTCCATGTCTTCTTCTTCGAACCGCGTTGGGGTTACAGCGAACCGCAACGCCTCTTCTTCTCTCAGGGCAATGGGGGAGGCTTCATCTTCCGCCCCCGTAAACCCTACGCCCATTCGGGCCGTTGCTGCCCTGCCTTCAGGTCTCCAAATGGCCTCAGGCTTTTTTGTGGATATTGGACGCCCGACTAGCCTCCGCTCTACTATCTCGGCCTGCGAATTGGAAGATGCCCAATATCTGTTGGGCCCGGCAGTTGAGGTATACGCCCCGCGTGACCACTACATATTCGAGCCTCCCACCGGAGGATACGTGGGAATCCACCTCCAATCCATCCATCACGGGTTTCGTGTGCCCGTAAGCCCATTCGCTTCCCTCTTCTTTCGCTACTTTGCACTCTCCCCAGGTCAACTTTTCCCTAATTCTCACCGCCTCCTTACCTGCTTCCAAACCATATGCGCCAACTACGGCTTCAAGCCGACTATAAACTTGTTCCTCCAGCTCTATTTGGTCAATAGGGTTGGGACCACCTCCCTGGGTTTTATCCAGATCTCTCAGCGAGGTGGCAACAAAATTTTTGACAGACTGGTCGACTCCATTAAAAGGTGGAAGCTAGTCTTCCTCTTTGTGCGCTCGTCTCCTCGCTACTCTTCTTTTGATTTTCCTTTGACCTGGGGGTCCTCCTTCTTTAAATGTCTTAAAAAGCCTCCATGCGACAAAGATACGACCGAGTCGGTCGAAGTTCTCTTGGACTTGGGCATCCTCCAAGTCGATGAATGGTCTAATCTGGCAGCCCTCGAAGCGGCTGGCCTTTTGCCTGAAGGGGCGGCTACCAAAGGTGACAAACCACCTCTCACAATTTTCCCTTGATTTCTCCATTCCTTTCTTATCGTGTTTCCTTGCAGGCGACGATCCAGAGCTAGTCCCCGAAGAGGAGGAAGAGGCAGAGGAAGAGGGCGAGGAAGTGAGCGAAGAAGCCATCACAGACGACCCAAGCGCCTCTCCCCTTTCCCCATAAATGTTGAGCAGCCACGCCCTAATGAAGGAGCGCACGAGGAGTCGCGCATCCGGCTCCAACCCTATTGTCATCAGCGGCTCACCGACTTGGTCTGCCGACCCTTCGCGCACCCGCCAGACTCGCCAAGTTCCGCCTCCCTCAGCTACTAGCTCCGGCTCCAAGCGTCCCGCCGAGACTTCTCTCAAAGCCCTTCCCGCCAAAAAAGTGGCCCTCGGGTTTGAGGCCGACGCTGATGAGGGTATCTCTCAAAGTGCCTTCCCTGTGCATGACTGGCTGGACAAGGAGATCTTTCCTAAGGACGCGACCTTCTACGAGAGTTACTCCACCGAGAAAATATTTGAAGGCGTCTCTCGCTACTTGTACCGAGTAAGTAACTAGTGTGCCCCGAACTGTCTTCCAATTTTTTCCTACTCTAACTCATGCCTCTTGATTCTTGTCTGGTAACAGGCCCTAGCCGTTCAGTCGGAAATGCGAAGGAGGATGAAACCTCTTACGGCAGATGCGAAATCGGTGCCAGCTCTCCAAGCTAATTATTAGAAGAACCTGAAGGAGTTGGATTATCTGGCATTTTGAGTGGGTCAACTAGAGTCAGAGCTGGAGGTCGAGAAGAAGAGGAACACTGAACCTGCGGACTTAGTTGTGGCTACTTACAAATTTTCTCAGGCCTTTGAGGAGGACGTCGCGGCACATGCTCGTTCAAAGCTGAAGCTGCTGGCTCTCGAATGGCTAGACTCCAAGGAGGGCAGGCTCTATCTGACAAACTCAGGGGAGGAGGATTACCACGCCGGGTCCTTAGAGATGCAAAGGGACATCTACCCAGTTCTCCTGGAAAGAGACCCGACCTTTGACCAAGTGGCATGGGGCCTTCCAGCACCGCTAGCCGCTCTTCCTTCTCGCATTCCTGTTACCCCGCACGTCAGCAGGGCGCCGGAGATACCGCTAGGGTTACTCCGGAGAGCTCAAGTGGAGGGCAAATTGCGATGGACCCCTCTTATTTGAATTCTGCTGCGAATCTGACTGCTCTGGCAGGGATGGACCATCATACAGTCTTCTCAATTCCAAGTGTAGCTGTCTAGCTGAGGAGGAAGAGTCTACTGAGGGCAGTCTGGTGCGTCGTTCTCGCCTTCTTGGAAACACCATCGACCCTCCCCCTACTGGTCCAACGGAAGGGGAGACAGCCGGTGACAACCCGGAGGCTTAATTTGAATTTTGTCGCCTTTCCTTTCTTCAACTTTTTTCGTCAGGCCTGTTTTTGATGATAACAGGCCTTTTTTAATAATCCAATGAACAAATCGTTTTCCTTTATTCTTGTCTCCTTATATTTTTCGCGCCTTCTGTTTCGAATTTTAGAATTAGGGGCCGCTCGAGTCCCTCAGTCACTCGCTACTTCCCTTTTGTAAACAGATTCCAAAACTTGTCTCCAAGCAATAATTGGGGCAGGCAGATCGCCTGACTTTGTCCGTCTAAAAGTGATCAAGGATCCCTTGGGACTTAGGTTTTCTCAACCTCACTTATAGAGGCAAGCAGAATGCCAAAGTTAATCGTCCGGACGTGATCCTGAGATCATTAGAACTTAGGTTATCTCAACCTAACTAAGAGGGGTAGGCGGAATGCCGAACTCACTCGTTCTGAAGTGATTCGGAGACCACTAGGACTTAGGTTATCTCAACCTAACTAAGAGGGGCAGGCAGACTGCCAACATCACTCATCCAAAACTGATTAAAACACGACTACAAAAAAGAAAATCACAAAAGAAANNNCCAGAGACCACTAGGACTTAGGTTATCTAAACCTAACTCAGAGGGTCAGGCGGACAACCGAACTCACTCGTCCTGAAGTGATTCGGAGACTAGGACTTAAGTTATCTCAACCTAACTCGTTGAGGCAGGCGGACTGCCAAACTCACTCATCCTTAAGTGATCCAGAGACCACTAGGACTTAGGTTATCTCAACCTAACTCAGAGGGACAGGCGGACGGCCAAACTCACTCATCCTAAAGTGATTCGTAGACCACTAGGACTTAGGTTATCCCAACCTAACTCAGAGGGGCAGGCGGACTGCCAAACTCACTCGTCCTAAAGTGATCCGGAGACCACTAAGACTTAGGTTATCTCAACCGAACTTAGAGGGGCAGGCAGACTGCCAACTTAGGGAGGCCAGGGCGGATTACCTCCCGGATCCGATAAGGACCTTCCCACTTGATTGCAAATTTTCCTCCTTGATTAGGCTGGCTAGCTTTTCTATCTCTCAAAACCAGATCCCCTTCTTTGAATTGTTTCTCCTTTACTCGCTTATCATAATAGCGCTTCACCGACTGTTGATACTCAGTCATTTACCCATAAGTTGCATCCCTTCTTTCCTCTAAGAAATTCTTCTCTATTTGCAGACTCTCCTCATTTTCATTATCATCATACTGAAGCACTCGATGGGTTGGGGTAGTGATCTTAGCGAGTACCTTGGCTTCGAACCCGTAAGTTAAGGAGAACGGAGTCTCTCCGGTCGCCCGTCAAGGAGTTGTCCGATAAGCTGACATTGATTGTGATTTAGTGGGAGGTGAATGTGAAAGTGTGAAGGTGAAGGGTGATGGAAGTGATAAAACGAAGAAAATTCCCCGAGTGTCGTGTCTCTCAAGGATGGCGAATGGGAATCGAATGGGTGTGATGGCATCTAAGAGGTTGAAGGAAAAGAGTTACGGGAATGGCTAGGAGTTGGATTCATTGGTAAGGGAAGGGTTGATAAAGGTTGTGTATTGTAAAGAAAAGTAAAGTGGAGATTGGGGCTTTGGGCTTTTCTATGTGGTTTATCTTTGGATAGGTTTATGAATGCAAATTGTGGAATAGACTAGGGAGTTCATGGCACACTACCAAGTGGCGTCACACTTTGGACTCCCACATCCTCATTCAGTTGGGGCATTTCATCAAACACTTTGTCTACCACTCCTCTCGGATCTTGTTCTTTCGAACTAAGAGCGGAGATGTGGGTGAGTGAGACTCGTGAGTGGCCGCTATCGCGCACACACTCACTTCCTTTGAGTTTGCTACCTAATGTGGCCACAAAAGGCACAAAGCTGAAAGAACATCATCCACACAAGTTCAACATCCAACAAGCAAGCAATTCACAAATTATAACAATAATATTAAACATTCACATATATCTACCATGGGGCCACCAATCCCCTTTCTAATCTACTCTAACATAATAAGAAACAAGAAAGGGAAAGGAAATTCAAAGAAACAAGTAATAGATTAGAAATTAAAGAGAATGGTTACCACCCCTTGGAAAAAGGGGGCTTTACAACCTTGATCTTGAATCTCAATCTTCCTTCTTGCCCTTACTCTACTCTATCTATGAATGAAAGGAGTTTTCCCCCAAGAGGGGAGAAAACTCTCTAGATCTATCTATCCTATTCTATCAATTTTCTGATCTAAGCTCCTCCTCTAGGTTTTGGACAAAAGAGATTTATATAGGTGACAAAGAAAAGGGACAATTTTCCCAAAATAACCCTTGGCCCGACCACGAGTGCTCACACGCGTGTGAGTGGCGTGGGGGCTCTCAGGAATGATTCCACGCCCAGCCACACGCGTGTGAGGGGGCGTGGGGCGCTACTACATGCTGGCTTGTTCATCATTTTGCTCCATTTTAGCTTCAAATCCCTTTCCAACCTGTGAAATGCTTCAAAACTCTTTCTGGAAATGTTGTTAGAGGAAACTAATCGCATTTGAGCTGAAACGCATGCAATTGTTGTAAATGGATGCCAAAACGATGCGATTTTAATATAATAAAGACCCCTTATAAGTGCTATCCTTGGTGCTTATCATAAGCCCACAGGACTCGATCCAGCTCATCGACCCAGATTCCTCCCAAGTCACTCAGTTTCCTTCGAATTCCATCTACGATAGTTCGATTTACATTTTCAACCTGCCGTTGGCCTGAGGGTAGGCTACAGAAACTTTTGTGTGACGAATTCCATACTGTTGACAAAAATCTGAAAAAGGCTGACAGTCGAACTGCCGCCCGTTGTCGCTAACCAAATGCTCAAGAAGCCCGAATCGACAAATAACCTTCTTCCATAAGAACTTTTGGCACTAGAACTCAGTAATCGTTGCTAGGGGCTCAACTTCTACCCATTTGGTAAAGTAATCCACCACCACTACGCAAAAACGAAGCCAATCGGGTGCCTGAGGTAATGGACCCACAATGTCAATACCCCATTTTCCGAAGGGAATAGCCACCGTAATCGGAGTGTAAAATGAAGCTGGTCGTGAATCTTTTCGGGCGAAGGATTGGCATACCGCGCACTTAGCCACTCGGTCGATACAATCCTTGACCATGGTGGACCAATAATATCCTTACAGGACCAGTTTGCGTGCTAGGGTGTGGGCCCTTTGATGGGCTGCACAAATTCCTCGGTGTGCTTCTTCCATGACCTGATTGGCCTCGGAGGGTAGTAAGCATCTCAAAAGTGGCCCTCCAAATGATTTTTTATACATATGTCCATCAATCAACACATAAGTTGAGGATCGTCTTTGGATCTTGGCTGCTTCGGCCGGGTCATCGGGGAGATCCCCTTTTTTCTTGGTACTGCCGGATTTCTTCCATCCCGAATATCTCATGATGTTTTTCTGGGTCTATTTGTTCGGTAACACAAGTTACCTCCTAGATGGGTTTCAGATCAATGCTGGATAGGAGGACCCGCTCGGTCTAGCAGATTCTCAAAAGATGGTCCGGTATTCCCCCAACGCCATTTTCGATAAGATGTCTGCTTCTATGTTCTCCGCACGAGGCACATGTTCTAGTTCATACGCATCAAACTCCCCCAGGAGTCCCTCAGTGACTCTCTTATATTGACTAAGTCTCTCATTCCTTGCCTCACAAGTTCCAGTAACCTGTCCGACTACCAATTGGGAGTCGGTCTTGATCCGGATCCTCTGGACCTGAAGGGTCTTCGCCAACTGTAACTCGCCTAACACAACCTCATACTCAGCCTCATTGTTGGAAACTTTGAACTCATATTCCAATGAGTAATATAGGCAAAAACCTTCCGGTATGGTTAGCATAATTCCTCCACCACAGTGATGTTGACTAGCGGCTCCATCGGCATGCATTTCCCACTAATCCCCTTCCTCAGGGGCTTTGGGGCCTGGTTCAGGGCTTTGCGCTATGCATTCTACTATAAAATCGGCCAAATCTTGAACCTTTATGGACCGGCGCGGATGATACTCAATCTCGTACTGCGTGAGCTCCACAACCCACTTAACCAATCATCTAGAGGAATTTGGGTTCCGCAGCACGCCTGCTAATGGTTGATCAGTGAGGACCCGGAGGGGATGAGCCTGAAAGTAGGGTACCAATTTGCGTGCCGTAATCACCAAGGCATATACTACCTTTTCTAAGGGAGTATTGCAGATTTCCGAAGTCTTCAGTGCTCGACTAACAGAATAAACCAGGCGTTGCACCTGATCGTCTCCTTCACGATCAATACTGAGCTAACAGCCTTCTGGGAGGCGGCTAGGTACAAGAATAATGTTTCCCCCTCCTTCGGAGTTGATAGTAACGGTGAAGCTTGTAAGTAGTCTTTCAGCTCCTCAAAGGATTTTTGATTATCTTCTATCCAATGAAATCCCTCCCTTTTCTTCATCGCCTCGAAGAAAGGTAAGGCTCGATTCGGAGATTTGGATACGAATCTGTTTAAAGCTACAAGCCTCCTCGTCAACCTCTACAACTCCTTCAGAGTTCTAGGAGTCTGCATGTCGAGGATGGCTTTCACCTTCTCAGGGTTGGGTTCAATCCCTTTTCGAGTGACCATATATCCCAAGAATTTTCCCCCTCATACAGCGAAGGCACATTTTTTAGGGTTCAATCGCAAATTGTACCTCTCCATGATGGCAAAAGTCGCTCCCAAGTCCTCAGCATGAGTTCTTTTATCCTTGCTTTTGACGAGCATATCGTCCACATTAGGCCGCCATGGACTTCCCTAGCAAATCTTTAAACAGGCGTCCGACCATGCGTGTGTAGGTTGCTCCTGCTAAGGCCAAAGGGCATTACCCGATAGCAGTACACCCCATCCGGGGTGATAAAGGCAGTCTTTTCTTCGTCAGCGGGGTGCATATAAATTTGATGGTATCCCCGAAAGGCGTCCATGAAACTCAATAGGTCATAACCGGCCGTCTCGTCGACTAATTGGTCAATTCTCGGCAAGGGTAAAGGATCCTTCGGGCAAGCCTGATTAAGATCTGTATAGTCAACACACATTCGCCAAGCGGGTGGTTTCGGGACGAGTACCATGTTGGCGAGCCAGTCAGGATATTTTACCTCGCGAATGTGACGTGCAGCCATCAAAGTCTCTACTTCTTTTTTAAGAAACTCCCTCCGGTCGGCGGAGAGGTATCGCTTCTTCTGGACTACCGGCTTACTGCCGGGATTGACGGCCAGTCGGTGGCAGATGACCGACCGATCAACCCCGAGCATATCTTCTGGCCCCCAGGCGAATACCTTCTTATATTTCCGTAATTCCCGGATTATTTCGTGCTTGACTTTCTCAGTCAAGCCAATTCCAATCTTTACCTGTCTTTCAAGGTGTGAAGGGTCAATTTCTACTTCTTCCAATTCGACCGCCGGTTCCGGCCGGTCGAGGGATTTGAGCTGTTCTGTCCGACTGGTGATGGTGTGAACCCTCATATCCTTCTTTCTGATTTGTCGGCAATATTGTAGATAACAATCCCGAGCTGACTTTTGATCACAACGCGCGACCCCTATTCCGTTTGGAGTCCGAAACTTCAAACAAAGGTGCTCAAGGGAAATGAGAGCTCCTAGATCCTCCAGGCTAGGCCAGCTCAAGATCATGTTATGAGAACAGGTTAAGTTTACTACCACAAATTCAATTTCTATGCTTCGGAGGTTCGAATATGTACCAACCTCGACCGGCAGGCGGATGGACCCTTCTGACTCGACCGAGTCCCCTGTGAACCCGGCCAAAGGTGTCTTTACTGGTATCAACTTATTGTGCTGTAACCCCAATCTTTCAAATACCTCCAGGTAGAGGACATTTACACTACTACCCGTGTCTACCAGAACCCTTCGGACTACGGTGCCATGGACATCCATGGCAATAACCAAGTCATCCTGGTGAGAATGTTGGCTCTGGGGTAAGTCTTCATCCGTAAATAGAATGGGTTCTCGACATACCTTCTTCAGGCTGTCATCTCGCCCGTAGATGGTCCCGACATATAATTGTCGTGCCCAATCTTTGCGAGAACTTGACGAATCTCCACCCTCTAGTCCTCCTACGATCATATTGATGACGGGCTTGTGTTTCCAATTAGCCTCCTCTTCTTCAGAGGCGGGCTGTTTTCCTCGATCGGACCGTGGTTCCGACCTTTCGGGTCGCGGATACCGCCTCCACTGATTGGGTGGGAGCGGTGCACCCTTTTGTATTACGGCTTCTATCTCCTTCCTCAGGTAAGAGCATTCGTCCGTAGTGTGTGTGGCTGACCGGTGGTATCGGCAATACTTGGAGGGAGTTCCCCCCGAAGGCAAGACCTCAGGTTGATCACCGGGTTTTATCGGTGGGGGCGGAGGTAGCGAACTCTTCACCTCTTGAATGGGCTGGGCTATTGTAGGTCGATGGGGAGGCGCACCCATTCTTTCGGAGGTCCGCCGCCCTTCAGTATGACTGGTATGCTCAGACTCAATCCGGGGTTTCTTAGAGCTGGACCCGGCAGCTTCCCGCTGCCTTTTTTCCCTCACCGCCTCTTCAATGTCTGCCTGTCAGCTGGCCCTCTGGATGGCTTCCACATACGTCTTTGGGCGATCATTGTGAAGATCGATGAACAGTTTTCCCGCATGCAGGGATTCCATAAAGAACGTTATGGCCACCTGCTCGTCCAGTCCTTCGATAGTTTGTACCTCATTTTGCCAACGGGCCAAATACGTGTTTAGGGCTTCCCCTTCATCTAGATGCAATCCACTCAAATGAGTCAGGTTATGTTGTGGCTTGATGTTCACAGCGTAATGGGTAGGGAATCGATCCGCCAAGTTATTAAAGCACCTGATGGAACGACTCGACAGGGCTAAAAACCATTTTTGAGCCAATCCTTTGAGGGTAGGGAGGAAAGCTTTACACATGAGTGGCTCCTCTACCCCTAAAACTTGCATCTTCGCCTGATAACTAACCAAGTGTTCTCGTGGTTCGCCCGTCCCGTCAAAGGTTGCATGTTCTGGGATTTTTATATCCGTAAGAGCCGGGTATTCCATAATTTCAGTGGTAAAAGGTGAAGAAGTCAACAAATTTTCAGTGGAGGGTCTAACCTTTCCTTCGAATTGATCTTGCAATTTTTGTAATCTTCGTTCGAATCCCTCCATCTGACTTTTACGGTATTTGGGCTCAATTGGAGACTCCGCACTACTCTCAGATATGGCGGGCTGCACCCGCTGCCAAGCAGCTACGGCTCGGCGCTCTTGACGGTTGCCACCCGGGCGTTCCAGATTATTACGTTGGATGTTCCGTAGGGGGTCTCCAAGAAGATCACTTAAACGATCCATGACGGACCGAGCCGCCTCTCGGCGCCTGCCGTCTTCTCGACGGGGGGCCGTATGGCGGTCGTTCCTTCGATGTCCCTCTTGTTTAGAAGCTCGGAGACTTGCGGTCTTTTCGGTTATTGGACGGGCCGTTTCGTCCTGATCGTTCGCTCCATTGTTTTCGAGTTGTCGCCTCTCAACCTCATTGATTACTTGGACCACGATTTGCTCCAATTTGACCGGTGTCGGCCGACCGTTTGCCCTATCAGCCATCCCAACGCCCTGCCGCGACTCTCCAGAATGTCGGGAACTCTGTCGGCTCAGCTACTCTCTCAAATCTTGACCGTTTGGACGACCCAATTGTTCCCTCAAGTCTTGTCCATTAGAACATCCCAATACTTGTTCTTTCAGGTCTTGACTAACGGGTCGACCCAGCTGCTCTCTTAAGTCTCGACTGTTTTGGCAGCCAACTTGATCACGTAAGTTGCTCGAGCGAGGTCGCCCACCGAGGCTTACCGCTTTGCCCATTTCTGCTATCTACTCGAAAGAGATACGTAACTTTTCGTGACGGATCCCCACAGACGGCGCCAGTGATGGTTTTCCGATCTTCAGGTGATCGGCTGGCGAGCCAACACAACGGGAAAAATGGAAAACACGATACAAAATACTATTGGTTGCTTTCTTAAAACTCTTTGTATTAGTACGTCTCGCTCAAATCATATGTCCCCTAAAAATGATTTGTACAACCTTTTATACTAGGCCCCTAGGCCGTTACATGTATACTCTTGATTAATAATACAAATTAATACTCATAAAGCGCATTAAATACACTCAATTATTGATCTTCAAACGTAAATGTTCGTTGGCTTTCCTAAGGCTCTTAACCCCGTAGGTTAAGGTTCCTCAGACATGTTCTGTACCTGACCGAAAGCCTCGAGCACTCAGCCTTCCTTCCTACTCGTCCAGCCATTCGGCCGAGAACCTTGATCACTTAACCTTTCCTTTTACTCGTCCAGCCATCCGGCCGAGAACCTTGAACACTCGATCGTCTCTTCCTACTCGTCCAGGCATCCGGCCGAGAACCTTGATCACTCAGCCTTTTCTTCTACTCGCCCTGCCAGCCCGCCGAGAGCCTTAATCTCTCAATCTTCCTTCCGACCCGTCCGGTCATCCAGCCGGGAGCCTTGACCTTCCAGTGTTTCTTTACTCACCCTTATTCCTCGCAATCATCGCTTCCATTCACCTGTCCCTATCTACTCCATCCGAGTCGTCCTTCCGGCCAGACTCATATCCCATCAGTATCCTTTGTCACAAAATTGACTTGTGCTCAAAAGATTGAACTTCAGTCCTTCAACAAAAGATACTTCATGAATAGTTAAACCATAACTAAGGGACTAAATATAGGCATCTTTATAATTAAATGAGTAAGTTTACCATTATGACACAATTGAGTGACTAAAATGACCATTTCCCAACATTATATTTTTTCTATCCCATTTTATCTGTCTTGTTTGTTATTCATTAGTCAAACAAACGCTTTCTTCATTGTTTATTTTCTTTATTAATTTTTAAATTTAATTTTTTTTGTGTTGAATAATACTTTGAATGTAGTTTCTAAATATATAAATTTTATTATATAGTAATACTAAATTTAATATTATGAAAAATTGAATTAAGAATAACTTCAGTTAAGCATCATCCAACCAGACAAACAAAATGGGAAGGAGGACCAGACAAACAAAATGGGAAGGAGGAAGGAAGTGTTAAGTAACTAAAATATAATTGAACAATATCAAATATATCAAATAACAAACTCACCGTTTGGAACAATGGGTCGTTTTGCCGGTGAGGAGTGGGAGGCCCACGGTTCTCCAAACAATGACTTCCCTGGGTGGTTTACATAAACAGGAAAAGAGCCTAAGGGTTAGGCTCATTCATTTTCGAATGAGCCTAACTCTTAGGCTCAATGCATTTTAGAATTATTTTTAATAAAAATAGTAAATACGGTAGCTGTAAATACACCTACCGTATTTACTACTGTAATTATTTATTATACCTAGCATTTATTCACCCAAACCCTACCGTCTCCCCAACAAAACAAGAAGGCCAGTGGTCCCTTTCAAACTCTCCAACAACACAAAACACTGAACGACGATCTTCAGTGGTCCCTAACCCTTTCCCATTCCAAATAAAAGTGCTTTGTGGTCCCAAATCTCGAATCCATCTCCATCTCACCCCAGCCACGAAAAATCTGTCTGTGGTCCCGAGTGAGTGGCTAGCTAGCGTCGTCGGCATTGGTTTGGGTTGCGGCGGCGGTTGACTGGAGACGGGCGATTGCCGATCTCTTGACGGGTTGCAGCGGGCTGTCGACAACGAGTGGCAATCGGTGCTGTTGACGGCGTGGGGCGACGGTTCACAGTTCACGGTGGCGGTGGTTGACAGTTCACGACAGGCAGCGGTGGTCCAAAGGTAGTTTTTTACAAAGGAATCAATCAAAAAAACACAGCTTTAGTTTTGTATTCAACAGATCTGAAAATTTTGCATAGCCAAATTGTTTGTTTTTGGCTCTTTTTCAACCTTCAATTGTGCTGTTTTTGGCTCTGTTTCGCACATTATTTGATTTTCATCACAACATAAGCATGCCAAAGTACTGCTCAAACTCTTTGTCAATTGTTGGGTTTTTAGCACCTTCTTGAGTGTCTGCATTCAACAAAAAGGAGATTAGGTTCCTATTCATTTCAAATAATTGAGGCAAAGATGTTATGAGTGTTTTGAGAGAACAAATTAAAATACCTTGGCCAACTTCCCATCTCCCTGATGAGAGAACAAAATGAATAGGAACCTAATCTACTTAGACATCTTGTTTTTGGCTCTGTTTCACTCTACTTAGACATCTCTACTTAGAAATCTTATTTTTGGCTCTATTTTGCGTTTTAGGGATGTTTAGGGATGATTAGTGGTAGGGATGATTATACTGTTTAAGTTTGAGCCGTAAACAATATTCAATTCAATAAGTTATTTAAACAAATAATTAAGAATATAATTATTCAATATTTTTGTTTAATTAGTTATTTATTTAATTGAAATTATTGTAATGTGAATATAATATGTCGAATGAAGATTAATTAATATTTTAGTTATTTAATATTTTAATTTAAAAAGATTTAATAGTCCCAACGAATGTTAATTTATATTTTAATTAAACAAGATTTAATTTATTTAGTTATATATTAAAGTATATAATAATTAGTAAAGATTAAAGTTTAAGCAAAGCAACAGAATGATTTAATTGTAATTAAGTAATCTTAAATTGAATTAGTTATTTAAAAAAATAATTAAGAATTTAATTATTCAATATTTTAGTTTAATTAGTTATTTATTTAATTTAAATTATTTGAATGTGAATATATTTCGAATGAACATTTAATAGTACCAACGAATATTAATTTATATTTTCATTAATCAAGATTTAATTTATTTAGTTACATATTAAAGTATATAATAACTAGTAAAGATTAAAGTTTAAGCAAAACAACAGAATGATTTAATTGTAATTAAGTAATATTAAATTGAATTAGTTATTTAAACTAATAATTAACAATTTAATAGTCCCAACGAATATTAATTTATATTTTAATTAAACAGGATTTAATTTATTTAATTATTTATTAAAGCATATAATTAAGCATTAGAATGATTTAAATGTAATTAAGTAATATTCAATTGAATTAGTTATTTAAATAAACAATTAATAATTTAATTATTCAATATGTTAGTTTCATTAGTTATTTATTTAATTTAAATTAATTTAATGGGAATATAATATTGCGAATGAAGATTAATTAATATTTTTGTTTTTTAATATTTAATTAAAAACGATTTAATAGTTAGAACGAATATTAATTCATATTTTAATTAAACAAGATTTAATTTATTTAGTTATTTATT
>CM008340.1:15538813-15549492 GCA_002525835.2 Ipomoea batatas
GCTCTCCTGGAGTATAACGTTCGCTACATGTACACATTTTATTGGGTAAATGAAAATGAATGAATAAAAATAGTAGTCAATTTTGTTATTTAAATCAATATAATTGATGACATCTCAGTACGGAGTAAAAAATATAATAGAGTGAGAGTACATGTAGCATTACTCTGCTCTGAACAATTACCTCCAATTTTTTTTTTAATACATAAGTTTATGCCGGAATAATCACTCCAACTCCTTTGCTAGGAATAGTTACGTGTATGACGGCGGACAATATATATTTTATCCTAATCATATATATACATTAATTATCAATACAGTAACATCATGAGTCATGACAAGAAAAAAATAGTATTTATGAAAATTACCAAAATTTATCACCACTACTATTAATGACTCCGTACATTGGAATGAATGGAAATCAAGTCCGTCCACGACATAGTTCCATCTAAAAGCCAACATTGAGTGTCGAAAAAGTAACAAATAAATCATTAATTATTTGCTATCAACTAGTATAGTAATATACTAAATTCTGAATTTCAAGCAATTAAAAGTTTAAAATTAAAAAAAAAAATGTGCAAACGTGAAATAGACGATATTTGACAAATAGTTGCTAATTGATAATTGTTAGCCTTCTCAACTAGAGAAGGTGGCGAACCAGTGGTCGCCTTCTCCCAGCGAGAAGGCTATGCGTGTAATTACACCTTTAAAAAGTTGAGAGAGCTAATTGACTTTTTTGCTAAAGTTTAAAAGCTTATTTGACACTTTTTCTTTTTTATTTTCTACTTAGGTTATTAAATTTTTGTTTTGCATTTGATTATTATATGAATGATAAAGTGAACTAAGGGTGTGTTTGGAAACCCAGAAAATGATTTCTGGAAATAATTTTCCGGGTTTCTAGTGTTTGGCAAGGAGGAAAATGAAGCAGTCAACGGAAAATGAAGCTCTGGTCAATGGAAAATATACTTGCTTTTCCGGAAAATGACTTCCCTTTTTTTTTGGGGGAAGTCATTTTTCATCTCCACTCTGCCAATCTGCCTCCCCATTCCACCTTCCTTAGTCGTCGCCTTTCTCATCACCGCCACCGCTGCCGGTCCATCCCCCTTCTTCTCCCTTCTCTCACCACCATCACCATCCTTCTTCCCCTTTCTGCAATCCGCAACTCTATGCCCTATTCTACCACACTTGCTGCAAAAATTAGGTAGTGGTAAAATTGGTGGAAAGAAAAATAAGAATACAAAGGCTGGTGGAGGTAGTCGCGATGGTGACATCTTCTTCGCCATTTCCCTTGGGGAGACTATGGGGTAGGGATTTGCTTGTGCATTGAAGGTCGTTGCTACCATTGTTTCACAGACAGCCATCGCCATTGATGCAAGGGGAAAAATGGGGAAATTTTGGGTAGGGATTTTGACCATTGGTTTTGAGTACACAGAATACATGGTTGGCTTTTTAATAATAATAATAATAATACAATTGGGTGTGTGCTTATTATTATAATAATAATAATAATAATAATAATAATAATTATGTTCATTTTCCAGAAAATGAACCAAACACTCCAAGACAGTTTTCCATAATGCAACCAAACACCGGAAAGGAAAATGTTTTCTGGAAAATGACTCATTTTCTGAAAAACATTTTCCAGAAGTCTATTTTCCTGCTTTCCAAACGGACCCTAATTTCTATCAATCTTTACACGAAACCCTATAATTTGATACATAATTCAACCACTAACAAAAATTAAAAACTATAAATATACCACATTACTTTGACTTTGAGAATATGATCTTTAACAAAAGTTAAAAACTATAAATATACCATATTACTTGTCACTTTGAGAATATGATCTTCCCTGTAACATACACTCATAACAATAAAATAATTTTTAAAAAAAAATCCTATAATGTTTATTATTGTTGTTGTTGTTAAAACATTTTTGAATGCCTTCTTCAACTCATGTACTAAAAACCTAGAAATGTTCTAACAAGGCAATGTAAGACATCAAACAGCAAACTTAACATCATCAATCAATTTAAACTTAAAGTTTCATCAATATGAGGTTATGAAGGGCTTTAGTTACACACATTGTATAGATTTCGGTGAAGGATCGACCAGCAGAATATTAGCCTTGGTGGATTTATATGTCAATGCCTCGGTATCTAATGATCTCAACGCCCAAGTAGTCGAGTGGCCCTTTGACTGAAACATGTGGCTTTCCAACGTGAACACGCACAGCATTTACCTGGGGGTATTTGCTCAGGGTTGTAGATGAAATCTGTTCAGCCACAGATTCAAGAAGATTATGTGGTGATCCCTCCACAACCTCTTTTACTATGCTGCCAAATCCAAATGTTGAAATGATGATTAATGACAAACATTGTGCCAAAAGAAGCACCAAAGAATATAATTGTTCCTTTGAAACTATTATTCTAGAAGGTAAGATTTAAGGAATTTCATCTCACAAAAGGGGTAAACATAGGGTGATAATGATATTCTCCTGTGCTCATTGTCACAGCATGAATGGAAGAGGGCAGTAAATGTTATAGAGAAGTTGAACTTTATCACACACACACACACACAAAGAAAGAAAGAAAAAACCCAAATCTGAAATGTGGTGTGCATTTGTGGGGAGCTTTTGGAAGGGAAGGAGTGGGGGCAACTTCAGTCATTAAAGCTATCCCAAGTTGACCACACCAATTTAACAAAAGTAACTTAGTAGACAAATTGGTTCAAATAAGATACCCGTTGTGAAAAGAATTGCATCTAAAGTCACAAAGCTCATAAGATCGATATATAAATATAATGATGATTTATCTAGAGCTGGTGAATACTAAAAAACTTTGGTAACTTTGTCCTACTAATAAATCTAGTATAACTTAACCGCTTGTGTTTTGGGATGCAAAGGAAACAATGGAAGTACATAAATGTCTATAACCCACTTCAAAATGTGCATCCATTTACTTCATCTTTTGATCTAAAACTCAAACTAAAGTAAGATAAAAATAGTATAAAAAGAAGGAAGATAGTTACTCCAAACTCACCTGTAAATATCAGTGTAACTAAGTGTGTCTGATAACTGGTCAGATTTACCAGCAGCTCGAAGGTCCATCCAGGCATCCACATCCACTACAAACTTCTGACCCAGAGTCCTTTCTTCAGGCTTCACCCCATGGTATCCATAGAATTTTAAACCCCTTAAGACAAGTTTGTCTCCTTTTGGCATCTCATCATAACCTATCATTGCTTTCATAAGAATTCAGCAAAAACAAAAGATCCCAAACTCCAAAGATGCAATATTCTGTTTTATTATAACTTCAAAAATATTACTCCTATCCATATAAAGACTCTTTCATGTTCAAGAATTCATGTACTTCGAATTTAGACAGTTTATGCTAGAATTTTGTTTGGCATTACTTCAACATTGATAACAGCTCAAATCATAATACTGGAATTAGCAACCAGTCCAAACTGAAAGGCTCAAAACATGTACAACCATACAGTATACAATAAAATTCTGAATCAATACTGGAATAGCAGCCGTAGTCCTCAAGCCACCGTTGCATTGAATATAAGAACACATCATTAATGTTGTTAACCCTTGAATCAGATGCTTATACCTTATCTCATCTTCAAATTCGTGAGCAAATAACCACAAATTCTCAATCACAATCCAAAAGGCCATCTATACGATATAGCATAAGCTCATGAAGATGAATAAGCATTTCTCAACATTTTGAAAAAAAATTATTATCACAAAAATCTCCAATTAATCAACCAAAAACCGATGAATTCCAATATCTTACTGCTCCGTTTTGGGTTTCATATGATAAAAAATATAAACATGTGTAGACATATACTTGTACCTGTGGAAGGAGCCGCCATTAGTTAGCTTAGACGGCCGGAAAATGATCGGAACCGGAAAAGCCTCACCGGCATTAAAACAATAAAACCACTGTCTATCTGGAGTGTCTTCTGACTGGTGAGTAACTGAGTGTGGTGACTGGTAATAAACATTTTATACAATTCACCCTAAATCTTAAACAGTTCAAAGCCCAAACCCATATTTTTAAGTAAATCGTAGTGTATAGAGCCCAAGCCTAAAACTTAAGCCCAGGAATCTGTTATTACTTTTGAAACCCAAAAGCCCAATACTGTCAATGGAGTTATAATTTTTATTTAAAAAAAAAAAATTGAATTCACTTTTTTTTTTTTAAATACTACTGACCCTATTACCCAAAAATAAAAAAAAAAAATTATGTACTTTCATTAACCATTCTATACTTACAGTTACCCGTTTTTGTATATGCAAATAAATAACTTGATAATTGCTGATACATAATATGATAGCTGCAGGTACATAATGTATCAACGTACACAGAATCTGAATGTTATTTTTAAACTAGAGTCTAAATCCAAGGTAGATCCTAGCCCATGTTATAATTTGTTGTGAGTTTTCTTTCAATAGTATATATGGAGAATAAAACTTAGGAAGTTAAGAACATATAATTGATATAAACAGAAGATATTTATACTAAATTCAAGATTTGAGATTGTACAATGGTCAAAAGCATGCAATTCTAAAGGCAATGAAATGATTAAATTGTTTTACCTTAAAATGACCCTTGAACTGGTAAATCATGGGATGTGGCTTAATTAGTTTACAAAACTTTAAATTCATTTGAACTATACACGGTGAAATATATATAAACTTATTTTTATTATATTGATTGATCAATTGAACTGGCGCTCCATACTAATAGAAAAGTTTTTAGTGGAGGCAAAAGTAGCTGCCTCATTGGCAATGGCTACATACACCCAATTAAACATGTATATGTAGAACTAATCATAGGAGGAGTCACGGGAGCAATATAGTCACAAATTAAACTAACATATATATACCTAACTACAAACATGGATGGTCCCCATAGATACACCTAATAATTTCCAATGTTCCAAGACAAAAACCATAAGAATGCAAACAAGCGTATATAAACTTACGCAATATTATATATTATAAAAATTCTATGGACTCAATTCATATATATATACAAGCGTATAGACAAGCGTAACACTTAATGTGTTACGTACACCCACACACATGCACTGTTTTTTTTTCTTTAAATATAGTTAGCCGAGGCGACTTAGGCTCTAGGTGTTACTCTATCCCCAACTAGTGCTTATAGTGCCTACTGCAACCATGCTCTTAATCCCGATTTCAATCCTAACCATTAAAAAAAAAACTTATATTATATATAAAAGGTTCACGAGAATAAAAATGGGTGGTTGGTAGCTTAGGGCGGGTTTGGAGGATTGTTGGAGTTGGGTGCACATTTCCAACGTATAGTACGCATGTGAGTATAAGGACAAGCAGAGCAGAGTATATGTGGCCATGGATGATTCCTCATCCATGCATTCTTAAATCTTTAATGTGTAATCTGTTTTGTTAGTTCTGCCATTCTGCTCGCCCCAGAAGAGAAGGAAGACACCTGCCAATCTTATATCAATTACATGTGAGGTTTGCACATGTATGGGGGGTCCTAGCTTGTATCTTTTCATGTTGGCCTTCACATGCCATTTGTTTTTCTTGTATATGACAATTATACCCTGTATGTATGGGTAGTTTGTTCAATGAGATTATGAGAATATAGTAGCCATGTAGAGTAGTGGGGAAAGTAACTAAAATGGAAAGAATTGGAGTGGGATAATGAACAAAAATGGAAGATGGTGATGGTGAAAATTGGATTGAGGATGAGGACTTGCTTGTGTTCGTAGTTGTGTCTTTGAACATTATTGCTAGCTAGAAACAAATCATGTTTAATACTCCATATCTTATATATGCATGTATAAATTTGGAGTGTTGCCTCACTTTCAGCTGTAGGGTAGAATACAAATCCCACCATAGATAATTTGGAGTTTAACTTCCTAGGTTAGGCTGGGCTCTTTGTGCGTAGAAGTGATAGTCCGGTGTGAATTTCAACACTGAACAAACTCGATTTACCAGCTTAAAGTTAGTTCTTGACGTTTAGGTAGAGCTGTCAAAACTAGTTTAACCTGTTTGGGACAGTAAAAAAGGAATGGGTAATAAGGGCAGGGAGGGTGTAAATGTCATTTAGGGTGGAGATTGGAAATGTTGCTTTCAGAGAGGAACTGATGATATCAGATCATCAGTGACCTGTCTTTCCATGCATGCAAACGATCAACAAAGTGGCACGCACATAGAATATTGTTTTTCCTCTTGAGTGGTTTTGGCAGTTAAGTTTATCCATCAAACTAAAACTGCCTATATATAAATCCACTACCCCTTTCTCTCCTCTCCAAATTCAATACAATACTCTCATACTCTGATCACATCACACTGCACCCCACATCAGCTGCAACATGGAAACCATGAAGCATTATTGCCTTGCCCTTGTCTTTCTTGTGATCATGATATTTGCTCCCCTCTTGGATTGCCATGTAATTAAACCCTTAATTTTCTTCAAACTTTAGCCATATATACATATACATATATTTTGGTGTTTATACTGTACTGATTTTAATTATTTGCTTGTCACCTTCAGAACATCATCTCAGAATCCCCAGCTCCTCAACCGTCACCCAATTTCCATATGGTGAGATGATGATCATATTTGCTTATATATATGTGTGTATGGAATATGGAGCTTTACTTAGCTTCCTTTTCTATATATCATCATGATATGATCTTAACCAAAATAGTAAGCTTATTTTGTGGGGTTTTCTTTCTTGCAGTATGGCTCAACACCTGGTAGCCTCCACCCTCAAGGTAATTAACTAGCAGCTAGACTATATAGTTAATTAAAATGATTTTTTTGGTGCTACAGATGAATTGGTACGAGAATTATGTTGCACCGACTCAGTCACCCTTTTTAGTGCAAGTCAAACTCAAACAATATTTCTTATACATTATCAATGAATTAGGTGTCTTTTTTTTTTTTTGAGCGACGAGGGAAACTTGCAGTCAGTGATTGAGGGTGTATGCTGATAAATTCTGCATTACGACCCTAATGGGTAAAACCGTAAAAGATCGCAATGAGATGTCTATTTTATTGAAAAATTAGAGTATAGCTAGATGGCCGGCCGGGCAGCCAGGCAACAATATTTGAAGTGAAATGTATGTATACTATACTTACATGTATATATGTTGTTTGAATATATATATATATATATATATGTGTATAAATTTGCAGAGTGTTTGCCGAAGTGCACGTACAGGTGCTCAAATACGCAGTACAGGAAGCCATGCATGTTCTTTTGCCAAAAGTGTTGTGCCAAGTGCTTGTGCGTTCCACCTGGGACCTATGGCAACAAGCAGTTCTGCCCTTGCTACAATAACTGGAAGACTAAGAGGGGTGGCCCCAAGTGTCCTTAATTAATTAATCACATTATTATTATTAATTATTTTCCTTAATCAACGCCGGAGTATGTAATTAGTGTAATTGTGTCGTACCTATATGTAGTCCGTATTTTCCTATAGCTTACGTTATTCCTAATATGGTGCTCGCCTAGTGTTGTTACATGGTCCTTTGATGTTGTTCGTTTGTACAATTTCTTGGATTGGATTTGTGTTGCGAATCCACATGATAGATGTACCATATGAATGAAATTCAAGTGGGTTATTCTTCCTCTGTATAATAACTCACAAATTATTCATAAGAGTGTCAAGAAGATCTGATGTCACAGACTTAATCAAGAGAGAACCCGCAAGAATCAAACTCAATATTCCAGGGCTTTGAATCCCACATCAAACTCAATATTCCAGGACTTTGAATTATTAAAAAAAAAAAAAATTAAACTTGTAACATTTTAATACCCAAATCATGTTTTACACACTCTCTAGCTGTCACTCTGTTTAAAAGAATACAAGATGGAGTATGCAGGTACAGTAAAACAGGACGCAGAGAAGAGCCAGATTAGTGCAATAAATAATGCATAGGATTTTGTCGCAAATGGTGTTGTTCGATAGTCATCAGATCAGACAGCTAATTCATGCAATTTCGTCATTGTCTGCGGAATCTTGTGATCCTTGTCGCTATATGGCATGAGAGTCAGGGCCAGAGATGATGACGACGAAGTCGAAGTGGCTCTTATTAGGACTCTCGTAGTTGAGTCATAGTATAAGTTATTTTCCTATTCAGACTATGAGTCTCTCTATGTATATATACTTGTATCCTGCGCTATGTATGATTTGAGGGATTCTAATATATTATTATAACATTCATCTGGTATCATACGCTAGGTTTACGATCTTATGGCTAATACCAATGATTCGATGAATTCTTCCGAAAGAACTATTTCCGATGCGACTACTGGTTCGACAGTTTCGTCTACCGTCACCGCTCTCTCATCGGCTCATCACTTCATCAGCATAAAATTGACTCATCGCAACTATTTGTTTTGGCGCACGCAGATTCTACCGTTCTTGCGTAGCCATGATTTACTTGGGTTTGTTGACGGCTCGTTCCCGTGTCCGAGTGCTTTTCTTCCGGCTGCAGCAGGAGCCACGCCTCAGCCTAATCCCGATTATGGTGTGTGGGTTCGCCGTGATCAATCCCTCCTCTCCATGCTGGTTTCTTCGCTTTCGGAGGAAGTTATGTCGCTTGCGGTTGGCCGTGGTACTTCGCGGGAAGTATGGGATGCGATTGAGCTCTCCTTGGCTTCGGCTTCGCAGTCTCGCCAGCTGAATTTGCTTGGCCAGTTACAGTCGCTCCGGCAAGGGGATTCATCGCCTGCGGATTACCTTGCTCGAGCTCGGTTGTTGATCGAAGACCTCACTCTCGCTGGTCGGACTGTGTCGCTTGAGGAGCAAAACTTGTATGTCTTCAGGGGTCTTCGGCCGGAGTTCAAAGGAGTCACGTCGTCGCTGGCCATTCGCGGACGTCCGGTCACGCTGGCAGAGCTCGCCGACGTCCTTGGAGCGCAGGAGTTTATCGCAGGCGAGGATTTTGGCGGTGGTTTGGAGAACTCTCCTGCCGTGTTTGCTGCTCAGCGAGGTTGGCAGCAGCGTGGACGTGGCAATGGCAGAGGCGCTGGTCGGTCGCCTCAGAATCGCCGTGGTGGTTCTCAGCAACGCGGCGGTTCCCAGCAACGCGGTGGTGGCTCTGGCCGGCAGCAACATTCTGGTGGCAGAGGGCGTGGCAATGGCAGAGGCGCTGCATGGCAGCCTAGGTGTCAATTGTGTGGAACCATTGGACACAGTGCACTTCAGTGTTACACGTTGCCTCATAATTACTCTCCGCAGGCTCAGTTTGTTTCCCATGGTGATTTTTTTGCAAATTCAGCCAATCATGTGTGGTTTCCGGATACAGGTGCTACACACCATGCCACTCTGGATATAGCTGCTCTCTCGAATTCTGATGAGTACACTGGTAGTGACACCTTGCCTCCCTATTAGTCATACTGGTTCTGCCTCCCTATCAACCCCTTCTAGGTCGCTTAGTTTATCGAATATTTTGCATGTGCCTAAATTGTCTAATTCTTTGTTGTCAGTTCAGCGCTTTGCGTCTGACAATAATGTCTTCTTTGAATTTCATCCCTCGTTTTTTCTTGTTAAGGATATTCAGACCAGGGCCACTCTTCTGCGGGGCAGTAGCTCGGGGGGGCTCTACACCTTGCCGGTCTCTCATTCCTCTCCTTCAGCGTTTTTGTCTGCTCGTGCGTCGTCTTCTACGTGGCACGATCGTCTTGGTCATCCACACCAACGTATACTTAGTCGCGTCTTAAAGTATTGTTCGGTTAGTGAGTCTAATAAGCGTAATCAATGTTCTTCTAGTTTGTGTTCTGCGTGTCAAATGGGTAAATCTGCGCGTTTCCCATTGACACGTGTTGCGTCTGTTAGTTCGTGTGTTTTAGACTTAGTATATACTGACATCTGGGGTCCAGCGCCTGTGCTTTCCTCAGATGGTTACCGTTACTTTGTTCTTTTTGTGGATGATTTTTCACGTTATACATGGTATTTTCCAATGAAACTCAAATCCGATATATATGCTATTTTTGAGCAGTTTCGTTCTTTAGTTGAGCGTTTGTTTAATCGCAAAATCAAAGCTATTCAGTCTGACCTGGGGGCTGAGTATAAGAAACTTCATTCTGTTTTTGTGCGCCTTGGTATTACTCACCGGCAGTCCTGCGCTTATACTCATGAGCAGAACGGCCGGGTTGAGCGAAAACACAGGCATGTCGTTGAAACTGGCCTTGCTCTTATGGCCCGTGCGTTTGTTCCCTCGCGTTTCTGGCATTATGCTTTTGAAACTGCTGTCTTTCTTATTAATCGAATGCCGTCTTCTGTCTTACAGAATACTAGTCCTCACTTCCTGTTGCACAAGTCTACTCCGTCATATTCCTTTCTCCGTGTTTTTGGGTGTTTATGTTTTCCTCACTTACGGCCTTACAATCGTCATAAAATGGCCTATCGTTCCTCTCCATGTGTCTTCCTCGGCTATCCTGAGTCATTTAGGGGGTATAGGTGTCTGGATCTGTTGACTAATAGAATATATGTGTGCAGACATGTCCGGTTTGATGAGCTAAATTTTCCCTTTGCTGTTAAGCCTCCTTTGCAGGCTGCTCCTTCTGTTCATTTGTCGCGCCCATGGGCTGAATCTGTGCTTCATCCGCCCACTGACACGCAGAAGGATCCTCCTGTTGCTCCTGTCAGACGTCCTCGTGGC
>CM008340.1:15640671-15655868 GCA_002525835.2 Ipomoea batatas
TGAAGCCCAAGGTGTTTGATTACTTAATTTCCAAAGGTCGCAGGGATGCTAATTGCTATAGGAAAAAGGTGTTGGAGGTAGTGGATGCGGCCCGGAGGTGTTATGTTGAAGGGTCGACAGATGAATTTGATGATTCCCAATTTGCTGAAATCATGCTTCTGGATTCTTGTTTCTTACTATGTTATATGGTGTGTGCTTCCTGGTTGCTTCACCTGATTGGGGCTTCATTTTATAACTTCATACAACGTGACTTGTTTTTGTTTGAAAATCAGATCCCACTCTGGATTGTCGAGTTCTTGTATAATGACATAGTTACAGAGGTTTCGTGGAAACATCAACTTGTAGGGCATTGCCAAAGAAAACTTTATGGTGGGGAGTATACGGTGGACGACGACAAGGATAGAGATGCCAAACCGCTTCATCTATTACAAGCTTTCCACACGCACATGGTCTGCAAATCTCACACCACCCCAACAGTTACGCCATCCACTCACTCTATAGGACGTTGCTGCACAAACTTCATGCGAACCCACCAAAATTGCACAATAATCCCTATAGGACGTTGCTGCCCAAACTTCATGCGAGCTGACAAAAATAGCACAACAATAAAGGAGCAAAAAGATTCATTTGAAAAGTATGGTTACGTATTTCGTTCAGTCATGGATCTAAAAGCAAAGGGAATTCATTTTGGTCATAGTGATAATATTTATTCTGTCACCAGCATCAAATTTGAGTCTAACTATGCGTATGCCAAACTAAAGCTTCCTATTTGGTATACTTCCTCTTTAAGCAAAGTTTTCTTCACCAACATGCTGGCCTATGAGATTTGTTCCCATAACACTAGCCGAGAGATAACTTCTTACGTAAATTTCATGAAATCTTTGATTGTTTGTCCCAATGATGTAAAAGAGTTGCGAGAAAAACGCATCATATGTAATACACTTGGAGATGACATGGAAGTGGTGCAATTGTTCAAAGGGCTAAACACTCATGGAATTGACAATCCCAAGATTTTTAGGGAGGTGAAACAAAAAATTCAAGAACACTATGATAGCAAAGCAAATACGTGGATGGCTGAACTTGTCTATACTTACCTCAGAAGTCCCTGGACTATTATGGCTTTACTTGCTGCTTCTCTTCTTCTTCTTTTAACTTTGGCACAAACTTATGTTGCTTTCAACCCGCGCAATTGATTCAACTTCTTTCTACCGATAGATCGAGTGCAGGATTATTGGTAAGGAATAATTGATTTAAAACATTTGGTATGTAGTTCATATTTATGTTGTATTATTTGGTTTGATATTTGGTAGTTCATATGTGTAATTTCTATTTTGTTTGAAATTAAGAGTGTTACATGAATTTTTTATTTTGTGTTGTAAGTTAAGGAGTATTATTAAATTTATGAACATATATAGTATATTTATGTTGTGTTAATATTGTTATATAATTTTATAATTATGTTGCTGTGATCATATATTGCATGCACATATATATAACGTAACGTTTAATTATCAAAAATAAGTGACCATGCATATATAACAAGAATGTTGAAGAGATAATGGATGGACAATTATATACCAGTACTTAAACTCTCTAACTTTTTTTTTTTTTTTTGCAGGAGGCAATTCATCAATGCCACTACTTGACTTGGTGATTAATCCATCCTCAACATAAGTTAGTTATTTCTATTCTGTTTGAATTTAAGAGTACGTGTTTCATGTTGTATTATTTGCAGTGTAATTTAAGGAGTATTAAATTTATGAACATTGTATTTATGTTGTGTTAATATTGTTATATAATTTTATAATTGTTGTGATCATATTGCATGCACATATAATGTTTAATTCTCATGAATAAGTGACCATATATATATACCAATAATGTTGAAGAGATAATGGATGGACATGCGCGTATATGCACTACACCTTTTTTTTTTTTTTTTTTACTAATTACTCCCTGAGGCAACAACTGTCTATTGGTGTTAAGGGGCTTTTTTTTTTTTTTTTTTTTTTTTTTTTTTTTTTAGTGAAAGCTCCATCAAAACCATATCCCTTTTTGGCTTTTAATTTTACCCTCAAAGAAATAATGTTTGGGCCAATTATTCATCTCATTTTTAATTAGAGCTAGCAAGTTTGGGTTCGCAGTTGTACTAAATCGTTATACCGTAGATATGGTCAATACTCAATAAGATGGACCATTAAATGTTCAGTTTTAGTTTATGGCATGCTCATTTGTATTGTAATATAGGTTTACTTTTAGTAAATTCATTATATCTTGTTAAATGTTCATTTTTAGTGACGGTAAGTTTATTTGTAATGTAATATTTAAAAATAAATCTCTAGTATATTAAAATTAAAATAAACTTATACTATATTAAAGAGTTAATTTCATTTTTGTTCTTAGATTTATAGGTAACAGTCCACTTTTAATCATTTTTTATTAGAACATCTACTTTTGGTCATAGTATTATTGTGACATGACCATTTTTTGTCCTTTATCAACAGAACAGTTTAAATATCATTAAATACACGAACATTTTAGTCTTCAATTATTGATGTTTTCAAAAAAATAAACATAAAAAATATGGTGGTTCAACATACTTTGTATAAAAAAAGATTGAAATATCTTTGTATTTAACGATATTTCAACAATTTTGTTGATGGAGGACTAAAAATGGTCCTGCCACAATAATACTAGGACCAAATGAGGATGTTCTAATAAAAAATGATTAAAAGTGAATTGTCACATATAAATCTAAGACCAAAAATAGAATTTACTCTATATTAAAAATGAACATTTATCAATAGTCTATCTTGTGAGGTAAATCATAGTCCATGGTATAATTTGTTTTGGTGAGCTAGCTAGGCCATGAGCTGGAAATATTTGGCCCTTAAATGAATAGGCCAACTATTGGGCTCCAGCTTGCTACATTGTGTATGTCAATATGTGTTTTAAGTAGCCTCAATAGTGATACTCTCGTTCAGTCGTTCTCATTAGTTGGAATTTTTTCTTTAAAAAAATAATTGAAATGATGACTTTATAAATTTGATAAAAGAATGTAGCAGCTTGCACGGGTAGTTTAGTTGGTAGATTGAGGATAAAAATGTAAGATTGAGAAATAGTAACCTTGACTCCTTGTAAGTACTAAGTGCTGACCCTCTCACTTAAGACACAGTTGATTTATTGTGATTTGAGAACCTTTGGAGCAAGGGATTTCACATTTTTTTGTGGTCAAGAAAAGAAGGAAGAAAATTAAAGGGTGAACCAATGAATCATTAAGAAGAGCTTTAATTGTGTGAAATTTAAGGGTAAATAGTATATAGATTAAAAAAATTATGAATCAAAATAAATGTATTTCATCAAAAATATAATATATTGACGAAAAAGTTGTGTAATTTAAACTTTTCAAACGATTCAATTATTGGTCATTAGTTTTTCAATGGGTTTGGTTTTTTTTTTTCTAGCCCCTAATAAAAATAGAATAAATAATTATTTTGTGCCTGCACACATGTTTTGTTTATTGATTTAGTAAATAGTATTTGAAAAAAGAAAAATAAATAATTTACAAATACTTTGTTGAGTCGGGATATGAGAGACTTTCGAAATTAAAGATTTAACCTTTTAGGAGAAGAATAAGTAATTGACTTTTTCCCTTTCTTCTGGTGGCAAGGAACTGGATACATATATACTGGGAAGGTTCAGAATCTTCATGTTGTTATGACGCATGCAAATACGTCATCATGAAAATATTATCTCTTTAAAATGATTCGTCCATTTTGGCTTGTCGTATGCTCTATTGCTCTTAGAAAAAGAAAATATATAAATATTATTAGCATTGTATCTTATCACAAAAAGTTTAACAAAGTTTTTATTTTTAAAAATTATTAAACTTCTTCTCTCTTTTCTTTTCTTTTGTTTTATTTTTTTTTATTTTTTTAACTTATTAGTGTTAATTGCAATTTTGGTTTTTAAATAAGAAATGACCAAATTAATATCTTAATTACAAAATAAAGATTTGTCAATGCCACCTCTAATTATGCATAAATGTGTAATTTTGACTATACTCTTTGTCACATAAGTCTTTAGTTTCGCTTTATATTTTGTATATGTTTTAATTGTCACAAATATGATATTGACACAATTCTATAATTAGGGAATAAATTGGTTATATATATGTAGGTTGATTGACTTTGAAATAATGGAAGTGTCCAATTTCTAGTTCCCAACTATGTGATAATGCTATGTGACTGCATTACGTATGTCTAGGTTACCTACCTACCAAGGTGCCCTCCCATCTCCTATAAAACTGACCTATCTATCTCATTATTATTATTCAGTACACACTGCACACACAACTACGGATAGGGATCACATATTTGGAGCATGGCACAACTTTTTGTGAAGCAGGCGAAACAATATTCAGAGGGAAGGCCAGCATACCCACAAGAGCTTTTTCATTTCATTGCCTCTAAAACTCCATCTCATGACCTTGCGTGGGATGTCGGTACTGGTAGTGGCCAAGCTGCCAAATCAGTATGTCTTTTTCCGACTCAATTATAATTTTATAATTATCTAGCTAATTATTCGATCATTTCTGTTAGAATTAAGCACTAACTGATAACATGGTATAATTTTTTTTTATACTACAATACATTTTTGAGACGTTGAGTATTAGATTGAGTTTTTTTAAAAAAGTTTTTTAGGGGCTTCAGCCCAATAATTCCCTCCCAGTGCAGCACCAATCAGTCTTGAATTATTGTTGGATGGGGCTCGAATCCCTGATCTGACTATGAAAACACACTTTATTTTAATTTGATTTTTTAAAGTTCATTATTAACCTCCGCCCAACAATTTCCACTGGATTGCCTCATGTGTCATAATAAATTTATGGTTGAGTTTTGTATTTATTTTTAAATTTGTATAGCTAGCAGCGATATACAAGAGTATGGTTGCCACGGACACGAGCCAGCAGCAACTGGAGTACGCAGCAAAGCTTCCCAACGTGCGATACGAGCGCACCCCTCCCAAGATGTCGACGGCGGAGCTGGAAGCCTTAGTGGGAAAGGAATCCACGTTCGATCTGGTCACCGTAGCGCAAGCCATGCACTGGTTCGATCTGCCGGCGTTTTACCAGCAGGCAAAACGGGTGCTCAAGAAGCCCGACGGGGTAATCGCCGCATGGTGCTACACGCTGGCGCAAGTCAACGAAGGCGTGGACGCCTTGCTGCACGACCTCTACTTCGTGGACCTCGACCCCTACTGGGAATCGCCGAAGAAGCTGGTGGACGATGAGTACAGGAGCATCGAGTTCCCGTTCGAGGCGGTGGAAGGGTGCGCGGGTACCGGGCCGTTCGAGTTCACGGCCGAGCGAGTGATGGATTTGGAAGGGTATTTGACGTGGTTGAGGTCGTGGTCGGCCTACCAGACCGCCAAGCATAAGGGTGTGGAGGTGCTGGGCGAGGATATTGTGGAGAGATTCAGAGTTGCTTGGAATCAAGATGGGGGTGGTCAGAAACGTGTCACTTTCCCTGTTTTTCTGAGGATTGGGAAGGTGGGGAATGATTCTTGATTTGTGTCTTGGCCCTTATATCCCGACAATTTGTGGATCATAATATAATGTGTTGCAACATGTTAAACCTATAAATAAAAGATATGAATAAGTATTATTAGGCTCAAGAAGGAAGATTTACATTGTGGACATGCTCTGTCAGGCGTCAGAATCATCATCTCCCTGCTGGGGGCAACAAAGACTCACGTGTAGATCAGAATTCTTGATCATTGGCTATTTGATGTATTGTAATATTATAATAAATTATATATTCATAGTTTTACAAAAAAAAAATTATTACATTACTTTTGTCACACTAAAATGCTAAATTATGGGGTGTAAAATATAAAAATAAATAAAAATGATTAGGAAAAGACTTAACCTTTTAATTTTTCACGAGATATTTGGGATCGGCTTAGTGAAAATTTGACTATAAAGTTGAGTTCAACTTTGACTAATTTTAATAATGGATTTGGGACAAATTTAAGGTTTTTTTTTTTTTTTTTTAATGAGGAGAGCTCGCATATGTACTATGTAGATTGGATAAAGGTAAATTCAGTCTTGTGACTTAATTGACTAAAGACTAAAGAGTTGCAAGTAGATAAATCAATCTTACTCAAGGATGTGAACTGGGTAAACGTAAATCCAGTCTTGTGACTTTAGTTGACTAAAAAGCAGAAAAGAGATAAATCAACCTAAGTTGTCTGTGACTGCCTAACTAAAGCTAAGAAGTTCAATATGTCACTCTCATTGAAAGTAAAACTTTTTAAATTTAAGTAGGTTAACAACATGAGCGCTTGAGCATGTGAACCAATCCTGTGAGTGATGTGACTGCAGCAAACTAGACGAAACATTTTTAAGGATAATACTAATTATATAATGTTTTCATGATGTTGACGTACTTGCATGCGTCATAATAATTAACATTACTTCCGCAACCCAATGGGAAAGTTTAGCCACTTAAAGAGAATTGAAGTAGACAAATTGAAATAGTCTTGACCAAGACATGTGTTAAATAATGGTTTAGCCACTTAAGACAAGTGGACAAAATTAAAGAATGGTAGATGTTTTGTTGTTTGTTATATATTTACATGGCTTTTGTTGCTTGAAATCAACTACGTATAGTACCCTAGCTTTGAAGTTTAATTGATCTCCATTCTCCAAGTGCTTTATAGCTCATTAGCTCTATAGGTTCAAGGGATATGATGATATATGAACAGAAATGATGAATAAGTACATGTTTGGTTTCCATGTAATATAATCCAATTACACAATTTTCATATTTGGCACAAAAATTATAAAATTGCATAATAATAGTAACATAATAGAAAATTCTAAAGTGCTAATCAATATCATGCAGATTTACATAAGGTACAATTCTACATACTACATACATTGTATTGAGAATTATTGAGACACTTAGCTTGTCCGATCCGCACAATGTATACTCAATACTATTTGAGTTACTATGAATGTGTTGGGTGGAAGCATGGTGAAGGACCAAGTCTAGCACTAAGTAGTTAGAGGAAATGTTGAGTGGAGGTCTAAAAAATAAGTCCGTCCAGCACTTTGTCTCACGAAAATTATGTGGCTGATGATGCTAAATACGGCAATACAAAGTTAAACGGGAAATACGATCTCTTATTAATCAAACGGATCCAAGCCCGGTTTACAATACAATAAGGGCTCGAAGGGCTCGGGGGGTCGGCAGTGGGCTTTCCTACTGTCCGAGCTCACTTCGAGGCTTAGTCTGAAATTAGCCAAAAGATCTCCTTCTCTCCTCATTAATGCGATATTTATAAGAGGGGAAAAGCGCGGTCTCCAGGGCTCCGGCATGGCGAAAACGTGGCGTGCATGCGGCCACCTCCCTCCTTGCCTAAGCAAAATGGAGCACGTGGTGGCCCCCGACACGACATCCATTAACCGCGCGAAGTCTCGATCAGTCCGAGGTGGTCGGGCAGCAGCCGACCTGCCGATCTACGTGACCGACTGGCCTGGTGTAAGGGTGTATTTACACTATCAGTGGCAATATAAGAATATATAATTATGATTTTACTATTAGCTATAGTTTTTGGCCGTATGATATGCGCTTGATCGATTGTAACAGAATGGTTTTACCCATACTAATGCTCACCTTATTATTAGACTTTTCCTAACACAACATAAACACAATGTTCATAAATTTAATAGCTCATACAGAACAAAACAAAAAAACTTCCAATCCTTTCTAATATTCCTTTTCTTATTCAAATCCTTTCCGATGCTACCCTCTTTAGAAAGAAGTTTCAATCAATTGTGTTGATTGAAGGCAGCATAGGTTTGTGCAGAAGTCAAAATAAGAAGAACACAAGCAGCAAATAGAGCTATAATACTCCAAGGGCTTTTGAGGTAAGTGTAGAGGAGTTCGGCCCTCCACGTCTTTGCTTTGCTATCATAGTGTTCTTGAATCTTCAACTTCACCTCCCTGAAAATGTAGGAGTTGTCAACTCCATACGTCTTCAGCCCTTTGAACAATTGCACCACTTCCATATCATCTCCAAGTGTGTTTTGTATGATGCGCTTTTCTCGTAACTCTTTCACATCTTCAGAACATACAATCAATGATTTCATAAAGTTTATATAAGAAATTACCTTGAATTGTGTGCATCTAATATCGGAACACATCTCGTAAGCTATCATGTTGGTGAAGAAAACTTTGGTGAGTGTGGTGGCACACCAAATAGGAAGTTTTAGTTTTCCATAGATGTAGTTAGACTCAAACTGTATGCTCGTCACAGAATAAATGTTATCACTAGGAGCAAAATGAATACCTTTTGATTTCAGATCCATGACCGAACGAAATACGTAACCAAAATTTTCAAATGTCTCTTTTTGCAACATCATCAAGTAGTTGATTCCATGAAATCCCAATGGTATTACCATATCTAGCAGTAAACAAGAAGTCAACAATCCAAAGTGGAACCTGGTTTTCAAACAAAAAGGTGTCATGTTGTATGAAGAAACAACATGAATACCCAATATGCTTAAACAGATAGGCACGGCAATATTTGAAGACATTAACATGCCCCACCCCTGATACGAGAAAATATAATAGGAAACAGGCATCGAGAAGCATCATTTCAACAAATTGAGAATCACCAAATTCATCTGTCGACCCAGAAGCATAACCCCTCCGGGCTGCATCTACCACCTCTAGCAACTTGTTTCTATAGAAATTTTGGTCCCTGTCACCGCCGGAAATGAACTCCTCCAAGACTTTGTGTTTGAATCCCTCAAGAAGCTGCAGCTCCGGCTTGCCGTGGTGGTATGGCCCTAGAGAAACCACTTTAGGATCGTATTCATTGCTGTTCCCGTTCTGGGAACGCAAGAAAGATGGAATTCTTTGTATCTTTTTTATACTCTGCTCGGGTACCATCATTATAGCAGTGTCTTCTTCACTTCCTCCTACACCTACCTGGATCTCAATCCTGTTAGACGATGCCATTGATTAATGTTAGAGGAAGAAAAATGGCAGTGATTTAATTAGTGTTCAATTCGGAGTGCCATTTGACTAATTATTGCTCTTCAAGTCTGGCGGCCCAGCAATACTCATTGTCAATAGGCAATGCTTTGTCGCGCTAACCAACTTAAATCGAGAAAACTGAGATTCAAGTGATTACCAACTTAAATTAAGAAAATTGAGATTCAAACTCATGATTTTGTGATTACAAGTTTGTATTATTAGCCATCTTGATTAAGATTATCTTCATTGATAGTTCATTTTTAATGATAGAAGTTAGGAGTGAGCAAAGATCCATCGAATCTGCTCTTATCCTATCTGCATCCATTTAAAGGAGATGAGATGCAGATACATTAGTGTCTGTTTAAAAACATGAAAAATGATTTTTAGAAAATGATTACTTTTTAAAAAAATGTTTTAATTTTTTGGTGTTTGACACAAAGTTAAAAAACTATCTTTTGCTATTTAATTTAAAGTTAAGAAATCACATTTTTTTTATATTTGATTATTTTTTTTGAAAATGAACATATTATTTGTTATAAAATAATAATAATAATTTGTTGTGATGGTGGTGGTGATGTTGTGTGATAGGTGGTGGTGTAGTGTTGGTGTTAGATTTTGCTTTTAAAATGGACATAAGTAAAAATCTTGTGGTGTTGTAGGATTTATTTTACTTTTTTTTTTCCAAAGTAAAATAAAAATAATAGAAAAGAACTTCAACTTTCTATTGGTCAAAATAGATAAGATCATAAGATGCTAGACCCACCGTGAGTACAAAGCGATGGAAAAAGCAAAACCAAACACGGAAGGAGCAAAAAGACATGCTTAAAAAGTGAGACTTTCCCTGTACATCCCCGCGCCTCTCGGAGAGAGATACAGAGGAATTGAAGAAAATGGCAGATTTGTTCTTGGAGCAAGGAAAGCAGTACTCTGAGGGAAGACCCACTTATCCACAACAACTATTCGATTTCATAGCCTCAAAAACACCCTGCCATGACCTCGTCTGGGATGTTGGCACCGGCAGCGGTCAGGCTGCCATGTCTGTAAGTCTTCCCTAGCTTCATACTTTCTATCTGCATCTGCAGCTTCGAAAATCCTATCTCTTACAATCTTTCTTGAACAGTTAAGATCATATATGAGCTTTCAATTGATTCCCTTAGCAATCAGATCCAAAATTTTGTTGGGCATCAATTGGTGGCTAAGGAATTCTTAGGAATGATCGAGTCAGACCAAGTCCAATCTCTGTCTCTCGAAAATGTTATGACAGTTTATAAGAAAATAAAATTGTTTTTTTGCTATTATCTATCATTTTTAGTACGGTGATAAGCGTTTGATTCTAACAAAAGTTTTTTTTAATTTTTTTTTTGCAGTTAGCTGAGAAGTACAAGAATGTGGTGGGCACAGACACAAGCCCAAACCAACTCCAATTCGCACCAAACCTCCCTAACGTCCGCTACGTCTGCACTCCTCCCAACATGTCCTTAACCGATCTAGAAACCAACATAGGAGCAGAATCAAGTGCTGATTTGGTGACAATTGCTCAAGCCATGCACTGGTTTGATCTCCCAACCTTCTACCAGCAAGTCAAATGGATACTCAAGAAACCGGGCGGCGTTATCGCAGCCTGGTGCTACTATTTACCAGAGGTCAGCACTTCAGTGGACTCTGTTTTCCTCAGATATTACACCGCCTCTGGTCCCTTCTGGGATCCTGCAAGAAAATTAGTTGATGATAAGTACAGGACCATTGATTTCCCGTTTGATCCAGTGGAGGGATGTGAACACAACGGGCCGTTTGAATTCAAGGCAGAGATATTGATGAACTTGGAGAGCTATTTCACGTATCTTAGGTCATCTTCTGCATACCAGACTGCAAAACATAAGGGTGTAGAGCTTCTGGGCAGTGATGTGATTGAAGATTTCACTCGAGCTTGGAATGAAGATGGCAAAAGCCAGAAGATTGTTGCTTTTCCTATTTACCTCAGGATTGGGAAAGTTGGGAATTTAGATTGAAACCAGTTGTCATAATCTCATTCATAGTAAAGGCTCATACAATGCAAGATCTTAGTCACAATCTTATAATTTAATAATATAAGTATGAGACTTGTTATAAAATGTATGGAGATCGAGATCAGTTTTCTTTATTATACTAATAATAAAAGTCTCATTTGTATAACATGTATACATGCTTGGAATGAAGATGGGAAAAACATAAGATGGCATAGTTATCGATTGATTACACATTCCTAATTGGAGAGCTCAACTTAAAAAAAAATCAACTTATTAGACTATTATGCCGGTGAATTCCTATAAAGTTTATGTATAATTTCACAATTTCTTGTAAAGTATTGTAACATACTCTGTATTTAATAAGACAAGAATATGTGTTATTACTTAAACCGTTATTAAAAATACTCTTCTCAACTAATTAAGGGTGTGTTTGGAAAGCATGAAAATTATTTCTGGAAAATGAGTCATTTTTCGAAAAATGAGTTCATTTTCGGTGTTTGGATGTACTCTGGAAAACTGCCTGTGTGTGTTTGGTTCATTTTCCGGAAAGCTTGTTTGGTTATCAGCGGTTAGCAATTAGCGGTAGCGGATTGTGTTAGCGGTTAATAAATAGCGGATTGTGTTAGCAGGTTTGACCAGCGAATTGTATTAGCGTTTTGTAAAAAGATGTTTGGTAAAATTAGCTGTTCAGATTAGCGGTTAACATGTAAAATGACCTAAAGGGTATACATGTATGTAATAATAAAAATAATAATTAATAATTTCATTAATAATTTTAATAATTTAATAATTAATAATAATAATAATAATGATTAATGCGGAGTAATAATTATTAACAATAATAATAAAATTATTAAAAAAAATTAACAAAGGGGAGCCTTGCCTCAAGGCTCCAAGAAATTACTTCCCCATCCGTTGATGGGCCGTAACTGAGGACCGAGGCTCCTCATGTAATAAGCAGTCGAATTTTTTTTTTTTATTTAAATGTAGGGGCGTTTTGGGAAAGGTTTTAACTTTCTCCAAAACGCCATGTAAAAACGCTGCACTTTGCAGCGGATTGGTTTTTAGCGGTTTGGAGCAAACCGCTGCTCCAAACCGCTGATAACCAAACACCTTCTTTAGCGGTTTGACTTGGTCAAAGTCAAACCGCTGAAGAAGGTCAAATCCGCCAAAACTTAGCGGATAAGCTAACAACCAAACATGCCCAATGAGTGGAAAATGAATAGAAATATATAATTATATATTTTTATTATTTTGTTTAAAATATAAAAAATATATAAACTAATAATATTTATTAGAAATTAGAAATATTTTAATTTTTTTTTACAAAAAAACGTCGCACAAAACCATTTTCCGTTTCCGAAAAATGACTTCCGGATTTTTTGTCTGGAAGTCATTTTCCTGAAAAATGAGCTCATTTTCCGTGGTCAACAGAAAATGTTTTCCGTTGACCACATTTTCCGGATGTTGCCAAACACCAAAAGCCCGGAAAATGATTTCCGGAAATCATTTTCCAGGTTACCAAACACACCCTAAATTGCAATTGTTATAGTGGTCCATATTGCATTCTAAATGACTAAATTTAAAAGATCATGTGGTCGAGTAGCTAGCTGTGGCTTCTCAAATGAGAAGTCTTAGGTTTGAACCCCAGTGTGGAGTTTAGTAGGTTGAGAAAGTAAAATTTAGTACCTACACTTGTGATTTCTGTACATATAAACAAATAATTGTAGAGTGAAAGAATAAACATCTTGTTTAGAAAACATGATAGAAAAAGACTGTATCTTTAATTGGTGGGAATAAAGTTATAAACTGAAAAAGACTGTATCTTTAAATGGTGGGAATAAAGTCATAAACTGAAAAAAGCATTAGATCAGAGCAACAATGGCTGTAAAAGTCTTAGGAAAAGCAAAAACAAACACGCAACGGAGAAAATCGACACTCCGATACCCAGTCCTCCAGTCTTGCTCAACAAGCTAAGGGACTATAACTATATATAAAAGGGAAGCATTCTCCATAGATATCCGCACATCGCAGAGATATATACAGACCAGATCAGATCAGAGAAAGAAAAATGGCAGATTTGTTCCTAAAGCAAGGGAAGCAATACTCTGTGGGAAGACCCACCTACCCACACCAACTGTTGGATTTCATAGCCTCAAAAACACCTTGCCATGACCTTGTCTGGGATGTTGGCACCGGCAGCGGTCAGGCTGCTGTCTCTGTAAGTCTTCCCTTCATTCATATTTCCACTCATTTGATATTAAGATCAAAAACTTATCATTACTTCAAAAGTTATAGCTAGTAACGAAAACACAGTTTTATTGCTGCATTTTCGAGAAATAGGATATTGGACTACTTAAATTGGCCCTTCAGGCCTCTGTTCAACAATCCCTTAGCCACCTGGTGGTGCTGGACTTGACCCTTTACTGGCTTCCTAACAACCGAGCTTTAAGATGATTCACTTACCAGAAAGACCCAAAATTAGCTAGGCATGCAGAGTAGTTTAAGTGAACTGGTTGTGTTTTCTTGTTTAATTTTGTTTTGCAGTTAGCTGAGAAGTACAAGAATGTGGTGGGCACAGACACAAGCCCAAATCAACTCCAGTTTGCACCAAACCTGCCTAATGTCCGCTTCGTCTGTACACCTCCCAACATGTCACTTGCCGAGGTAGAAACCAAGGTAGCAGAAGAATCAAGTGTTGATTTGGTGACAATTGCTCAAGCCATGCACTGGTTTGATCTCCCAACCTTCTACCAGCAAGTGAAATGGGTACTCAAGAAACCGGGCGGAGTTATCGCAGCCTGGTGCTACTATTTCCCAGAGGTCAGCACTTCAGTAGACTCCATTTTCCTGAGATCTTACACTACAAACCAGCACTTTTGGGAGCCTGGAAGAAAGCTGGTGGACCAGAAGTATATGACCATTGATTTCCCGTTTGATCCGGTGGATGGATGTGAGCACAACGGGCCCTATGAATTCAAGGCACACAAATTGATGGACTTGGAGAGCTATTTCTCATTCATAAGGTCATCTTCCGGATACCAGACTGCAAAACTTAAGGGTGTAGAGATTCTGAGCAGTGATCTGGTTCAAGATTTCACTCGAGCTTGGAATGAAGATGGCAAAACCCAGAAGATTGTTGCATTTCCTATTTATCTTAGGATTGGGAAAGTTGGGATTTTAGATTGAAAGGTTTTTGATCCATCGAATTGTTTTCTTTAACTTTGGCTTTGAATAATGGTCACATTCATCCTAAATTTTGATTATTCAGCAATGTAATATGACAAACTTAGGTGAGATGTCACTGAAAGGATATAATAAAAATAATAAATTTATTATCAATTTCAATTTGTATAAACTTTTATTGAGAAAAATGTTTGATTTATATCAACCTAGAAAATCTCACATATTCAATGTATTCTAATTGCCTAACTATCAAGTAAAGAATCCTTTAATTTGATAGTCACGTCGATCAGCCAATTAGGCAATTATAATGTATTATACTATACATTTTATCATAATATTACTCTTTTATTGAAATCTAATGTATATAATATAGTTTATCGGGGAAAAGAATATAGTCATGGATCAACAAGGTTAAGCATTCCTTTTGGTCCGTTAAATTAGCAGTGTTTTTGCTACCCGACTGAATGCACAACAACAAAGTCGGGATGATTATGATTGGACTGGATTACGAGATTATGGGGCTTCTATTATTAAACAAACTGATTATTAATATATACTCTATTGAGTCTAGTGAAATATTATAATCCCAACTAACCCATAATAACATTTTCTTAGATACTCATCATTTTGAGACATTGCATATTTCAAAATGTTTCATGACAACCATAATTGATTTTCAAGCTAGGGTAAGGTGGGAACTAAAATACAACTTTTATTTAGGTAATTGAGGTATGAGGAGTAGTATTACTCCGTATTATAAGTAGAGATTGTGAGGTAATCTGGGTTTGACAAGTGCCACGAATGGGTTTTCAAGAAAGTTCATCTTTTGGAACGCGTAAAGATTGGATCTTTTAGCAATTAGGTCTGGCATTTGAGTTTCTTCTGGGGAATTTTGAACTAAAAATCTTGGTTTTGGACTGAAGTCTGAAGCTGAAGACAATAATGAATAGATGCG
>CM008340.1:15824770-15839783 GCA_002525835.2 Ipomoea batatas
ATTCCCAAACCCATTATTTCATAGCCTACACTCCTAGGATGATCAATGCATTTACGTAATATGTTGGTATCCTCTTTCTATTGCAACCATTAATCAATGATGCATTTTCAAAATTGGCACCCAAAAAAAAAAAAACAATGCATTTTCAAACTTCTCTTCCTATTAAAGTTGGATTGGCATTTTGATCACTTTATTTGAATTTATCTAAATAATCCGTAACAATAAAATTTTGTTTATAAAAAAAACAAAAAAAACAAATTTGTTTATAAATCAATTGAAAGTAAATTAAACTTAATTGTGATGATACAGACAATTTATTTCGAGATTAACATACATTATGAAAATCTGTTGTTTGGTCCAATCACTCCTTCTTTTATTTTCTTCTTTTTTATTTTTTATTTTATTTTAATACTACTAACTCTATTCCAATAACTCCTTTCTAAACTAACAAATCCACCAAATTATGATTAGAGATTTAGAGTGGTCATTGAACCACTAGACTTGATGGGCTCAACTACCCTACCTATATATATATATATATATATATATAACTCATGGTCGAGTTTTAGGGCGTGCAAGATGTGCAACCGCACAGGGTTCCAAAATTTTGAGGGTCCCTAATCCAACACTGACCCAATAGTTAGTATATGTATTTGTGATTATATCGGCTCAAAATTAGGTGGGCCACGCAAATAAAAAAACTGGCCCTGATATAACTGATAGTTACGTTAAACCTAGTAAGTTTAGTTTAACCAAAATGGGATTGGAGATAGTCTTAAGTAAGTGAAATAGTACGTATATATAGCCGTATATGACTAACTATTGTTATTAACTTCTTTAATTTTTTTGTTAGTACTACTGACTCTGTTACAATGTAGTATCTGCTCATAGCTATTAACTTAAGTATGTGTTGAGTGTATCTTTCGTACAATTATCTATCAAGAGAGTATCACACTAATATCTAAAATTAGGTAAGGTTACTAGATGACACCTCACCCGCTATGATGCAATAATGACAATATCATGTACTCAAAAAAAGGTATTGAATACTATTTAAATCGTTTTAACACATACTCAGAGCATCTCCAACCCACATTATATCGAATGTCACATCAAAATGAATATTCTCAGCATATTTTCAAACCAAATTTTATTTATCTCGAACTTATTACACTAAAACACTAAATTTATACACTAAAATCATTTGATTCCTCACTTTTTAGTTTGAATTTAATTAGTTTAATATAATGTAGTTCGAACTTAATTAGTTTAATATAAAATATAAGTTCTGATGTAAATAATACGGAGTAACTTTTATGAACCTTAAAGTCACTCCTTAGACCGTTGGAGATGGCCTCGACAAACTTGGACTACTATGTCAAAACTTAAAGTCACTCAGACCGTTGGATTCAATTTGTAAATATTCGTTTGATTAGACTTGTTAGGTTAAACTACTAACTAATATTTATTAATTAATTATAAATTTATAATACTATATATCCATTATATATATGCGCACCCCCACCTATGAAATACCAATTATATTCCTCTCTTAGTTCATTCATGGGCTGTCCTACAAAATCCTCAACTCTTAAGCTCATTGTTCCAGCTGCGTCCATTCCTCTTCTCGTAGCAATCCTCTTCTCTTTTTATGGAACCCCAAACCATTCATCGTCCGACACAGGATTTCGTGATGACAATAAACAAGTGATCCCAATCGTCGGCGCCGTCGGACCGGAGAGCTTCGCCTTCGACCCCAACGGCGGCGGCCCTTATACTGGCGTGTCCGACGGCCGGATAATCAAGTGGCACCGGAACGAAAGCCGGTGGGTTGATTTCGCCGTTACGTCGCCGGAGAGGTGAGGATTTATCTTATCATAGTTTATTACTTCGGATTTGACTAAAGTTATTTTTAATTCAATTTTTTATAATATTATGTTTAGTATTAATATATAAAATTTATATGCTAAAGATCTTGTGGTCTAGTGACATCTGGTGTTTCGATTTATACTCCAACATAGGATGATAGGAGTGCGTTTGAGCCTCAGTGGAAACAACGGTTAACTCTTTGAAGGTTGAGAAAGTAGCTAGATACTACAATGTAACAGAGTCAGTAGTACTAAAAAAAATAGAGTTAATTTGACCAATAAGTAGGACAAATAAAATAAGATAGAATGAGTATTATTTTTTTAATTATTATTGTTCTTGAATCATTGGATGTCAAGTTACATGACTGTTGTGTTTATAGAATATACCGTCACGTAAAGACCGTAAAGACCATTAAAGATAGTCCCAGAAGAAACAAAAATGTAGAGATATAATGCAATTTTCGTGAGTCACCAACAAAGAATTTTTTAGTATGCATCTCTGCCAATTTACCAGAAACATCATGTGTTGTGTGTTCATGCATACGAAGTTGTCGATGTGGGGTCGCTATTGGGGGAAAGTTGGGTAAATGGAAGTACAACCTGGTCCTCTGGAAAAGTAATAGCCGTGTTTGCTGTTTTTGTAATTTTTACAATTATAGTATATAGGTATACTATAAGCATTAAAAATTTTTGTTGGTAAGTTACTAAAATCTCCAAGTTAATTATTTATTTGGTTATTATGTTTTACTATTTATTAATCAGTTTATGTTTACAGAAATGGGTGTGGAGGGGGAGGAGATGATAGTGCGAGGGAGCACATATGTGGGCGGCCATTGGGTCTCCATTTTGATAAAAAGAATGGACATCTTATGGTTGCAGATGCCTATATGGGCCTTCTTGCCGTGACACCAAACGGCGGCATTGCAACTCCGGTGGCTAAACAGGCCGAAGGAGTCCCCTTTGGATTCACCAACTCTCTGGACATTGATCAGGCCACTAGAGTCGTCTTTTTCACTGACAGCAGCACCAAATACCAAAGAAGGTATGTCATATATAGAAGTTCGGTGCTTAATGACTTTGTTGGTTTGAGCTGATTAGTTATAAACAATATTGATTGATGGACGTACTAATTTACGTCCTGATTATCCTTTACCGGTTAAGGTCATATAGTAAGGTTTACCCAGTGAAATTTGACCTCCAATGAGAGCGGTCTGTTGATTTTAATGATTTGAATTGGTCAGTTAAAGGGCAATCTAGACTGGTCCTAATTTATCTACTAATGACTATTTCTTGGTTAAGATTACAAAGCGAGATTTATTAATGAACACTTTCAAATTGTGACTGCAAATTTTTGTAATCACCCAAAAAATTAAGTCATTGATTTGTGGATATTCTATTTCCAGGAATTATATTTCTGCGATAGTTAGCGGCGACGACACGGGGAGGCTAATGAAATACGATCCTGAAACCAACCAAATCTCCGTCATTCTCCGCAACCTCAAGTTCCCCAACGGCGTCTCCCTAAGCAAAGACGCCGACTTCCTCCTCGTCGCAGAAACCACAACATGCAGGATACTGAAAGTCTGGCTCAAAGCTCCAAAAACAGGGGAAGTAGAAACCATAGCCCAACTCCCAGGATTCCCAGACAACATTAAAAGGAGCCACAGAGGCGAGTTCTGGGTGGGAGTTCATTCCAGGAGGAAAACATTCATGAAATGGGCACTGTCAAAATCTTGGGTTGGGAATGCTTTGGTCAAACTCCCCTTTGATCTTACCAAGGCTTATTCGTATGTGGGCAGTGTTGTTGGTGGATATGGGTTTGGAGTGAGGATGAATGGAAATGGAGATGTTTTGGAGGTTTTGGAAGGTGTTAATGGGAGAAGATGGAAGTATGTGAGTGAGATTATTGAGGAAGAAGATGGGAATTTGTGGATAGGATCTGTGAAAATGCCATTTGCAGTTATTGAAAATATATAACATAGGTGTCATGAGTTAATACGATTAGAGTAGTGGTTTTGTCATGTTTAGTCGGTCAACTTTTAAATTGATCACTTGTGATCTTTCAATTATCATAATACTTAAATGGTATTAAAAGTTAAAAGTCCGAGGACCATGCTTATAAGTGATCAATTTGATAGTTTATAACTAAACATGGCAAAATTATTGGAGGACCTCACGTGACATTGACTTGACATTATATTATTATTAATCTTTAATTTGTTGCCCTATACAATATTTGCAGTAGTAGCACACCATGAGGTGGTGCATTGCCAAATGATTATTTAATTTTCACAAGTGAAAGCTTGAACATATTAATAACATCAAAATGGCAATAGTTTTATCTTTTTGGCAAAAGAAATTAATTGTTCTTTTTTTGGTCTTATTGTCGTTTTGATTTACAGATATAGTAACAAAATATGTATACATGTTTAAATATATAATGCATTGTTAATGTATATTTATTGGTGCGAGTAAAATAACATAATAAATCAAAATCAAATCTTAAATAACACATATTAGCCCAAAAAATGTGCGCATAACAAGCTAATTTAGAAAAAAATTTGAAGTGTGAGATTGTAAGGTGAAATATGACTTTCTTGATGGCAAAAGTTTATTTTTGAAAGTGGAATTTGTTTGTTTGTTTTTTGTTTTTTGGTTTTAAATTAGCGATAAAATTAGTTAAAATATTAAATGATGGGACAAAAATGGAATAAGCAGAAGTGTCAAGTGTGACTTGAAAAAGGCGGGAAAATTAGGACGCCCTAAAATTTGATACAATCAAATCCTAACCAAAAAAGGGGAATTCTTTGGACTTTCAGTAACCTCACCTACTCCGACCAGCGAGTGAAATGCTGAAAGCCTGAAACCTCAGCCAAAGAGCTCCGAACAGTGAGTGAAATACTGTAACCTCAGCCAAAGAGCATATTCGAGTATCAGTTGATTTTTTTTTTTTTCATTTGTAGATTCAACGCATTGGTGCCTGGTTGAAACAAACTGCTTAATTTTCTTCCACAGGTTAGCTTTTTATTTTTTAAGTCCTCCATTTGATTTAACCTTGCTCAGGACTTCATAAATTTTCAGCATTGTATCAATTTGCTATAACTACTTGTAAAATTTCAAAATATTAGGGCTTGGTTGAGTGAGAACACTGCAGAGTGAAGTTGGAGAAAACATGGAGAGAATTCATGTAGCAGTTAGGGCTAGACCGCTCTCTCCGGAAGAAGCTAAGACCAGTCCTTGGCGAATCTCCGACAACTCCATTTTCTTTTCCAATCCGCCATCAGCAAAATTTGATTTTGGTACTGATTTTTTTTTTTCCTTAAACTTTGACTTTTTATTCCCCGGCATCATTTTTAAAAAAAGCATTTTTCAAATGCTAAAACAATAAATCTAGAAGTTTGATTAGTTTTTGTTATTTAGATAAGATATTTGGGGAGGAATGCAAGACAGTAGATGTCTACAATGCTCGCACTAAGGACATTGTTTCAGCGGCTGTCCAAGGATTTAATGGTACTCTAACTTCTATTTACTTATATTTTTGCAATATTTGAGTCATTTATAATGCATATATTATTTTTAATAACCTTATTATCCTAAATTTGCACCACCTTAGATTGCCTTATGAATTATGATTTGCTTTTATTGGCTTTAGAGTGGTGCTTAGATGGAGTGACAATGACACAAGCCATTAGTAGTACATAGTTAAAATATTTTGAGTCACTCTATTCCCATTTTATGTGATTTGAATTAATTGCTCCGCATTTCTCTTACAAGTCTCCTCGTTATTATTTTAGTATCTATTTTGTAATCTACTTACATACCTATATGCTGTTTTGTATAGGAACTGTCTTTGCATATGGACAAACAAGCAGTGGAAAGACACATACTATGCGAGGTTCAAGTTCTGAACCAGGAGTCATCCCTCTGGCCGTGCATGATCTTTTTAATTTCATACAAGAGGTAGTTGCAATTGTCTATTTAAAATCTTATTTTTAGTTGTCATCACAGAACTACACTTTACCTAAATTAAATCTTAAGGAAATCTCTAATATAAAAGAAAGGGTAGTGGGGCTTCTTTCAAGTATATAATTCAGGACTCATGGTGTTTTAGTCATTTGATTAGCATTATTTTACTAATTCCTTTGTCTTACATTAGCAACTGATAGCTATCAGTTCATTGCCATTAGTGCTCAATCATTTTTTCTGTGTAGGATGTTTCCAAATTTCACTATGCTCATCTCTATAAATTTCATTGTGGATTGAGAGTTTAATGGAGATAAAATCCACTTTCAAATGTAAATATTTATAAAAGAGTCAGCATCTACATTAATGAGTTTTAATAGATTTGAATTTTAAATTCATTCTTTTTCTTTTAGGAAATGTATCATCAATTTAAATTTATCCTTGTATTTTTAGGCAGTGGATCGAGAATTTCTTTTACGGATGTCCTATATGGAAATTTATAATGAGGAAATAAATGATTTGTTGGCCCCTGAGCATTGGAGATTACAGATCCATGAAAGTATTGAGGTAGTTGGTTTACCTCCTTTTTCATCTACTCATATAAAAGCTTCATTCCTTCCATAATTTAATCCAATTTTCTCCTTCTCTGTCTTCATCCCATCCCACATGAAGCGTGGAATATTTGTTGCTGGTTTGAGGGAAGAGATTGTTGCTTCCCCAGAACAAGTACTTGAGCTTATGGAGTTTGGAGAATGTGAGTTCTTGTTGACAGTTTGACTTTTGTTTCTTGTCAACTCTCTCAATCTTTCTTGCCTCACATCTATGTTGTTACTTATTTGAAGTTGATTTTATTTATTTATATCAGTTTCCTACTTGATAAAATGATAAATATAAATAGTTTCATATGACCTATCCATAAAATGTTTTGAATTGAAAGTATATTAAATTATTCTATTTATTTATTTTATTTATATAAAATCTTTTTTGAATAACACACTTTCTAATAAGTCTGTCACTCAAAATTTGCTTCTGATATATTTGACCTCACCAAGATTCGTTCCTCTTATATTTGACCCCAGTACCCCACCAATAAAAGATTGAGGAAGATTTCACCATCTTCTTGTAAAGTGCTTCCGGCAAAGGATAACCATTTTAGTTCTCTTGTTTCTATATATTTTGCAGTTCATCGTCATACAGGAGAAACAAATATGAACTTGCATAGTAGTAGGTCTCATACAATTTTTCGTATGGTAGGTAATTGTTCTTTTGAATGGCATTTCATGATTTAAAAAATAACTTCAAATGCTTAACACATCTGGTCATATAGATAATTGAGAGCAGGCAGAAGGCTGAACATACGCCTGCAGATAATTCATGTGATGCAGTTCGTGTATCTGCTCTGGTATGTAGTTGGGATGTGTTATATTTTACTATCTAATTACTGTTATCCATTTATTTTTACTTTCTCTTCTACAATATATTTGGTATTAACCCTTTGTGTCTTCTTCTTTTAGAATTTAGTGGATCTTGCTGGTTCAGAACGAGCCGCTAAGACTGGAGCTGAAGGCGTTCGTTTGAAAGAAGGCTCTCATATCAACAAGAGCCTGATGACTTTAGGAACTGTTATAAAAAAGCTAAGTGAAGGTGCTGAGAGCCAAGGGTAAGTTTGAGAATTGCTGGACACATGATTTGGGGAGAGTTTCCCTTGTCACTTTTGTAATGCATCACTCTGATCCTTGCAGTGGCCATGTTCCTTATCGAGACAGCAAGCTCACACGTATTTTGCAGCCAGCATTGGGTGGAAATGCAAATACTGCAATTATATGCAACATTACTCTTGCTCAGGTAACACTTAAAGAGTTCGTAAATTATGATTTTACTGACAATTTTCTTGCATACTCCAATAAAATATATTGCATTTTTGATATAGTTTAGGTAGGATGAGACTGACTGAAGCAACGGAACTACTGAATAAAAAAGTGTGGTCCATTTCATCTGCATTGAGCCACTCTTTAGTATTGTTTAGCCTATGACAATCCCTACCAGATAGTATGAGTTCCTAAACTTGATAGACCTGTTCAGGCTACATAATAGAAATGATAAAATAAAGGATTGTGACTATTGTGCGGAACCATAATTGATTGGACTAATCTCACTTTGTTACTGTGGATCCATTTTAATTTATTTTGTCCACAGAAAGATAGTCAAGAATGATTTTTGTTTCAAAATATAAAAATAAGAGGATAGGAACACAAATTCTAGCAAATATGTCTACCCATTGACATTGTTCTTTCATGCTTGATTGGCCTATTATCTGGACCACCATTTTATAAGGAAGGACTTGTTTGGTGCTTCTTTCTTTTTCTTGTTTTTCATAGCTGTGTTATTATTATTGTCAAATGATTTTTCATTTTATCTCTGACTTATTACAGGTTCATGCTGATGAGACTAAGAGTAGTCTTCAATTTGCAAGCAGGGCATTACGTGTTACAAACAGTGTTCATGTTAATGAGGTTATGCTCTTGAGAAACATTCTACATATGATTATACTTCTTTATTAGCTTTTGGCTTTCTTGCAAATTCAGAGTGGACTTGTTGCTTGAGCCCTGAATTTGCTGATTTCTAGCCTTGTTAAAATTTTTGTTCTTTGATTACTATTGTAGTTGTACCACTTTCTGCTCCCTTTGCCTTTTAGCTTTGTAAAGTGTTTCTTTTCTGTGATTCAGATTTCTGAATCTACTTCATGTTTTAATTTTAGATAATGACTGATGCTGCTTTACTCAAGCGCCAAAAGAAAGAGATTGAGGAGCTTCGAGCTAAGTTGCAGGTTGAGCAAAGTATTCATGCTCATGATTTCATTTTCAGATACTTGCTTTCAACTGCTGACTAGCTTATATACTCTATTATAGGCTTCACCTTCCGAACATCTTGAAGAAGAAATACTCAATTTGCGGAACACTTTGTTGAAGGTTCACTGAACTTATTTTCTAGTATTTTGAGTGATTGCCATAACCTTAAACTTACAGCTTTCTCTCTGTAGAGTGAATTGGAGAGGGAACGGATTGCATTAGAATTGGAAGAAGAAAAGAAAGCTCAAGCAGAAAGGGACAAGAGGCTGCAAGAACAAGCGAAAAAGATTGAAAACTTAAGTACAATGGTCTTGTGCTCTAATAGGGATGAGAGCCGTGATGTCTATAAGAAGGTTTGCTGGTCTTTCCAAGTCTTCCCAATATAGTTTTGCTGATTATGTAGAGAATTCAGGAATAATTTGTGCACCGTGATGATATCTAAAAGGTCTTCTGTTCCTGGAATTTTTTTTCATTACTTTTCATTGATTGGTAATGATAAACAACTGGGCCCCCTTGTTAGTCTTTAAAATATTGTTGTTAAGATCTTACTACAGTATTGCTATGAGTGAACAGCTCTGCATCTGAATACTCTTCTGGCACATCTATCTTTTCAACGTGACGAATTAGATCATAGATTGAATAATCTAGGTGATCCCTTTAATAATAGTTAGTGCTGGATTTTATGACTCCACAAGCATTTTGATCATTTTGATTTAAGTTAGCTTCATATTTGTCTCAATTTTTGTGATTTAATACTAGGAACAATTTATTAGTGACTTTAGGCCATGAAATTGGTTTATTCCATATGATTTTTTTCCCTCTCAGTTGCTATCTTAATTAGCTTTTAGTTATGCAAATTTCCTAGTGCCTTCACTATTTTTTTTTAATTTTATTTTATTATTGATCTTTTGCCATAAACTTTATTAGATGCCTGCAGCTTTCTTTTTGTATAATTGGATTTGATGTTTTACCAATTGTAGGATAAAAGGCGTGATACATGGTGTCCAGGTAACCTTTCACGGATGAATTCGAAGGAGGTATGATTTTGTGTCTTGTTTTGTATCATTATAGTGTTATGGTGCATTTTTTGTCAGATCAGATCTAGCTGTACAGTAGCAGGCACTGGTGAATGTGAGCTCCGGCTTGAGATTTAAATCTTTGATATTTTTAATTTGGTCTTCACCAATCAAGTATCAAATGGCTGCACTTAGAAAAATAATGCAGCTACTAGTGTAACTTTGAGTATGATAAATTATCTCCATCTGACTTCCCTTAATTGCTGCATAAATTGAATTATTGTGACCACCACATAATAAAAGAACCTGCAATCATAATCTTTGGTATTCATTCCTATGTTAACTGATAGAGGGAGCCCTATTTCAAATTTCCTTGTATTCAGAATTCATGCATTTACAATCTCTTATATTCATTCCTCTATCAATTAATATATGAATCTTATTTCAATTTTCCTTGTATTCAGAATTCCTGTATTCATAAGCTCTTTCTCCATGAATATTTTGAGAAATTTTAGACTTCTCTTCTTCTTCTTTTTATTTATTTACCTGAACTTAAATTGATACTATTCTTTGACTCTTCAGTTGTGTTCGACGGTTAAAGGAGATCTTTCTGCAGTCAGACCCATTAGGGCAGGACTTGACCCGGAACCTCTTCTTCCATTTGAAGAACTATTTGTTCCTGATTCTGTGGATAACTCTTCCAATCAAGAAGGGGATTTTATGAATATGCTATCAGAAGACTGTAGTGTTCCTGACCAACAAGCTTTGGTGCATGTTACTAACAGGAGAAAAGGGGCTCCTAGGAAGAAAAGCTTACAAACAGTTAATCTTATGCTCTTTTATCATTTACAGTGTGTTCACTTTGTGATTATGTGCTTTAACATCATTCTTTTTCCCCCTGGCAGGAGGACAGAAGATCAGTTGATATGCAATCAGAATATGAGGAATTGCTTTTAGAATTTGAAGCACATGTAATACATTTATTTGGTTTTTATTCTATAATAGTATTGAAAAACTTTCATTCTTTTTAATATACTCAAGGGGAATGGGGATTGAACTTGAGATGACCTCTTATATAGAGTCTCAAGATTATTCTGTATTAATATTAATCCCGTGAAGGGCTTCCTTTAATTGAATTACATCTTTGTCTTCACTTTTGCTAGAAAACTGTGAGTGAGATACAAATTGACTATTTAACAAGGAAGATTGCTGGAGTTGAGGCTGATCTGATCGAAAAATGTAATGATAGTTCCATGCAATATAACAATGATACGATTCACTTGATGGGGAACAAATATTTAATGGAGCCAGAAGCTATACTTGTTATTAAGCAGCTCCATGAAAAGGTGTTCCTCAATTAGGTTCCCTTTATTTCCTATCATATCTTTATAATTGTTTCAACCTTTTGCCTCTTTTTCATAAATTAGCATCTAAATGCTGCTAACTTGTTTTGTACTAATATATTTTATGCATTATACTAAATCATAGTTGGTCTTATTCAGATCAGAGTGTTAGAGATGGAGAGATCCTCAAACCAAGAAAGTTTGGACAGTGTAGTTGAGTTAGCAACTGAACAAACCATATCTGCAAGGGAGAAGTATGAAGAGGTAACCAGGAATAAAATTTTTGTGCTTCAAATTTCGATGTATTCTGAATAGGCTAGTTACTAGTTAGTCTAGAGAAATAGCTGAGCAAAATGTTGACATTTGTGATCGTCACTGTGTTTTATTTGTTTATTTAATTTTTTTTACAGAGTATTAATAAGTTAATTACACAGGTTCAATACTTAGTTCTTCCAAGTTCCAATAATAGAAGTTTGTTCACCATAAATACATTTTCCCTCTTTAAGGAACTGCTTGTTTAATATGTAATTTGGATTTGTTTGGTCTGTGTTCCTTTTAAGTTCATTTAAAAATACTTGGCTTATTGACCTACCTGGCTACCTCCCCTTATTGGTAGATATATAATATTCAAGAATTAAATTGCATTATGTCAAATATTTTAAAAAGTTTACTCATGTTTCTTACAAACAGTGAACATATTAACTTTTCATCACTTTGAGAGAATCTTGAGACAATTGTAATGAACTATGGAAGTCATATGAACACTGTTATAGTATGAATCTGATTGACTATTTGGCTCTCAGATGCTATAAAAACAATGGAATTGAATTTCCTTTCTTTTTTTTTTTTGTTTGGGAATCTGCATTTCTATCTTTATTAATTTGTTTTGTTTACACTTTACACTTGTGGACTTTTTCACTGGAAATCTTTGATCATTGATGATTGCAGATCAAATATGTATCATGCCACTAATATGAAAAAAAACAAAAATTAATAAGAACATTTTTTTTTTCTCATCTTGCTACTGCTTAGAATGGAGGACAAATAAGGTCATCTTGCCAATAGGGAACTTGGGAAGAAATAGCAGTCAAAATCACTACCAATAGGGATTGAGAGTGTATAGCTTATAATTTTATAAAGTATTGTTCTTAGATTATTTTATTATTATTTATATTAGGTTTATCAAGAGCTTTTGGGTGCAAAAGAGGAGGCTAAGGAGGCCAAGGAGCAACTTGCTTCGGTGCAATTTGCAGAAGTAAGTTCAATATTTTATTCAAAGTTCCATTCTTGAACTCTCATGTCTCATGCTAAGATTCTGAGTTAATTTCGCCACGATAACCTTCCCCCAATGGGAACTACCTTCAGGAGAAAAACTTTATGAGTCAAGTTCTGGCAGAAGTTCAAGGAATGATGATCGAAGTAGAAAATTCAAGAAACCTTACTGATTCTGTCATTCCAGTTATGGATGATCTCTTACAATCATACTCTGTCATATCCAATTCACTTGCTGTGAGTATTATCCCTTATGAGGATTGAATAAAATGTGTATATGTGTTGCTTTAGTTGAAATGCCACTAACGTGTAAATTAGGCAATCTCCACTTCAATTGTGACTGATATATATATGTACCCGTGTGTTTGGTTAACCATTATTTTGGTGTTCCACCTTCAGGAATTAAAGTCTTTCCTGCCTGAGAGTTCTATGCAAATAAAATCAATAATTAGCAACCAAGAGAAAATATCTTCTTGCTCGAGTGTGAAAATCAACGAACTTGAGGATGAGAAGGTATGTTTTCGTTCTTGTTGATTATTTTTCTGTATTTCTCTACGTTAATAATAAAGAAATATCTGACATTTTCATTAATCAAAATATCAGATGGCTTCTAAGTGTTTTTTTATGCACCAACTTAAATGTAGATTCAACTGCACAACCAAAATTTGGATCTTCAAGTTCAGATCGAACAACTACAAAAAGTTGTTCATAGTTCTGAAAATGCATTAGTTGTAAGTTACGTCACTTTCTTATTTAATCTTTTTTTTTCTCCCTCTATGGTGTCTATGTTCTCTTACTGATATAGGCAAGTACTTTCCAGGAATACTCAGAAAAATATGAAGCTGAGAAGTTTGAACTCCTTTCTCAGATTCGTAGTCTTCAAAAGGAAATTTCAAGCTTAACTTCTTCATCCTTAGCTAGGGAAAAGGAATCACTTAGAAAAGATTTGGAGAAAACAAAAGCAAAGTTAAAAGATACAGAATCCAAGCTTAAAAATGCCATCCAAGAGAAAACGAAGCTTGAGGTTTGATGCTGGGTTCTTGAAATCTGATTTTGTTTTTGTTTTATTTACTCGGTCATATTTCTTTCCTAACCTTTTTGTTATCATTAGGGAGAAAAAGCTTGTGCTGAGAGGGAAATCAAAATCTTGCATGGCCAGAAAGCTATTCTTGAACGTGACATAAACAAACATGACTCTATTGTTGGGAGAAGACGAGATTCAGTTGTTGATAGGAGCTCTAGTGTATTTGAGACAAAAAGAGCCAAGGGAGCAGCTTTCTTGGCGGAACAGACCATGCAGGTAACAATGACTTAGCTTGAACATAACTGTCAAGGATTTTTGTAAATATTTTCCGTGTTAATTATCTTTGTATAGGGACTAGGATTAGTGAGCTATATCTGAAAATATTGTTCATCTTGCACATTCTATAATGAGTCCAAACTGCAGGCTTTTTACTGTTTTCTTATATTTTTTATGCCTTTTTATTTCCTAAGAATGTGCTGTTGTATGTTTGTAGTGCATGCTAACATACTAATATATATTTCAGCTTGATTTTATTGATGAAGATTCTCAATCTATTTTTAACTTTATTTTTGTAGGAGGAATACAAGAAACTTGAAGTCCTTGCATTTGAGATGGAGACAACTATTGCTTCTCTGGAAGAGCAACTAACAATTGCAAATGAGGAAAAAGAAGAGGCTGAGTCTAGAGCTGGCAGTTTGGCGTCTGACATACAGACACTATCTGATGAACTGAATGCGTCAAATGCTGAACTAAGTGTTTTGCAGGAAGAGGTTTTGGATCTTGTAAGTTCTTTCTTCTGATACAACTCATTTTGTGCATCCTTAAATATGAATGGATATATCTTGTCGACACGATAAGCTATCTTGATTTCTTGTCAATAAACTTTTTCTATTTATGACAGAAATCTAGGTTGGAAGAATCTAAGTCTCACCATCAAGGATTGGAAAACACTATAAACACATTGTCTGAAGAAAAGGAGGACCTTGCAATGGTACGAGATTTCTTATGACATAAACAAGTGTATTTGGGAGTCCGTTACTGAATTAATGTGATTTATGGATGGTTTCATTTTCCTGCAGCAACTTGCTGATGCCCTTTTAGCTATAGAGGAGGAAAAGGCTATATGGTTGGCCAAGGAAATAGCTTCAGTTGAAGCCATTGAAGAAAAAACAAACGTATATAATGCTGAGATTGCCTCTTTATCCGAGGCAATGACCAAGGTAACCTTCAAGCTTATGGAGAAATACTGGCTGAATGGTGTTCTATAATAAAATGCTTTTCCAAATTGCTTCTGGTTTTCAAGTCTCAAGACGTCTCCAGTTTTCACTAAATTTTAAGTGCCTGCATTAAAGAATAGTGTGCTATATATCCAAATTGTTATCCTGATAATCACGTTACATACAGGTGAGAAATGAACTTGAAAATTACAGAGAAGAGTGCAAGCTCCTCAAAGAAAGTTTGACAAATTCAGAGAGATGCACCGCACTTGAAAAAGATTGCAGGTTTATCTTATCTTAGGCATAGCCATTCTGATTTTCCCCTTGGCATTATTATAGCTTGATCAAGTGTAGCTGCCCTGGGCATGAATGATCCTGCTTGATATAAATACCTTTGATGCCTTTTTACAGTAAAGAGAAATCACTGGAGATTGATCAGATGCGAATTGATCTAAGAGTTG
>CM008340.1:15885405-15895748 GCA_002525835.2 Ipomoea batatas
GGCGCTGTGGAGTCTGCTTCCTCAGCATTGCTTGGACCAGTAATCGGAAAATGGGTGGATATGTTCACTTATGCTAAGGTTAATTCACTCCACCTCCAATTCTTATCATCATATCATTGCCTACCTATTAGCTGTTCTTACTGTCCATTATTCACAGGTTCTCAAGTTCTGGTTGCTAACCAAAAATCTCTCTTTTATGGTCGCTGGAGCCTCAGTGGTTGCTGTTCTTGCCTGCCCAGATTTGATCCCAATCAACTCTGCACCATTTATGTTACTCATAATACTAATCAATGCTTCTGGAGCTGCTGCTGTGCTTTCCAATCTTGCAGGGACCATATTGATCGAAAGAGAATGGTGATTATTCATGCAATTAAGTATTAGTTGTTTCTGGGTCAACCCTAATCAAGTTGAATCTAGTAACGACAAAGTTACAAATTTGACTCCTAATGGGAGTGGCCTGACTTATTAGCCTTCTTGGTTTAAGGCAGATAACTGTGACAACTTAAACTAATTTATCTCCTGTGGTTTTTTGAGCGCTAGGATCTTAAGGCAAATGGTGATCCATGCAAATAAATAATAGTTGTTTCAGGGATAACACAAGTCAAGTTAGTCAGACTGTTGGCTTGATAACTATAAAGTTACAAGTTATCTCCCCGTGGAAACAAGTTATGGGCAATCTAGACTAGTTTACTTCCTTATAGTTACAAGACAGGATTTACCTAGCGCACACTCTTGATAGTGATTGCGAATTTTCCTTGTGACTCAAAAAGAGTATTAGCTATTTCATATGCATTATGGCTTGGTTTTATTCATGGACTCAACTCTATCAGACCTGGGTCCTCATTTGCAGGGTGGTGGTAATATCAGAAGGCCATCCTCCTGAGCTGCAGACAAACATGAATTCGATAATAAGGCGAATCGATTTAGTGTGCAAGTTATTTGCTCCTGTGATTTCAGGGTGCATCATAAGTTTCATCTCCCTGACTGCATCAGCCATGGCTCTGGCCCTGTGGAATATGGTATCAGTTGGCATGGAATACTGGCTTCTAACATCTGTATCCAATGGGGTTCCTGCATTAAGAGAAAGCAGCCAGAAAAGGGCATTGAGATCTTTGCCAAACAGTAAAGAAATAAGCCCCTCTGTTTGTCAAGAAGAAGAGGAAAGATTCCTTAATTCAGACAGAAATTCATTAATGGAGACATCTGAAAACAGCAGCTGTTGGGGAAAAATAGGTGGTCGGGTGTCAACAATTCCCTATATCAGTGCTTGGAAAGTGTATTTGCAGCAAGATGTAGTTTTGCCTGGATTTGCTCTTGCATTGCTCTATTTCACGATACTCAGGTAACCGTAACTAGGGGTGTAAACGAATCGAATCAAATCAGATATCTTACTATGAATTTGTCTTCTTCATTGGTAGTCATAGTCATTATGAATTTGTCTGTTGTGGACACCGATATACAACTAAACTACCAAATCATTAGGGGAAAGGCACTAGAAGCCCTCGAGTTTGGAATACACAAGGACAATATCCAATCAAGTTGGTCGGACAGTTGGCTTGGTAACCACAAAGTTTCAAATTCGATTCTCTATGACAGTTGTCTATTGACCTGATTGGTTTGAGCTGAGCAACCCAGGGTGATTTATTGATATCTAGAGTCACAAAACAAATTTTACTCATAGTGTATCTTCGGCTAGCAACTGTATGCTTTCCCGTAAATCAAAGATTGGGTTACATTGTAATTAACTTTTGAACTTTGTGGTGCAGCTTTGGAACATTAATGAGTGCAACTCTTGAATGGGAAGGCATACCTGCATATATTATTGGAATAGCTCGTGGGATAAGTGCAGGAATAGGGATAGCTGCTACATTTCTGTACCCTGTCTTGCAATCTCAGATCTCAACCCTTCGAACAGGCTTATGGTCCATTTGGTCTCAGGTACATTCAATTAAATTCAACATCTAAACTCGTAATAATAATGTCAAGGACTTTGTGATCTAGTGGCACTAAGTTGTTCTCCCATATGGGAGGTTGTGGGTTCGAGTCTCAGTAGGTTGAGAAAGTAGTTATGAACATATAGTGCATAATATAAACATTCATTTTGTCTTATCTTACCTAAATACTTTTGTGTTCTATATTCTCTTCTTTGTCATTAATCGGGTTAATTAGTTCGGGTCTGGATTAATTTTCTTCATGAATATACAGTGGAGTTGCCTCTTGGTATGTGTAGCTTCTGTATGGGTACATAAGAAAGTGATATCAGCATCTATGCTTATGGCCGGAGTGGCTGCATCACGCCTGGGGCTATGGATGTTTGACTTGTCAGTCATTCAGCAAATGCAGGTATATATATATGTGCAACTTTGAGTTATATATATAATTGTTTTAAGTATTTTGAAGAATCTCCTGATTGATTGTTTGTTTAAAGTCTAAATGCACAAGTTATCATTGTTGTGTTTCTTGAATAGGATCATGTTTCAGAGAGCGATCGTTGTGTGGTAGGAGGGGTTCAAAGCTCTCTGCAATCTATATTTGATTTGATGACTTACCTCGTAGGCATTGTCATATCAGACCCTCGGGTAATTATCGAGCTTTCTATTTCAATCAAAAAAACGTAATGCGTTTACTTCAACTTTTTCGAGTTTTTTATTTACTGTTTTTTTTTAAATTTATAAAATACATTTATTTATTTTTCTCTCAAATACTACCTCCTGACTCAGTAAGTTAAGTCTGTATAGGCTAAAATACATTTATCTGTATTTATTATTGGTTGAATGTTGAAGTATTTATTTATTACGGTGCATTTAATGTTCAGGATTTTTGGGAGTTGATACTGTTATCCTTCGTGTTGGTCACTCTGGCTGCAGTGCTATACAACATGCACATTTATCGCGTAAGGAAACACATTTTCCATTTTGAAAAATTAAAAACTTTTATTGGGTTTTGACCCATAGTGAAGATCTTGTGCCTAAAAATGTGTAAGAGGTAGAGAATCTGGAATCACTTAAGTAATTCAGAATTTACCTCTTTTAAAGGCTTTTCAGGGGTCATGGGATTCAGGATGTAGTTTGGCAATGCTGTAAAAAATTTAAAAAAAAATTGTTGGTAGACATTTTCATTATGAGTAAGTTTTGTGTAGATCTGTCCCACATAACACACGTAAAATGTAATATTTTTCTACACAATCATAAAAATGTATTACATTTTAACTAAAAGTATTACACGTCTCAAGTGAGATCTTCACACAAGTCAAATTCTTCTATACTAAATTAGCATTTTGCTTGGATGTTGTCCAACTTTGTTATTTATTTATTCTTTTTTATTTGTAGTAATGCTCTGTATTCCAAGAATGATAACAAAAATTGATATTTTTAAGCCTCCTAGAAAATGATTTTATTTTTAAGCAAAATACTCCAAATTATATTAATAAGAAAATGTTATTGCCGGTAAGGGCAGCCCAAGTGGTAAGATAGTTACACCTGCAGTTGAGAGGTCGTGAGTCTGAACCTCAATCCCTTGAGTTTGAGCCGGTCAGCTATGGGTAACTTAGGCTGGTTTACCTCATTGTGGTCCTTTGCCGGCTAGGGACTCACACAGACTTAGTCTGAAGTGGGATTTACCTTTTTAATAAAATTCCAAGCCCACCATAGAATTAGGTAATTTAGGAACAACTAATACAAGGAGAGTAAGTGGGAACCGATTATAAAATTAAGATAGTGAAACGCGGAGTTGTATGTACTCTTTTAATCACATATAGTTTTTGATAAATAAATGAAATCAATACATGATACAGAAAGTCAGAAACAATAAAACATTACTCTGTATTATAAATATAAATATGAAACAAAAGAATTTATAAGGTCTGCAAATACCTATAAATCTCAAAACCACAAAGTGTCAACTTAACATTTGTCTCCAAAAAGAAATTCAAGACATCTAATTTAACTTCTAACATTAAAAGTAAACAGTATAGAGACAAATGGTCCTCAACAATATCTTCCCACACTTGGTTAAATTACACTTCTGCTGCTTCTGTCATGAACTCTCTATACAATTTTCACCCACAATTTCTGTGTGTGTGTGTGTATATACCTATAATATGCGACGTATAAGTTACGATGAATCAAGAGAAAGAAAAGAACCAATTCCTCTTCTCAGCTGAAAACAATTTAAGGCTCTTGACAGACAAGAAAAGGTTTGTCTTGTCTGTTCATATGTTGTCTGTCTGTCTCTAAGTGTCCTCTGCAAAGACTTTCAATATGTAGTCGCGAAAGCGCTTGGAATAGGCCTTAGGAGCGACGGCTGAGATGGAGTTCGGGTCGTACTGGAAGGACTTGTAGGCATGCTCAAGCTTCTTGGTAATGTCATAGTCCTGGAGGATGTCTATGATGCCAAAAAATAGTATGACATCATAGTACTCCCCTGTTGGCTCTCCTACTAGCTGCAATTCGCCGTCGCTTCTCCTCTCTGTCCTTTCCACTCTTGCAGGCATGTTTATGCCCAGCCTTATGCTAGCCCACCTGCAACTCTCAACCAACAAAATCAGTGCAGGGAATGTGTGTTTTCAAGCTAAAGTTTGGGACTTTTTTTCCTGTCTGGGAATTTTGGATCTGTCTCAGAGATATAAGGAGTTGTATTGAGATTTGAGAATGCAAAATTGTATATATACCCTGCTGGATCCACAAGCAATTGATCCATATCAGCTCGAGACAGGCGCGCCACAGAATCAGTTTCTGAGACTCCATTATCTGCAGATGATTGAGAGCGGATAGTATTACAGCTCGATTGTTGTCTATTAGGTCACTATAGACCCGTGAATGTCTGCACAGGCAGCTCAGTTAGTTCCTGAGTAGTAGATTCTGGGTAAAGATACTCTAATGTGGGGGGCCACCGCCCACCAGGCACTGGTCCTTCCAGCTAATCGGCAGTTGAGTTACCGTGATTTACCAGTAAATTGGTACTAACCGGTTGGAGTTAAGCAGCCAGTGGGTGTTTGTTCTCCAGTGCTAGATTCTCTGAAATGGAGGCCAACAAGAAGGCTGTAGTCCATTATTCTCTCCTGTTCGAGCAACTCACAGTCCCGGTCTACTTGCCTGCACATACAGATCGAACTCGTTCTGCTAAAGATAATGTTACCATTTCATGTGCAAAATGGAAAGAAAACTTGAGACATATATATTACCTCCTGAATTCTTGAAACCAGGCCTTCTGCAATCTGAATATGAAGTTGAGGTCCAGGTCTTTGAGGGTTGTGGTGGCATCAATCTCAGATTCTGGTTTGTCTGTCAGGCGCCCGAAAGTCGATCCCTTCAAGTCGAACCGCCTTTGGATCGTGTACTCTGTGCAGAAGAGATTCCCCATGATGATGAACCGCACCTACAACCATCAGCACCACATAATCAACAAAGTTTTTTCTTTCTGGTAACCAGAGAAACTCGCAATCACTATCCAAACTGGCTGCAGGGCTATGAGAACATGCCTTCTTCTGGGCTGTTCCGCTTAGCTTAACGCAATGCAATCCATAGTATTTGGTCACGAGGGTGTTCTCGTAGGATCGAACGTGGTTGAAATAGGCATTCAGCATCCTTAAAAGCACCTAATTCATTAAACCAACCATGGATGACATTAGAAACAGATCAATCGAGTTAGCACAATCGATCTTAGTGTCAACCTCGACTGATACTGAGATTGCACGTTTTTTTATTATTTATATATACTATGCTCGAACAGTATAGTATCACCTTCACTTCTGCCTTCTTCATCGTCTTGATCATGTAACGATCATCGTTCGTCAAGTAGAAAAAACTGCCACTCTTCCCTGGAGAGCAGAGTTCCCTGAGGGCATCATTTCCACAGATTGACAGCATGTAATCTGCAGCATCCACCTTGAACAACATCCTCAATGCCCTGAAACATATGCACAACAAAAACACATACATGACAAACAAACAAACAAAAAAAAAGACCAGATCACATAATCCACACAGAAAAATGCAGAGAGGATCAAGACCTGAAAACTTTAGGGCAATAATCTTTCCATCTGAAATCGCAGGACGCATGGGGCGGCGTGCTCTTGGACCCCTCGGGCGGAAACCTGGTCCAGTACTTCTCCCTCGGATCAAAAGCTGATGGCTTGAGATCCAGAGACGGAGCTGGACCGGGCCTCCCAACTGAATGCCTGCAACATATAATATATAAACATAAATATACAGTTTTAAAATAGCCTGGTCCAACACTCCCAACTCCAGGGACGAGCTAGACCAGGCCTTCCAACTGAATGCCTGTAAGCATATATAATATATAAACATAAATATGCAGTTTCGGGACAGGAAAAGAGCTCATACCTGATGCCGAGCTGCAAATTGAGCATGAGCTCATAATTCTTGTGGCCTTTGGAAATGCTCTCTCCTTGTTTCTTGACAACCTTGGGGATCCTGATGGGGCTCCCTCTGGCGAAGCTAGCGGAGTCGCTGGGGTGCATGGTCATGCCGCCGGCGGTGAAGAAGGAGTCATCGGAGGTGAAGGATGTGCTAGTGGAAGCTGCAGCTCCACCGACGTCCGACAAGCGCGCTCGTGCAAACTCTTTATCTACCATACACTCACTACCATTCCCTATTCTCCCGTCCACCGACAGCCGCCGCGGCCTATCACTGCTATTATCTCCGCCCCCCTTTGTGCACCTCCACCCTGCCAGTTTTTTTTCCGACGTCGGAAATATTATCTTTCTGTCTTTCAGATCAACATTGAATATTCCCATCTATCATATCGCCCCGATCCCCTCTCTCTCTCATCTATCTATCTATCTGTTTCCAATTCCCCGCCGTTCATAACCGTTTCCCTGCTACCTAGGATCTACGAACCGATGGTTTTATTAATTTCCTCGTGGTCGGATAGATAATTAACCATGCAATGCAAGCTAGAATGAATGCATGCAAGAGAGAGATGACGCCCAGAAATGACAGAGAATAATCGTTTTTTCTTTTCTCTCCCCGATTTGTTCGCAGTGTTTCGCTCCCATCCCTACGTGTGACGCAAGGGAATGGAATGGAGGAGGATAAAATCAAACCTCAATCATCAATCAATCACACATTCACAATCCCTGTCTTTTTTCAAACGTACGACAATAATCTTGTTTTGTTTTATCCGTAACCTTCTTTTTTTTTTGGGAATCAAAATCCACCCACAATCCCCTACGTTGTCATCGTGAAAGTGTTACATGTGATCTGAGAGGGGAAGCCGTCAAGAAGGAACCTAGGAATGACCAATATAATCCCGCCAAATTGACTAGAAAGTACAGTTGGTTTAGTAATCACAAATTTCAAGTTCTACTCTGAATGGTGAACTGTTTATTAGCCTTCTCTTTGATTTTCAACTTAGGCTGGTTTGCCTACTTGTCTTTACCAGCTAATATCACCTGTGTTTGACAAATTTCACTCAAAGCACACTTTCAGTAGAGGGGACCTAATAAACGCAATGGGGTAGTTCAAGTGACAAGTGTGTTCTCTTTATTAGGAAGAATTTCGGGAGAACCCAGTTTTAATTCCCACAAGTGACGATTCTCCGATCCCTGGGCCACCTCCCGTGCCTCCCGGAGCGAGTCGGGATTATTCAGGTGGACCCGGAATACCTAAGTTCAAAATGGAGCCACACTAATGGAGGTATTAGACAATTAATCCAAAAACCAGATCAGATGTTTAACAAATTCTGTGATTGTATTGCATACAGCCAATGAACCAGTGGATGTTTTTTTAAGAATGTTTTGGACAGCACTATCCAACTATAGATAATTTTCGATTTTCATATTTTCATTTGCTAATTCTTGGTCAAGGAAGAATATTCGCCCACAATTATATATTTTGGCCGGGTGGCTGAAAAGTGGAATTGCTGGGCCTGCTTCCCTATGCAATCTAATTAAAAAAAAACTTTATTAAAAGTGTATTTGAGCGGTCATTTGAGCGACGAGTAAACTCAATCCTTCTTTTAATCTGAGCATTGATTTTCTCGAATTTTTCGTATGATATAATAAATTTTATATATGGGAGTATTAATTAAGTATTTGTGGTGTAAATATATGACTAAGTCAGTAAATGATTAATAAAAATTATACTAAAGATCCATCATGTTTCTTAATCTTAACCGACTTTGGTCTCGCTCCCCGATCCTTATGGACTGCCTCAATTGCCTTAGTATAGAAGTCTCGTTAATAGAAGGATCATTGCCCTACCCCAACCACAACTGACTGTCATCACACTTTATTACCGATCCCTCAAAGGTCATGTCAATAGTCAAATTTTGTAAAACACTCAGCGGCACAACTATAGCTGCTAGCTGCCGAACACACAAATAACATGTGTATACCCGGTCGGTACCACCTAACAAACAGTTTTTTTTTTTTTTTCTCATAACCTTCTCATCATCTCAATAATTATGACGTTAAATCACATTAACCACCAATTAATTACTCATAAGTCCTTTTTTTCTTTTTTTCTTTTTTGTTGAGTTCTACTGACTCGGCTACAATGTTGTAAAATGTGTTTATGAGTCAAGAACCTAGAGTTTACAAGCAATCAACATCAAATCCTGTACAAATATTCAAATATGTATAAATCAATATAATGCAGTGTACCTTGTGCTTATTCAATTAATCAAAATAAGTTGCAAGGAGTATAAGAGTACAATTATACATACAAGTGTTTAATTCATAACTTGTTGAGCTTTGCAAGAAGGTAAACAGTGGCGGAAGTGACAGCAGGGATGAACACTTCGTTTGGAACAGCTGTGGGGAACAGTCTCTGCTTGAAGAACAACGTTGTCACTGGAACCCCAAACAGAAACAACAATATATCTTTGGCTCCAATCCCTGTCACGCCTGTGTCCATAATTATTTCCTGCAGAATCTTCTGAAACTCTTCCCTCTTCAACTTCTTCCCTTTCCCTTTATGATGATTCTGCCATTTACACACCCCAATTAAACACCAGAAATTACAAATATATTCCCGTCCCGGTCCATCTTAAGAACACAACATTTTTACATACATTAAACGCTCTGTCGAGTGTTTCGGTTCTGGGCACCCGAATCTGTGTGCTCCGGACACTTGTGTTAATTTCTCTGCAATAAAAAAAATCCAAAAATTTACATAATTTTCTCTGTTCTACTTCCATTGAAAAGTACAGTTAAGACTTTTAACTTAATAATAGCAATGTTACAAATTGGAGATCTATTAGCTTTTATGATTTGACCCGGTCAACTATAAACAGCTATAAATAATCTAGATTGGTTTACCTCCTTATGTTCATTTGGCACAGCGGGTTTTTCTCGTAATTCAAAAATAAAAAATAAAATAATAAAAATTCATAGTTACTCGACGGTTTGGCATATGGCGTGACAGAAATCAGCACAGGTCCAATTCTCAGTGTTGACAAAGTATTTGTCATAGCAATCTTCTATTATTGGCTGAATATCTCTACCCTTCATATCATCATCATCATTTCCTGTCAAACCAAGATGTAAAAAAACCCAGAAATTAATGACCATGATGCATTATTATATATATATATATATATAGAGAGAGAGAGAGAGAAGAGAGAGAGACCCATTTTGTTAAGGGATTGGCCCATGTTTACAGAATTTGAGGATGATAAGAGGTTTTGGCAGTGTAGTATATTGGTATGAGATAATATGACATATATATATGTATTGTGTAGGAGACTTGGAAGTTGGGAAGAGAATATTTGCATTGCTTTAACATTAGGAAATTAAGAAACTGTTTATGAAAACTGTCTATTGACTTTTTTGGTTTGAGCTGATCAGACAATTTAGACTAATTTACCTTTTTATGGTCTTTTGCTGGCTAATGTCATAAGACGGACTTCATCAAGAGGGCACCTTTAGGTAGCGGCTGCGAACTTTTAAATCAGGAAATTAAGAAACTTTCTGAAGCTTAAACTGCAATGTTGAGTTGCAGTAATTAAATAATTGTTGCAGATAGGAGGAGTGTAGGGAGAGTATTAGGATGGCCATATAATGAAGTCTTGATTTGATTCCAAAGCTTCCATGGCCAAGTTTGCTATGCAGGATGATTCCAAACTTTTCTTTCACCACCATGATTCCTCTCATTCTTTCTGTTATTTCAGTGAAAAAGATGATTATATAAAAATGAAACAAAATGTCTACAAAGCCACCAGCTTTTCTGGTGGTCAATCCAAACATGGCTACATTATTGAGTATACATGTGGAAACGTTCCCCCGAGACAGGCTCTGATACCAAACTAAATGATGTGCTGTCAAGACTCTGATACAAACCGAATGATGTGTTGTCAAGGATATGGTCACCGAGCATCGT
>CM008340.1:15929633-15943335 GCA_002525835.2 Ipomoea batatas
AAATAAAACAGAGTAATATTGTCAAATTCTTGGTTCACGCTCTACATCAATAGTAAAATTTATCAAAATTCACATGAGCTAAACAACACTAAACGATTGAATTTAATCAATTAATTATTATAACTCATGATCTTATAACTCATATATATATATATATATATATTTTTTAATGTGAGATATTTAACAGGCCTCTTTTATGCATACAGAGTATTATATTAGTGTTCACAACTTCACATTCAGCAAAATGAGCGGAGCTTTTATAGTGCTATCCAAAACAACTCTTTCTGAAAATATTACTGATTGTACATAAGTTTAAACGATTCAAGTCCCGTGAAAATTCAAAGATGATTTTCTTTTATGAACAAGAAGGAAGAAACTAACCTAATAAGGGGGTTTTAATGAGGTAAAGAAGGAAAGAATTGTATGATTCAGTCGTTACAGAGTCGGATACGGACAAATTGCGCAGGATGGATGTTTCACACTCACTATCTCTATCTGGTACACATGTGTCACGAACATGTGGGGCCCACCGTCACTATTGTATGTATATACGTGTATGTATGTATGTGTGTATCATGTACTGTAATTGTAAGTATATAGTCCAGAGGCATTTGCTGCACACTGCCTCACACCGTTTCATAGATATATCAAAGTTTTGGCCAATAGAATCGGTGGAGCAGCGGTGGCCATGGCGGAAAAGGATAAGGACTTAACGGAGTACTTCTTGGAGAACGACGATGAATGTGACGACGTTGAGGATAACAGAAATACGAGCGATGAAGAAGAAGAAGAAGAAGGAGGAGGAGAAGGAGGAGATGAAATTGTTGGATTTGTTGCTACGAGATCACTTTCTTCGTCTTCTTCATCTCCATTCTTCTCTCAGCAATGGCCACAGAGTTTCAGGTTTGCTTCTTCCTATAAGCTTTTGCTTGTTTAGTTTGGTTATTGGTGCTTGCATTTTTAACTGCTCTGATAACTCGGCGGAAAATTTTTAAATTCCCAGCAATGGCCGCGGGGGATTTCCTCTCACTCTGAATGATCAGAGTTTGCAGTTTTGCACACTCCAATAGATCTCTGATCAGAACCTTTCACTGTTGCAAATATCAAACACAAGTTATTATGTGTGTATATATGTATACTGTGAATAGAATTTGATTATTAGCATTTGAGAAGATAAGATTTGTAGCGATTTTAGTGTTCATTTCCTGTTTGAATTGACAAACAAAAACCATGTATGTGTGTATGTAGACTGTGAAGAGAATTTGATTATTAGAGAATACTCGAATGTGGAGAGCTATTGTTTAAGGATTTTAAGCTATAATTTGCATAGCATCGCTTCAATTTTTATTATTGTTTTTAAGTTTGGATTGGTATAACCCCCGGTATCTAATGTTCACCTTGAGTCCAATTAAATTCAAAGTCAAGCTACTGTAAAACTTTCTTGGAGGGAGCTTTACCAAAGCATGGTGGTTTGTTCACAAGGCTTGAACCCAGAACCTTGCTTAAGGGAAACCTGGCTCTTTTCACTTTGATTATAGGTTGTTGGTGCTCATTTCAATTGTATATTTGACAGAGGAGCTTGTGCCTGATTTCCTTAATCTTTTGATTGACAGGGAAACAACTGACTCATATTCAATTGCTGCATCACCTAACGTAGGACTTCTGCGACGTGGATCTAGTGTTGCATTGTCACCTTCTGATGCGAATATTAAAAGATACTTAAACTCTGATGAGAAGACACATTTGCTGCCTGAAGCTATAAAACACGGCAAGAAGAAGGACTTCTTGGATGGGATCCAAATAAAACAGTCATCATTCTCTGAAAAGACCTCATTGCATGAAAATGTCACTGGGGAGCTTCCTATTAGCCATGGATGTTCGCTGACACAAACTGTATTCAATGGTAAGTAACTAAGTAATGACTGCAAAAATCTCTGAAAGTAAATGTACAGATTGCATAAAGCATGATGAATCAGACAGGATGCACCTGTAACTGGTTGGCATTTTCTTCATGCTCTAATGGTCTTCCAATTTAGGGCTCAATGTGATGGCTGGAATCGGGCTTCTTTCTACTCCTTTCACAATCAAAGAAGCTGGCTGGGCTAGCATAGCGGTGTTGGTTGCTTTTGCTGTTATTTGTTGCTATACAGCTTCTCTTATGAAGCGTTGTTTTGAGAGCAGAGAAGGCATGACAACCTACCCTGACATGGGTGAAGCTGCATTTGGAAGATATGGACGGATTATCACATCTGTAAGTTGAACCTACCCTGTGAAACCAAAAAATACATGACAACCTACCCTGTTTTGATTTTAAATACATTGGTTGACACTATAGTGCATTTGCTTTGTGTGCAGATTCTTTTGTTTACGGAATTATATGTAAGTGAAACTGGCTTTCAATTTCACATTCCTCAATATGAATTTTATGTCTAAGTTAACAGCGGTTTTCCTTGTATTATTCTGTACTACTTTAGACATACTGCGTGGAGTTTATCATTTTGGAGGGGGATAATCTCACAACGCTGTTTCCTGGAGCTTCCTTCAACTGGAATGGTTTAAACCTAGACTCTACCCATTTATTTGGGGTNNNNACACCACTAAATACAAACTATATAATATAAAATATAACATTACTAATACGCCCCCTCAAGCACAAGGTGGATAGGCAGCAACATTGAGCTTGGAGCGCAGAATCTGAAACCGTTTAGCTGGTAGTGGTTTAGTGAAGATGTCCGCCAGCTGATCCTGTGTAGAGACAAAATTCACAAGCAAATCACCAGAAGCAACTTTGTCGCGGACGAAGTGATAGTCAACCTCAACGTGTTTGGTTCTGGCATGAAAGACTGGATTGGCAGCCAGATAGGTGGCTCCTAGATTGTCACACCATAAAGTTGCCGGTTGACCCGAGTGAAGACGAAGCTCAGAAAGTAGAGATACCAACCATGTGACCTCAGCCGCAACATCAGCTAGACCTTTGTATTCAGCTTCAGTCGATGAACGAGCAACAGTGCGTTGCTTCCTCGAGACCCATGAAATGAGGTTGCCCCCAAAGAACACGGCATAGCCGCTAGTGGATTTCTTGTCAACAGGACACCCAGCCCAATCCGAGTCAGAATACGCATGGATGACCGCGTGAGTGGATTTTGTGATCCGAAGGCCGAGATCTAGAGTACCCTTGACATAACGGCAAACTCGTTTAAGTAGACTCCAGTGGTCGGTAGATGGAGAATGCATAAACTGACAGAGCCGATTAACGGAATAGGACAGGTCGGGCCTGGTAATAGTAAGATACTGTAGTGCACCAACGGTTCGGCGGTACTGTGTGGGATTATCAAAGACTTCAGCTGGCGATGAAACGGCCTGAGTAACCGAGGCTGGAGTAGCAAGTGGCTTGCAGTCAGCCATCCCAGCTCGAGATAATATGTCCTTCATATAGCGTTTTTGAGATAGTAAGAAACCGCCTTCACACGGCAGAGTTTCAATGCCCAGAAAGAAGCTCGGTGTACCCAGATCCCTAAGCTTGAACGTAGTAGCGAGGGATTGAAGCAGTTCGTTGATTAATGCAGAGTCGTTGCCCATCATAATTATGTCATCCACATAGACTAGCAGAAACACACGGGAGTCACCGGAAGTGTAGTGAAACAACGACACATCCGTCTTGGATGACGAGAAACCAGTCTGAATTAGGAAGTCATGTAGTCGTTTAAACCAAGCCCGCGGTGCCTGTTTTAACCCATATAGTGACCGCTGAAGATGACAGACATGACCCGGGTGCAACGGATCTTCGTACCCTGGTGGTTGCTTCATGTACACTGTTTCGGGCAGATGACCATTTAGAAAGGCATTGTGGACATCCAATTGCCGTAGAGTCCAGGAGTGCGTAACAACTAGTGAGAGCAGAAGTCGGACAGTAGTGGGCTTGACAACCGGGCTAAAAGTGTCGAAGAAATCCTCGCCTGCAACCTGGTTGAAACCTTTGGCAACTAGCCGAGCCTTGTAACGATCAATAGTCCCATCTGCTTTACACTTCGTGCGATAGACCCACTTACAGCCAATTATGTTCATATTTGGATTCGCAGGTACTAGTTTCCAAGTGTTATTGTGTAGAAGAGCATTAAACTCTTGATCCATGGCATCCCTCCAGTGAGGGTGCCCAACGGCCTGAGAGTAGCAGGTGGGATCCGAGGTTGCATGAAGAGCAAAGAATTGCTCACCTGTTCCCTTAGTCTTTCGACGCGTACGCATTGCATGACCACCGTCATTAGTTTGCAAGGTGGGGCGTACGTCAGAAGAAGAGGTCGTTGGATTAAGGTCGGATTGTGTAGCAGAAGACGAGGGCTGGACCTGGATAGGGTCCGAGAGTGCGGCATCTTGTGTATTAGCAACACATAGAGGAGGAGTGGATGATGGGACCACGATCGGGCCCGCGGCCCACGGTGTGTCAACTGTGTCCTGCGATGAGATAGAGTGAGCTGAGTCCTGTATGGCAAAAGGAAAAATATGCTCAGCGAAACGCACATGGCGACAGATAAAAATCTTTCCAGTGTTTAAGTCAAGGCAACGGTATCCCCTATAGTCAACCGGATAACCTAAGAAGACGCAAGGAGCAGACCTATATTCGATTTTATGTCGATTATAGGGCCGGAGATGGGGACAACAGCGACAACCGAAGACACGGAAGAATGTGTATGGGGGTTGAGAGTTATATATGCAGTAATAGGGACTTGAATTTAATGGCAGCGGATGGTAAACAGTTTATGAGATAGGTTGCTGTTTCAAAAGCGAAGTCCCAGTATTTAATTGGAGTTGAACTTGCAGCTAGCAAAGCCAACCTCGTTTCAACTATATGGCGATTGCGCCGTTCTACCCTCCCGTTTTGTTCATGGGTGTAGGCACAAGACAGCCTGTGAGTAATCCCGAGAGATTGAAAAAGTGAATGAAGGTGACGATACTCACCACCTAAATCGGACTGGATGGCCTTGATAGAACGGGAAAACCGCCGTTCCACCATAGCCCGAAACAAATTAAAGATTTTTTATATATCGGATTTTACCCGTAAGGGATAAAACCAAGTGAAACGTGAGAAATCATCCACGAATAATACAAAGTAACGATGACCTGAACTAGAAATGATAGGCGACGGACCCCAGATGTCCGTATAAATCAAATCTAATACATTTAAACTACTACCTGTAACCCTATCTAATGGAAAACGGGATGATTTCCCGAGATGACAAGCTGAACAATCTAACAAAGAACTAGACTTATTAGTGGTTACAGGACAACTTTTCAAGACACGCTGGAGCACTTGATTATGAGGGTGACCGAGACGCTGATGCCAAACAGCAGATGACGCACGGGCCGTGAGAAAAGCAGAATGACCCCGTGGGAGTAATAACTGATACAGCCCGCCAACCGTCGACCCTTTAAGAAGAGTTGCTTGAGTTGTGCAATCCTTCACAAAAAATAGATTTTTATGAAACTCAAAATAGACGTTATTATCATTGGTAAAACGATATACAGATAATAACGGGATAGACAACTGAGGGACATGTAGAATATTAGGCATTTTAAATGTATGGAAATTGGACTGGATAACCGTGCTACCAACACTGGAAACATTTAAACCTGTACCATTGCCCACTTTGAGCACGTCGTTTCAATTGTATTGTTCACTATGATCCATCATCTGTGCATCGGGAGTAGCATGCGTCGACGCGCCTGTATCTGGATACCAAGCCTCGGCTGTCGACGGAGACAAAGAATCTCCCGGAAAAGCGGCATGGGCTTGCGGCTGCGGTCTGTCATCATACCGACGGTAACAATGAACGGCGCTGTGGCCGTTGGCTCTACAAATTTGACACCGAGGCGTGCCATTCCCGCGACCACGGCCATTGCTGCGACCTCTGCCGTTCCTGCCGCGACCTGACTGGGAGTTCCGTCCGCCATTCCCGGATCGACCACGATTGGCGTAAAAAGCCGACGGGGGCCCCTGCACCTGCGACGACTCAGCAGCAGCGAAATCCTCCGATTGTATGAACTGCTGCGCCCTGAGATGATCAGCGAGCTGAGCAAGTGAGACCGGCGTCCCGGCGGTGGTGAGCGAGCTGGCCATGGCGCGAAACTCCGGCCGGAGACCACGCAGCACGTAGAGAATCTGCTCATCGGCAGATAGCGGACGTCCGGCGAGAGAAAGGGCCTCCACCTGCGCTTGCCCTATGTATTCGGCAGAGGAGAGGTTCGCCTGGCGTAGCGTCTGAAATTCGCCCAGTAAACTCAAACAGCGGGAGCGCGACGTAGACGCAAGAACAGTGGTTATGGATTCCCACACCTCCCTAGACGTCTCCTTACCGACGGCAAGGTACATCACCTCCGTCGTGAGAGAAGAGACGATCAGCGACAGGATTGCCTGATCTTGCTGAACCCAGGGGAGATACGCCGGATTACGAACGGACGCCGGCGGCGTGGCGGCGGTGGCGGCTTCGACGGGAATGAACTCCGGCGGGCACGGGAGTGAACCATCGACATAGCCGATTAGGCCTTGGCTTCGGAGAAACGGCAGTATTTGCGTCCTCCAGTAAAGATAGTTACGGGATGTTAATTTGATGGATAGGACATGGTGGCTGGCCGGGAGAGAGGGTGGCGGCAACGGTGGAGCGGCGACAGATGGGGTGATTGCACCATCATTCGAGCGGCTCATGTTTACGTTGCGAAAAGAACGGGAAGGTTTAGAGAGATCGTAACCTGGCGTGATACCAGATGAACGTAGGAATCTCGATAATTCAATCACAACAGATTACAGAGTCCCTATAGTATAGTTTACACAGAAGTCTCCTACTCTACAGGAGTCTAGTATTGACTAAGTATAAACCACTAAATACAAACTATATAATATAAAATATAACATTACTAATAGATAGTATCTTACCCATATGCACCTATTAAGTGCACATACAACAATACTTTCCTAACATAGAATGCAAAACTGATATTTGGCTACCTTTTTTTAGATAGGTAGAACTAGGAGCAATCATGGCAACATCTCTAACAGATTGGAGCTGTACTAAATCACATGTCCACAAGTTTCAGTTCTCATTTTTCCCTGATCTCCTAATATGTCTGATATGACTCATATGAGTTATATAGTGTTATCTTTTTTTCTTTTGAAACAAGTAGTCAGAGTGTAGATGATAAAAAATGGACCACGGAGGAAATACAAGTCTCACTTTGGCCTTTCTTAGGCTTGTATGCCTTTTTGGTCATTTCCAATGGCAATTAATAGGTATTTATGACAGTGGTAAATTCTTGTTTCCAAATCATTCGTTGGTCTTCATGTCTTCTTCATGAGAAGCATAAAAGTAACAAACTCACAACAAAGTTTCTCTTCAAATAAATAGATACCTAAGTAAATAGAAGATACACTAAGCAGAGAGCACAAGCGACCAACCTCGATAATCAACACCTGAGTTCAATTTCACAACCACAGGACGTCCACGGATAGATTTTAGAAAATCAGCTGGAGTTTTAGTGGTTGTTGAGCCTCTCTCTCCTGCTGCAGCTCCACTCATTTTGCCTAAGTTTCTGCTAATTCTGTACCAAAACCAATACTTAAATATCAGCAGTACAATTGCATATTCGCTTCCCCAGCCTGCATTGTTTCTGATGCTTTATGAACACCATAATATCACACTTTATCCTCATTCTCATACTGGCCATGAGAATTTGCAAGAAAAGTGCCCAAAATTATAACTACAAAGTACAAACTAACAACACTAAACTCAAATCACCAAGACTCATCCCAACTAAGCATCCATCCCGGGTTACCTAAATGGACTCTACTCCAATTGAGCTCTTTATTTCCAAAATTGAGGAAAACAGGGCTAGGAAACAGAAATTAAACTACAATTTACGGGACACGAACTCGCAACCTAATTATTAAAGGTTGTAGAAAAATTTACAACTAAACCAGTAGACCAACGAACCGAACAGCAATTCATTAGTAATTTTCCTTTCGGCAATTCTCAAAATCTACAATGTTCATGATACTATCAAGAATTTGAAAGATCACCCATTACCTCTCATGATAAATTTCCACGAAATTAAACGGAAATGAGAAAATTGAAATTACCTGAGGATGTAGAGTCGATGAAGAGACCGAGGCGAGAGAGAAGACTAGCGGGATTTCGTCGGAGCTAGGGTTTTGAATTTCGAACCCAATACTTCTAGGGTTTATTTTGGGAGCGAAACTAAAAGTCGCAATCGCCAACAGTGCGCTAAACTAAAAGATTGTTATCTCAATCAGGTCCTTATTTTTATCGGTAATAACGAAAATGATCTAATTGCACAAACATACAAGTTCGATTGTCTATCTGACACTTTTGATGTTTTTTTTTTTAAGAAAGAAAGAAAAAAAGTAAGAGATAACATTATATCTAGACCCACCTAATATTTTTAAAAGTAGGAAAGCATATCATGTCAATTTTATAAAATGTTAAGACAAAGGCAACAATTTTTAATCAAGGTGTTAAAAACAATATAATTGATCTATTGATACGTTATTATTATTTATTTATTTTAGTACTATTGACTCTGCTACAAAATATTTTTGACAATTAATTAACTAAGAAATGTTGCGAGCATAAATATAATATGTGCAGTCCAACTATTAGCTTAGGCTTTTAGTTGAGATGGAGCACATGCTTTAATTTGGTATCAGAGTCATGCAAAAGATCATGGGTTCGAATCTCCGCGTCATCCTCAAAAAGAGGCTTCCACGTGTTGCGCTCGGAAATTAACTTAGGCTTTTAGTTGAGATGGAGCAAAAACAATAGATTGATCGGGCTTAGGCTTTTAGTTGAGATGGAGCACATGCTTTAATTCCGGGAAGGGAAAACAATAGATTGATCGGAAAACGAATTTAGGTCCCTAACCTAACGCTAGCTGATACCATATTAGAGTATGATTAGTTCATTCAACAACTGATTACAAATGAGAGTCCTATTTGAGTAGGATACTAACTTCTCCTATTCTACAGAACTATAAACAAAGACTAAGTTACAGCCACAAGTACAAGACTATAGAATAAATAATAATAATAATAACCATACTAACAAATGTCACATCAAACAAAATTTGTCTCATTTTAAAAATGCACTGTAAGAAGTGTTACTAGGCCAACTCACTCAACACCAAAACACTAAAATTTTCCACCAAATGTCACATCAAAAAAAATATTCTCACACTAAATTTTATTCATCCTCAACCCATTTACACCATAACACCAAATTTCTATACTAAAATAATTTGATTTCTCAATTATTAGTTTGAATTTAATTAGTTTAATATAATTTAGTGTAGAAATTTTTATTAACATTATTTTTTTATAACATTAATAATTTTAAAAAAATCAAATTTAACAATATTTGTGAAAGTTTTAATTAATATATATTCAATATTAGTCTTGTTTCAATCATCTTAATGAAATTTTTAAAATGGTATAATTTATATTTAATAATACAAATTATAAATATAAGTATTTAACAAAATAATAAAATTTCAGGTAAACAAATAAATGATACATTTGAAATTATAAAAAGAATCAAGGGCAAAATGGTACATTTCCTTCCCTTCCCATTTTTGCCTGGATGAACATTGTCGCGTCATATATGGCGCGGCACTATTCATTAACGCCAAAATATTTGGCGTTTTGTCGGGGTGTAGCGTAGGTTGGAGAAGCCAATTTTGGTGGGATGGTGGATTGCCTTTTTCTTTTTCTTTTTCTCTTTTTTTGCCTATTTGCAGTGCCATTGGAGTTGCTCTAGGTAATCCAAATGTCCCTATCCATAATTTCATATATCAAAGGGTTCTACTACATAGAATATTAAATCTATTCTCTAAATTTTACTCATTGATGTGACAGACATTGATAAGTTACTTTTTTCATGTGAGTCTCAATATAAAAATCTACATCAAAATTGTGTGTGCGTGAATAAAAATTGAGAGTAAAAAATAAGATTACATATAAAATTCATAATGCTCTCAAATAGTAGTTATGAGTTTTCTTAACCACGTAACCCAAACATAAAATCAGCAGTGAAAAAAAGAACAAAAAAAAAAAAGGTCAGCTTCATTCTCTTCTCTTTCGAAGAATATTTATTGAGCGCAAATCAGATACGCGATGCAGAGCAAGTTGGCAACTTGCTTTCTGGATTTTTGTATGTAGGGCACCACACGCGCTTTTTGTCGTCACGTGTCTTCACTATTGTCTTTTTTCTTATTTCATTTTTTATTAGAATTATTTCTATATTTAATAGTTGTGACACAGTGAAAAGGTTAAAACTTTTTTTAATATATATAATTATAATGATATTTTTAATATTAGTTATTTCGTATCAATTTTAAAATTGTATAATAATATATTTTTTTGAAACACTCATGATTATTATAAGGTAATATCTGTTATACTTATTTAGAATAATAAAAGCTGCGACATCACATTACATAGTAGTTGACAATATATAATCATTTTATTTTTTGGGTTAAACTCATTAATTTCAAAGATATTTTTCACATCCATTATTTTATTTTATTTTAAAATTGTCTGTATATTTTTCACATTCATATACGATTTCAAATGAGAATTTTACTATGGTGTTAACTGTTATTAATTGCTTGAATTAAATTTTGCAATTTAAAATTTATTTTATTTCTATTACATAAATTTATTTTTATTTAAAACTGAAATTTGAAACCATAATTATAAAGTTAAAATTATTAATTAAAAAACAAATAAAATAATAGATCAAGATGTTGTGTGCGAGTGTACGTAAGTGCACAAAAAAAAAATAGAAAAAGGGAGAAAGATTAGAAAGAAAACAAGGATAATTTTTTTTGACAATAAATAAGGATAATTATATAGTGATGTCGAAGAAAATATCAAACCCATAAAATAAGAAGATAAGAGGATAAAGACTATAAATATAATATATATTCAAATTAGGGTAAAGTACAGTCAATACTAAGGGCAGAGAGACAAGGGTACGTACCATAAAAATTGTGTGACCATGCATGTACTAAACCTGATAAATCGACAAGGATGGGGGGGCCTCATTGCAGCAATATAATGACCTCTGAAATTAGGGCACAAGTTTTCACCTTATGATCACAACATGACAAAAGAAAACCCTAGGTATGGACGTGACAACAAACTTTGTTTTTTCAAAGGACAAAAAACCCAATTCAGATCTTTATCTTGAGTGTCTTGTCCAACATACAGCTACAACTTCGGAGAACCAAAAGTAAAACTTTAACAAAAACTTGTGTGGCTCTAATAATTTGAGATTATATTATCAACTTCATGAATCCCTTCTCAATTAGTTCATGAAGAAGTAAATAGGTCAATTTAATTTTAAGATTCACCATTAAATTGTATACTTTTACGCACAAAGAACACAACTCAAACCTAAACCAGCCTAAGAAACCTTCGTCTCTTGGTCATGGAGACGAAGGTTTTCATCTCCGGCTATGGAGATGAAGCTGACCGGAGACGTTTCATCTCCGACAATTTTTTTTAATATTAATTAATTATTTTATTTAAAATCGGTAACCACCATGTTAGCAAATTTTCAAGTAAACATGTCATTTTCGGTTGAATTACATGAGTTTGTGTTGTTCAGGGATCTAATTACTTTTTTTTTTTTGAATTCGGTAGCATAATTGCAGTTTAGTGTGCAGTTGAGTGACGTATTTGACCCTTATTCCTATAATATATAAATATAAATATGCAAATTAACTATCAGTTTAGACTTTAATTAAAATAAAACACATGCTTTAATTATTTAGGGTGTGTTTGGTTCGTACATGAGAATCGGAATGAGAATGGGAATGGGTATCAAATACTTGGTAATGGTAATTGGTTTTGGTGAAAGTATTTTGCATATTTGGTAGTAGGGTGGAACGGAATGATTATGATTATTAATAGTTAGGGAAGCGGTTGATGATGAAGAGAATGAAACCCTTATTATTTTATTAGGGAATGAGCTTTGCAATTAAGGGGTAATCAAAACACATAGTAATGTTCTTAAAACATGTCAACGTAACCAAACAATAACAATGACTTTAATATCCATTCCTGATAGCTAAACCTATCAACCAAACATACCCTTAATTTCATGTAATTTTATTTTTCATATCTAACAAAAAACAGGTAAAACAAAAGTAATTTACAATATCATCTTTATAGATATGCATATATGTTATTTCAATATATAATACAGATGTGACATAAAATTACTGTTTAGGTCTAGCAGGCATTGCAATTTGTCTCCTGAATTATTACCTTTTGCTTGTTTTTTTATATCTATTCATCATATAATGGCAATGCATTACAATGGATAATTAAATTAATTTGCCAATAAATTCATATGTCATAATTTAAAACATCCCATCCAGTATAATCACATAGGCAAAAGATATTAATGTGTGTGCACGCATGCGCACTCATATATATATATAATGACCTAAAGTTTGGGGAAAAGGAAGCGTACTGTTCTTTCCAATCCCCACTTGTTAAGCATATATAATATATAAACATAAATGTACATTCTAACTATCACTTTAAACTTTTAGTTGAGATAGAACGTATGTTTCAATTTGGTATCAGAGTCAACCCCATGCCAAAGGTCATAGTTTAATTTGAATATCTGCATGTGTCACCCTCTAAAAAGAGACTATGGTATACATGAATATATCCAACTATCAGCTTAGACTTTTAGTTGAGATGGAGCACATGCTTCAATCCATCCAACCACGAGTATAGAAAGTCAAAATCCATTATTAATAAAATAAATAAATAACCTCCAAGTTTAATTTTCCTTGCCCACTAGCTCCTTGTATACTATAAAACCATGAAAGAGCAAACATGCATTTTAAGCTCTAAAAGAATAAAACCCTTGACCCAAAGTCTCTAATATTGCTCTCTAGGAATGAGAGTATTAGGGTTTAGTTTAATGAGTATTAAATTAGATTGACCGCTTCTTAAATAGCACACTTAAGTTAGAATATCATCACCGACTAATAATAATTGTCTAGTTCGTAAGTTTATAATTATTAATACTCAAATAAAAAATGCAAAATCCAACTTGTAAGCTATCTACTAGCTAGATAGAGTGCAGACTGACAGTTTGTATAGTTACAGTCTGTGTTAGTATGCATCCATGCATTAATTTTCTTTGTAACTTTTAAATTTGTCCACAATGTAATGCCTATAATATATTGTATTCAAGGCATATTGTAAATTTGTAACTAATTAGTTACAATATTTATTATTAATTTATGTTTTTTCTTATTAGGTGGTGCCGTGCTGGCTTGGAGAGTTCAAACATCTCTATCCATCTATTGACACTTGGCGCTAACGGTTATGCAAACATAATGAAATAAATTTGTGTTTTCGCTACTAATTATAATTTTTGATGTTGTGGCAAATGTTTAGTCATTTTGTTTGCACGGTGTAAGTGTGTCATAATGATTGATGAATACACATGATTCTTAGTCCTGTTAAGATTGGTGTTAATTGATACCATAAAGAAATCTCATATAGCACATATATATATATATATAAATGAATAAATTTATAGTTTGAGTGCATGCACAAAATGCAAGTTGATGTTGTATATATGAATTGAAAAGAGCTGCAGAAAAGGTT
>CM008340.1:15965129-15979743 GCA_002525835.2 Ipomoea batatas
TATTCTCTGTTATGTGCTTTTAAGTGACACATACAATGATACAAAACTGAATCTCATTCAATCTTATTTTGGCTAAAAGTGAGAATTTAGCTATATTGTAGTCAATTATATTCCCAGTTTTAAGTATGTATGCATTTATCTGAAAATTCTACTATTCTAGTACAGTGGATGAGCTCAGATCCTAATTTTGCTTTGACAACAAAGCCATGGTGCAACAATTATTATGCTATTCCCCAGATGTTATACTGTAATCATATTTCATGTCTTGAATAATACTCTAAAAATGAGTTTCATATGATCATATCATTATCTGTTTTCCAGGACTTGAGTACATTGCTTAATTTGATTTTCTGAGTTTGTTTTATATAAACAGCTGAATAAAACGGTTTTCTGAACTCTGAAGTGCTCTGATGATGCATTTTATGAATGGGCACAGTTGGGTTTAAATTTCTTGATCCTCTTTTTCCAGGAAAAGGATATTAGCTTAAGTGGTGAGCATGTGAGAGAGGGACTGAGTTGTGTGATCTCAGTCAAAGTACCTAATCCTGAATTTGAAGGACAGACTAAGGTAAAAGCCAGACAAATGTTTTATATAGGAATTAAATACCTTGAGATTTTTGGCGCAGGAATGCACTTTGACCAAGATTGGGAGGTTTGTCCTGCAAATAGTTTATGGTTCCAAGTTAATTAATTACTTTGTATTTTCTATTTGAAGACGAGGTTGGGAAATCCTGAGGTGCGAAAGGTTGTTGAGCAATCTATTAATGAGTATCTTTCTGAATTCTTGGAGTTACATCCAAATGTGCTTGATTCAATTCTTTCCAAGTCTCTTAATGCTCTAAAGGTACCTTAACTTTTAAAAGCTTTCCACCTTGTTCAGTTTTGGGCATATCATTGATTTATATTCTTGCTTGAAAATGTTGCTTGTTCATCTGCATGTATTTTACACGTTTTGCCTAATTTGTTCGTTTAGGCAGCCCTTGCAGCGAAGAGGGCTAGGGAGTTGGTGAGACAAAAGGGTGTCTTAAGATCATCATCTCTTCCTGGGAAGCTTGCTGATTGCTCGTCAACAAATCCAAAGGAATCTGGTACATGTTGTTAAATCTTTTAAGAAAAGTCAATCATGAAACTAAATGAATGGATTTTGGTTTTACATGAACTTTTCCATCCATCATATTCACCCATATCACATTAAACATTAGATTGTATATGGTCTTAAGGTGTTTGCATTTCAGTTCCATTATTTCCATAAGAAAGATATACTTTATGGAAATTTTGAATTATCAATAACAATGGCACAATGCTGAAGTAATTGGCCATTTTCCTAATTGCAATCAGTAGTTCACATTAAATGAACTTCGGAGTGGGAGTTTGTTGCACTTAGACTCTCATGCTTACAATTAGCATATTTGAATTTCCAGGCTTTGGTTAACTAAATTGCTTTATTTGGCCATGATTGTATTTGAAGTTTTCTAAGCAGCAGTTAATTATATGAATTTAAGATTTGTACCATGTAATGTTCTCATTTCTTTTGTAGTATCTATCAATGAAATAGAAGCAAAAAAAAAAAAAGAGTAAATAAATAAATAAAGAGATCCTATTCATCTGAAATTTTGTTTGTGACTTTTTGCATCTAAATCAAAGATCATCTGAATTTGGTATTGTGTTTCCTGAAATAGTAGGGTGTTCAATCATTAACCCTAGAAATATGTAGCAAGTATGTCACTACTTTTGTTTATTGTGCAGGTCACTAAATTGCGTTTGCATTAGTCTATTGCAAAATTTTAGTCTAGTCATTTTAGATACCAATTGACATTTTGATTTAACTACATTCTACCATCTTTGATAATTTAATAGCTTTTCTTTTAGTAGTAAGATGTACAAAATATTTTCACATGATCATGGTTATTAAAATAGTTTCTTTTCTGTCAAATATTTGCAGAGATATTTATTGTGGAGGGGGATTCAGCTGGTGGAAGTGCTAAACAAGGCCGTGATCGGTGGTTTCAGGTGACAGTTCTATCTGTTTATCACCCAGGGATTGGTGCCCAAAGTGACCAATTTGGCTAGAATGGTTCTCATGTAATTTTTTCCTTTTCAAAATATCCAAACTCCAGCAAACGGCATATCAACTCATTGCTTTGTGCAGGCCATTCTTCCTTTACGGGGTAAAATTTTGAATGTTGAAAGAAGGGATGAAGCTGCTATGTACAAAAATGAAGAGATTCAGAATCTCATTCTTGGTCTAGGACTTGGGGTGAAGGTAATATGTTCATCTTTTTCTTTTTTCTTTTTTTCTTTTTCTTTTTTTTGGGGTGGGGGTACATAATTCCAGTTTTTCTAGTAGAACTTAATTTGTCTGATTCAATCTTCTCATTTCAGGGAGAGGATTTTAAAAAGGAGGCTTTGCGTTATCATAAAATTATAATTTTGACAGATGCTGATGTGGATGGTGCTCATATTCGCACACTGTTATTGACGTTTTTCTATAGATATCAGGTTGGTCCCTTCCATTGCGTCTAGTAACCCAAAGACAGAAATGATTTATAAGAAACGTAAATATGCTTGAAGGACTGCAAAGGATTCTGCTCTCAAACTTTTTTATTGTTAACAGAGGGCTTTGTTTGACGAAGGGTGCATTTATGTGGGTGTTCCACCTCTGTACAAGGTTTGATCTCAAAACGAAAAAAGCCGTTGTATGTTTTGAAGTTTACCAGTTATTCATTTTTCCTTGTTCTTGATTTGTTCAGGTTGAGCGGGGAAAACAAGCGTACTATTGCTATGATGATGCAGAGCTTAAAAAGCTCCGGAGTTCATTTCCCTCAAATGCTTCATATAACATCCAGAGATTTAAAGGTGAGATTGCACTTTCCGGAATTCTAGAAATCCAAATAGGCAACAAAATTATTGTTGTACTCTAAATGGCAACAAAATGCAGGATTAGGTGAGATGATGCCTGCTCAGTTGTGGGAAACAACCTTAAACCCAAAGACTCGGCTTTTAAAGCAACTAGTGGTCGAAGATGCAGCTCAGGCAAACTTTGTTTTCTCCTCGTTAATGGGTCGTCGGGTAAGTGAACCCATACTCTATCTTGGATTTGATCTGTCTATCGGTTCCGAGATGACACTGATGGGAGTTTTACTCCATAAGAGTACATATATCATTTTCCTTCGAAATATAAGACAACTGAGATAAATAATGGTATTTGTGTTGTTTTCTTTATTTAGTGATCCTAATACATTTCATTACAATCTCCTTTGTTGGTGAAACAGGTTGATGATAGGAAGGAACTGATAAAACATTCTGCAAGCAAAATCAACTTTGACAAGCTTGATATTTAGACTTAGCAAAAACACCAACTATTCTCGGAGAAATGATCAAAACTCCTTGTTTGTTGTAGAGGCCTACGAGGAATCTTTTAATTCCCTCGAGATTCCATTCTTCTATTTTTGAAAGATATTGAAGTTTTCGTTTTCTATTGTAAAATAGTAAATGTATTTTGACTTAGTTATTTCCTAATTTATAAATTATAAAAATATTTCTAGTCTAATTATTTCTTTTTCTTTATCTAAAAATACACATGCAAAAAATATGAATGGTATGTTTTGAGCTGTTAAAGCATACTAGCATAATTTTAGTGGATGAGAAATCTAACTTAAGACTCACTTTCAGTGGTGGGAAGTTTGATTCCTACTATAAACATTAGTCTCAAATTTTTATTGATCCTTTAACTCTTAAAAAAGTAAAACTACTTAATGCTATTAAAATATTACTCCGTACTTACTACATTGGTATTTTAATTTTTTTTTTAAGTGTTTCTACTATTTTACAGGTGAAATACTAAAATTAAAAAAGTGCATAAATATAATACAAAATATCCATATACTAAATAATATTTTAATAAAATCTAATAATTTTGTTAATACAAAGGTTAAATTTGTATTTTTTTAATAAATTTGAGGTGTATATTACAATTTACAACAGTAAAAATTTAGGAACTAAAACGACAGACAATTAATAATTGAGAGGTTAAAAATGTATTTTTTCCTAAAACAATTATTATGTATGGAAGTGGGTCAAATGGCACTCGACAAAAATATGCACTTCATCAAATCATGCTTTGATGATACCATATAAAGTTTCACCCTTCACTTTTGTAGTTTCTAGGTAGTAAATAATTATGTGATCAGATTCTTGCAGGAAAAACATGATATAACATATTAAACATCTCAAGTCCAAACACTGCAAAATCATAATAACAGTTCTCAATCAGCCTACAACTAAATGATCAATCCAATATCTCTGACACTGCTGTCTTTCTGAATCCATCAACTTGAGCCATCATGCCAGCCAATGCTCTATTTGGGAATATATTATCAGCCTTCAATCTCTCACTCATCCCATAAGCAGGAACCTTGGCATTTATATAGGCCTGAATGAGTGTTTGGAACTGTTTAAGACGAGATGTGTAGCCGACCTGTCTCATTCTGTAGAATATCTTCTCAGAATTATGTACGTCGCCTCTCTTCGCGTATTCCTCCATGATAGTAATATAAGATCTCAACAATGGCTTCCTTTGGCCCTTCTCTCCAGCCTTTTTCAATATAGAATCGGCTTTTTCCACTTCTCCGGCATTGCAATAAAGCTTAATAACTGCATCCCAAGTTAGTGGCCCAATGGGAAAATCACTCTCTCCCATCTGCTTCACAAGCTCCTTTCCTTTGGCCAACATCTTATTATCTGCATAAGCACTCAATAAAGTATAATAACCTTTTGAGATGGAATTTTTCGCCTTTTTGTATTTGTTTACCAATATATCAAAGACATCTTCTGCCTCCTCAATTTTCTTCAAACGTCCCCAAGCTTGAATGCCGGCCACGCACTCATCTATCTTTGGATTGGATTTGCAAACTTGCCAGATTCTGCTGACATCCTCAGCCATGCCAAGGGAAGCATAGAGTGGGAGCAAAATTTGGCATGCCCAACGATTTTCCTTAATATTCCCTCCTTCCATCTTCTTCAGTACAACCTCGGCTTTTTCATTGCAACCTGCAGCAATGTAGTGCTTGGCCAAGAGTTGATTTATACGGATATCAGGTTCCAATCCCTCGTCTTTCATTGTCTCTACAATCTGCTCCATGCCTTCTATATCATTGACTTGGCCCTTGGTATCAATCAACATTTGGTATGTAAAGTGACTTGGTTTCACATTTTCTTTGTCCATTAGTAAGAGAACATCAGCAATCTTCTTCTTGTCAGTCCTTTTGTATAGAAGAAGCAACTGGTTGTAAGCAAAGCATGTAATTGGCATCTCAAGTTCCTTCATTTTATTAAATACCTCTTCTGATTTTTTCACATTGACTGCAGAAACAGAATTAGCTAATAGAGTTCGATAAACAACTTCACTAGATGGAATATGCTGCATATAAGCCTCTGCTCTTTGTAAACCACGGACTTTGGCAATTAAATCAACACGACAAGCAAAATCTCTCTCAGTAAAATCAATCTTCTTTGAAGACTCCAACCACTCAGACAACTGCCAAAAGTAAGAATTAGGGTAGAGCCAATAGTTTTTTTTTTTTTAAAATGCAAATCATAGAAGGATGGACTAACAAAAAATGCTATGTCAGGGGCTCTTCGTATTTTGTAAAAGCTAAAGCTCATATCACAGAAGTAAGATTTAGAAATAAAAAACAGACCTTTAAACGCAGGCCACCGAGTCTAGAATGTGTGTAACAGCTACAAATGGTAAATTTTGCAAAAGAATAGAGATTACCTGCAAGGCTTTTACAAACATACGCCTTTTACGAAGGTTAGTCAAGGCCACAGCCACTTCTAAGCGGGTAACTTCATTTCCTTCCTCCACCCATTTATTCATGACATTACTAACAGATGATGCTGGATTATCCAAAATTGCCTTGAACATTTTTGATGTAACTCTTTTCCTGGGAGACTTTTTCTCACTGGTTTCAGCTTCAGTGTCAGATAAGTTTATTAAGTCCTTAACATCATCATTAATATCCTCTTCGGAGAGGTCTGACTCGGAGACTAACTCCTCATTATTATCTGCAATGTCCTTTTGGATTGCTCCAGATGTGGCAGGATATTCAAGATCGGAAAACCCATCCAGCTCATCGTCTTCTCCTCCACTGCTCTTTGTGTCTGCCTGTGAAGAGAAGCTGCGAATTTCCCAGACTGCTGCAGGTGAACTACGAGCTGTCTTGTGAAATTTTCTTAAAGATAGAAACCTATCAGTTACCGCTTTAGCAGGCCAATAAACTCCAGAATCACAGTCTTCTAAGCAACGATTTGATATACCCAATCCAGGAGACATAATTCGAGTATTTTGTATGCTCAATCCTTGCTTCCTGACATAATAATCAATAGCCAATTTAGTTAGTTTTAGTGAATACATATTCTTATAAATGAGATTTTTTAAAAGCTTTTAACACTTAGGTACAAGTCACTCAAAAATCATTGACAATTTAGTCTAGCATCCAGGTTAAGTTCAATTAAATAACTATGGATGATATCTGCCAGACCGATTACGAACTTTATGCCTAATCAATGATATTAAAACACACACACACACACACACACACAATCTAAAGCATCACATCAGTATTTACAAAAACAACAAGACTACGTAAATGCAATGACCATAGTTGAATTTATGAATGCACACACGTGCATATATATATGAATTAAAATGAAAGTTCATACTGAATGGGAAAACACGAGATTACCTGAGGGAAGAAGAAGCTCGGCGAAGTGCCCACATGGCGATTGATCGTAGAGGAGCCCTGCTAGCTGAAATCCAACCTAAAGATTGCTACTTTTACAGAGAGGAGAAGAAGGAGACTGAAGGCCTAAACCCTAAAACCCTAACAACCGCTTTGCATTTTATATGGAGTATATTTTAGACGAAAAGGAAAAAAAATCAAAATGTAGAGACACCCCTAGAGTTTAACATATTACCTATATAGCACACTTTGTTATACTATATTTCAATTCAGTACTAACTAAATATTCCGCTATTTTATGGTCGCGAGAGAAATTCCTGGTAAATTTCGCTCATGTATTATTAGGTAAATCACACTGGAAAGTGCTAGCTTCACTGTGAGGATATTGACAATAATCAAACGTGTTCCTTTTTTTTTTTTTTTTTTGGTATGTAAATCATGTTCTATTCCCTCAACGAAACATTTCACAAAAGTGAAGTTTATTATGTGCATAAGTGAAGTTTATAGTTTGTTTGCATCTATTTTTATAGTTTGTTTGTTATTACACAAAAGTGAAATTTATTATGTGCACACTTTGGATAGTGGCATCATGTTTCGATTGTTATCCAAACAAAGAACACTGCTTCATTATTGTTCCAAAATAAGATGAGGCATTCGAGGGCATCAAAATTCCTAAATTTTAATATATAAGTGTATGTACTTTGATAGTGGGTTTGTTTTTATTGCAAATACTTATGTACAAACATTTAAAGACTTATATGTCAAAGACGTATTATGTGTACAAGTGCATGTACTTGCAAGAATAATAGGATAATAAAAGGGCTAAGGTGAAATATTGAATAAATGTGGGTATAATTTTCAATTTTCACAAAATAAACGACAGGTCAGCGCAGCAAGCTTGAGCATTGAGGCCTCATCCATATCCAAATATCTCTCCATTTACGGAGTAATCTTCTCAGCTTCGTCTCCAAGCGACTCAAAAATCAAATTCGAAATTTCGAAGAGTGCATTCATTCACAAGGTTTATTCTTTTAATATTTCATTTTTGTTTTCAATTTCTGCAACCCTAAGTATCATTTTCTACAAATTAATAATTAAATTGATCAAGTATTTCGTCAATTTCATTTTGCATTTTTTTTAATAATAAATTTGCTTGTGTATCTGAAGCTTTTGTGGTCTGTAACGAGGATTCTCAGCTGAGAAACTGTGGATTTGGTTTTGATAGGGATATATCTGCGGATTAAGGTTTTAGGTTTAACTATGGACTCGGATGGGCACAATTCAGCCCGGGAGAAGGTTGGTGCTGCCGGTGCTTTTCGCAGGCCGTCCAACGATGCCGCTAATCGGAAATATCGACGTCGGTCTCCAGTTGGCGAATCATCCTCAGACGGTTAGTGAATAGATTTAGTTTCAATGGTACATGATGTATTTCCTTCAAAGTAATTGACTCACACGTTGTGCTTCTAAGGATTGCTGTGTAACTTATTAATTGTCTTTTGTTTTTAGTGTGTCAAATGATTTGTCAGTGGTGAATTGGTAATATAGCTTAATTTCTCTTTGTAATGCACTTTGGAAATGGAATTTGTATATTTGGAACTTTGGGCTGGTAACAAGTTTGATTCTGCCACTATGATATAAGTTCTAAATTCAAAGAGCTTCTAAGGAAGACTATAATTATTAGTATCTATAGTTTGGAAGTGAGGCTACTGAGTGCTGACTAATAGATATTGGTTGGAAAAGGAGAAAGAAGAAGGGGTGGGATGGGGAGAAATTAGATACAGAGTACTTGATATGCTATTTTTTACACTGGCTTTCTGATCTATCCCATTTATATGCAATTTAGTACTTATACTTTCCTGTTCATTATTGTGGAATGTGTTTGGATAAGATTGCTCGTGCTTTATGCAATGTAAGACTGTGAACTGGTATTTTTTACTCATTGATATATTGGTAAATGTAGTTGGCTTTTAAAATTATATATCATTTTACAGTTGTAATAATAGTGATGTGAAGAAATAGTGTTTAAACTGCTTTAATCATTAGTCATCATGGATCAACACTGCTTTGACAGAAATTGGTGCTTGGCTATTACAAGGGTGGAGAATACTTCCATCATATTCTTTCCATTTACAAGTTACAACTAATCTCCAAGAAAGATTCACTTGTAGGAGTCAGTTTGATATTTATTTGCCTTTTGTGTTGATGCAGGTAGTCCTGCCCGTGAGAGGAGCTTGAGTCCAGTTCCACCTACGGAAGCTTGTGAAAAAAATGATGATTCTCAGCGAAGGAAGGATGATGAAAGGGATTTAGGGAGAGACTCTGGTAGGAGTCAACATGGCAGGAGTGGTGAGTCGCGCAGACATTCTGATCGACAATCCTCTAGGAGTACTCATAGTCACCGCAGGCATGATGAGTATACAAGACATAGCAGGAATGAAGATAATGATGAAAGAGAGAATTTAAAATCATATTCTCATCATCATCGGAACTCAAGAGGAAGAGACTATTCTGATCACTCTAGGCAAGAAAATGACCATAGGTCGAGAGACTATCCACGTGATGTTGATAAATACTCCCGAGATAAGTATGGTTCTTCAGGGCACAGAAGCAGGGACAAGGAAAAGGAAAGCTCATCTCTCGAGTGTCAAAAGTACAAAGAAAAAGATTCATCATCTGATAGAATTGGGTCTGATAATAGGTATACTAACTATGGCATTGAAGATGGTAGGTCTGGAGAAAGGGATAAGCATAAGGAATATAGAGATAGCCGAGATGAGAAGACAGACCATAAGAGGAATTTAGGAGAGTATAATAAAAGTGATCACTCACATGCTTACAAAGAATCCAGGGGCCACCGCAATGAGTCAACTTTAAAAAAGGATGGCTCTGGCCATCGTCTAAAAGAAGCTGCTCTGCCTGATTATATGGAGTTGGATGGTGAAAAGTACACCAAAGAGGATAAAAAGAAATATGATGATGGGGAAAGGTTCAAGGAGCGGCAAAGTCGAGAAAAAGAGAAGTATGAGGACAGAAATTTATCTTCAAGTAGATCTCAGGAGTCTTCTGCAAAGAGGTCCAAATTTTACAGCATTGATGGTGGCAGCACAGAGCACGTAAAAGATGGTATAGTATAAATTATTTTCTCTTTTTTTCTTATTGGCAGATGAATCCTTTTTTATAATTTTGCATTTTTTATTAATTAATTTTTGAGCCAATAATGGCAGATGAAAAGCAGTCGTCAAATTCAAAACAAGGCCAAGTGCCTCCTGGTGAAGTCACTTTGGATCAGGGTGTGAAAGACTCTGATATAGATGCTGCAAAAGTTGCTGCCATGAAGGCCGCTGAATTAGGTATACTATTGATTCAGATAGTTTATATATCTTCTATTAACTCTCTTCTGCATTTTGTGAGAATGTAGCCATGAAATATCAAATATTAGCTAGAACTTGTTGAGCCCCAGATTGCCAGGATTTTTTATCCTCTTTTATCTCTTGATGGTCCATAAGTGTTGAGCAGTTCACCTAGAAATGTTGTTTCTTCTTAAGCTGTTTGTCACTAACTTAGTTATGTATGCTCTAACCTTTATGGATATTTACCACAAATGTTGATGGAATCATTGGAGTTGGGCATGAGAGTTGTATAATTTTCTGATGACATGGAGTTCATTGGAAGTTCTTGATGCAGTTTTACTTGCCCATCAATTTGTCATTAACATGTTTTTTGTTTCTTGTTTCAACAATTGGAATTAAATTACAGTTAATAGGAATCTTGTTGGAACCGGTTACATGACTACTGATCAGAAGAAGAAGCTGTTGTGGGGAAGTAAAAAGAGCACAAATGATACTGAAAAGGTAACTATAGTCCCATCATCCTGTTTCCTTCTGTCTTCAAGATCCAGCATATTCATATTAGAGGGGATAGGTTGCACATCACATACATGGACACCTTAAAAAGTTCTATTAATGCTGCGTGGCAACTTCAGTACAAAATTCCAAATGAACAGTGCAGCTAAATAGAACCAATTTTGATATTGCCTGCACCACCGAGCACATTATTAAGCTCTAATTTTGGTATTCTTATGCTGTATGTTATTCACCGCATTTATTTCTTCTGTGTGTTTCATTCAAAATGAATAGTCAGCTCATAACTGGGATACATCAACATTTGGTGACCGTGAACGACAGGAAAAATTCAACAAACTCATGGTAATTTCCCTATGTTTTTGTTCTACACTTTACATCGGTCAGTTAAACATAATTCTTCTCAGTGTTGGCTGCTCCTTATTTAGCTATCAATCTATCATCTTGATGTTTTATATTTTCATACATACTAACACACTTTTAGAGTCTGAGGTTGCCTTGGTACATATGGCCAATTGTAGGGTGTGAAGGGTGATGCCAAGGGGGAGCTGAAACCGGACATCCATGATGCAGAGAAGCAAAAAGAGCTTCAGATAGACTTGGAGAAGCAGTACACTGCTGGGCTCCGTCGAAGAGATGGCCGCACAGTTGGACTAGGACTCTAAGCATACGACTTGATTATCTAGCACGTTCATCCACGACACAAAGAAGCAAAGGGAGCTCCAGACGGACTTGTAGAAGCAGTACACTCCATCGAGGAGATGGTCGATTTGATTGTCTGGTGTGTTCATTAAACCGTAGCAAACACATTATTGTACTATTTTGCACGTATGATGTTTCTTGTGGTGCTGGACATCCCTAATCTTAGTCTATAGAGGGATGCTTTTTGGCTAAGATAGATATGCAGCTCAGAATTGCCTCCTGGTGAGGATTATTAACAAAGCATTTATATTGACATAAATTTGATAAATGTTTTGTTCAATTTTATGGAAAGAATTGCAGTCTTGTGGAGTAGAAGATAGAAGAAAGCAAAAGCAAAAGATACAACAAATTGAAGACAAAATGCTTCCAAAATGCAAACATATAAAGCAACAACATTATCCTGTGAATAAATATGGTTGTGGGTAACAGGATATGATGACCCCCAAAATCTTGTACCCTAATGCTTCTATAAAGCTTTCATCTCATTTAATCTTTCTTTTATCTTCAATAAAAGAAAGAAAGAAATCCACTAAAACTTGTACGTATGTTATTGCTTCACTTTGTTATCAGTCTCTTTTCCAAGATTCTTTTTGTTTCTTGGTGGATTCCATGCAACAATGTTGCAATCACGCTTTCATCCAACAAATGGATGAAACTCTAAATCTCATAGTGCATGCAAATTGGGAACCATTAAACAAATTAAAACATTACAAGATTTCTTATATTGAAAAACAAAAAATGTCTAGATCAGACAAATTTTTATTAATTTTCAATTAGAGACATTATCTAAGAGTTATATGTGTGCACGCATGTATACACACACATATATATATACATGTGAAGGAGTTAAGAATTGAACCTAATCTTTTATGCGCTCGTGTATATACGTAAAGAAGCTCTTGTTTTTATATGTATATTATAAAACTAGAAAGTTGGTCCATGGTTGCACTTGTAGGGGACCCCAACCACTAGTTTAGAAATGGGTATCTATGATTTGGATTGCAATTTAAGCATGTAAAATGTTAACACCTATTGGCTTGGAAAGTAATGGTAGCCAATGGTAGTCAAAAGTATTACTAGTTTTCTTTTTCTTCTTGATTGCATATATTGATTATTTTAGTTATTTCTTATTTTGTCACTAATTTATACTAATAAACATAGTTGTCAAAATTTGGTTCAGCTACAGTGTGTTGGGTTAAGCAAAATGTAAATTAAGGGGTGTTTTGAAGGTGATGGAATCCATAAATAACAATCATAAATATAGTTTACGCCAGAATATTGTTTACATCAAAGACTATTTTCAACGGAAAAATAAATAAAATTTAAATTTTTTGTAGGCTCTCATACAATGTGAAAGTATAAAGTTTTCTTGCATTGTATTTTTGTGGATAATATTGAACGGTATATAAATCCTATATTTATACAAGCATTAAGGTAATTAAATTCCTATTAGGAATAGGTATAGGGTTTTAACAAAACGAAATTGAAAATCCTAGATTTGAAATAATGTTTGCAAGAAATGTCATATCAATACTTTCCATTCATGTTGACAAAGTTGTCGGAAACAACCTTAAACCGATAAACTAAACAAACTTTTAAAATAATCCATGGTTGAAAATACAGGCAAACGTCGTTTTCTCTTTGTCAATGAGTCGTTGGGCAGATGAAGGAATACCCTATTTTAAATTTGATCCATCCATTCCTAGCTAGCTTTTGAGCAATTAAATGCAGTTCTCTATGCACAAGATGTTATTAATTGCTACTATTTGCGTTTACGCCAGCAAAATCAACTTTGACAAGCTTGATATATTTAGAGTTGATAGAAACATGTACCATTCTGAAAGAAACAATATTTGTACGTTCGTGTACAGTGTACAAGTTATTACGGAGTACATAATTTGCAAAACCCTATGAAGATTACTTTCTTGATTTGAGAAAATTTTTGATAGCTTCAACAACATTGTATAAGTCATACTCGTATTTCACCCGTCTTCTTACTTAATGAGTCACTAAGTTACTGTGATTAACTCATTTACAATGACTCATCCATCCTTTACCAAACAGTAAAAATTCAATCATTAGCTTTGAGTATGGAGCAACTTTAAATCTCCAAGTCAACTGTTCCACCGTACCCCTGAGGTTTACTGTGTTTGACGGTTGAAACCCGGTACACAAAAAAAAAAAACCAATTGTGTTTTTTTAAAGGGTTTTTTACATGCCATGTAGGATAGAGGGATAAGCTCAGTGGTGGAGCCACAATGGGGACAGTGGGGCCGCTGGCCCCACTCACCCCACCCTATATATAGCCCTTGTTTATATATATGTATGTATAATACAATTTTAGTCTTTAGATATAAGCATATGAAAACGGATATAAGTAAACAATTGACTAGTTAGTTGAGTTGGTTGCGGTGCGTTTTTACTTAAGAAAGGGCTAGGGTTTGAATCCTGAAAGCTCGAATCCACAACCTCCCATAAAAGGGAGCAACTTGGTGCTACCTCTTTTATGTTAAATCACCGTACTCTCTAAAAAATCACTTTTAGAGATGCTTTAAACTCATTTTTTTTTCTCACTTTTTCACCATCCAATCCAAGTCACTTTGGACACATGCATTATGCATACATTAGAGCAATATAATGGTTAATTAATTAATGCACCAACTAGCACAAAATTTAATTTTAATATGCTCCATTTCCTAGTGTTGAGGGTGAGATAAGATTTGTGCAGGCAGGCATTTAAGCCCACAAGCCTCATGGTGTGTCTGTGGTCCACCCCCTTTGAGTGTGTAGTTTAGCAGCTTTGTGGAGTGACTTTTGGAGAATTAAGTTAATTACGCAAATTAAAGCATAGTAGTGACATTCTTTCATCCTCATTTCACTCATCACTTCAATTTTATTTCAATCTTCAACTGTGACACCAACTTTCCGTGACTCAAATTGAATCCATTCTCTGAATGCAGCCTTAAAGTAGCACATCAATCATCAAAGATAGTAGGAGTGCAATTCCAATAGATCTCAGTTATTTGACGTCTCGTTATAACCCATTATCTTAATATTCTGATTCTTTTAAACGTACCATCAAATGTAATGCGCCATTTATTTTTCAATTTTGTTTTTGGACCAATTGTTTTCTTTTATATTGGGTTATTATTATTTGGCTTAAAAGCATATTATTATGGCATTTAATCATATCAAATTAGTAATTATTACAGTATATTTGAATAGTACACCCAAAGTATTAAATCTTAATTTATGGATTACAATAGCCAAATACAATGTCTTTGATAAACGAAAATAAATACATTAACA
>CM008340.1:15997968-16013728 GCA_002525835.2 Ipomoea batatas
GAAAAATGAGCCAAACACACAAAGACAGTTTTCCAGAATACAACCAAACACTGGAAATCAAACTGTTTTCCGGAAAATGACTTATTTTTCAGAAAACATTTTCCATAAGTCATTTTCCTGCTTTCCAAACACACCCTTAAATGAAATATCATGAAAAGTCAATAAATATAAAAGAATATCTTTTTGGGTGAAATATGAACAACTAGGGGATAACGACACGACAAGATAACAAAACCCAAGGCATTTTGGTCATGGTTAGGGATTTTGAAACCTTGACATCATATCAAGGACCAATATATATGCCATGAAAAAAGTGATTAAAACATAACTTTCATATTAAAAAATTACGAGTTTGATTCTTGCCAACACTCTGGCATGTCGAACAGAGTCTTTTTAGCTGACTATTACATAAAAACGAAATTTACCCACTAAAAAAGAGAGTCTGATACAATGGTATATATACTCAAGAATATAGAACACAACAACCAACAAAATAAGTACTAAGGAATTGAGTGCACAAGGAATACACCTGCCACCAAACCTCATTTCAGCATGGTGCTGTTTACTAACCCTACATACATTCTGTCATATAATCTATCTCTTCTGTACATTCATTCCTCTATGCTTCATGGCATCACATAATCAAAGAAAATAAAGTAAAAAAAAAAAAAAAATTCCCAAAAAAAAGAAAAACCAAAAAAGATTGCATACTGACAAGTGAAGATGTTGCAGCTTCTTGATCTTCAAGTGTGCTTCTCAGGAATACTTTTTATCTCTGAGAGAGAATGATCCAAACACAGAAAGGCCCGAGGTAGCCCGCGAAGTTATAGTCTTAAGCTTTTTGAAGGGCGCGGGCAGAAAGACCATGCAGAAGGCGAACGAACCCTAAGAAACTGAGCTTTCCATCCGAGTGTCTAATCCAGTCCTGCAGAACTACGTGAACTGGAACCGAAGGGCTAAGGCCGAGCTCCTGTATATAGAACAATGGATATGGATACAGAAATGAACACGAGATGGAGAACGCTAATTTGGCGAATGGATTCTTTAAAAGAATATAATTTCGTAGATCAGAGAGAATCGAAGAATGTGTTCCATCTCAACTAAAAGTTTTAGTATTTATATACGCTGCTCAACACACCCCCTCAAATGTGCGGGCTGATTACTTATAGTTGAACTGCACATTTATTATTTATATATAATTATATATTATGCTCAACCGAGAGAGAGGAGAGGGGGTAGAGAGCATACCGAAGCGAGTTCCTCGATCATGATAGGCCTGTTTCCGTCCTTCTCAAAAAACTCGTAGCCACGTCGAGCATGCTGCTCCCAGCTGTCCATTCCTTCTAGCTGATGAACACTTATTGCTGCAGCACAGAATTCTTCGAAATCCATTTTCCTATATTGGAGAGAACTCACCTGCACAAGAAACAAATACTATTTAAGCGAAAAATTTCTATCCCTTCGTGAATTTGCTGTAAACCGTAAAGAGTGACATTTATAAACCACACCTAGGAGTAAAGAGTTTCCTAAAGAATCTTACCGTGTTGACAAAATCCAAAACCCTCGAATCCTTCATTGCATCAGTAGCGAACTTCGCCATAGCCTGCCAAATCACATTTCAGTACACACGAGAAATTATTTAAAACGACTGAAACAAAGAAATACTAACGAGCTGCTGAGTAATCAATCGAAAACGACGGGAAAAGGGGATAGAGAGAAGCAGAGGTCTAACCGTTTTGAAGTTCTGTAGAGATACACATCCGCTTTTGTTTGGCCCTAACGATGTAAATTGTTCCCGGAGATAAGCTAATTGTTGTATGGTTAATGTCTTTGCAAGAGCCTGTCACATTAGCAGATCCGAAACTAGCAGTCACATTTCGAGAACCGTTATCAGGCAATGCAAAACACGGGGACACGATATATCCTTTGCATTTTGGGTTCTTTAAAACATTAGAACGATTAAATTTGACAGGTCTGGTTACGTACCTTCAACGCTGTTTTTCGTAGAGACGAGGAACATATGTAAGCTTTTACAAGCTTGTATACAATCGTATCCAGAGGTATTTTGATATCATGGTGGCCCGCTAACCAAGGATGACCTAAACAGAACAAGGAAACAAAAACGCTCGTTAATCCACACTCTAGAGTGCATCACATCCCGAATTCCGATATTACAAAAAAGGAAGATCGTGTGCCACATACTTAAGTAAAAGGCTAAGCAAAGTCGCTAAACATATAACCTAATTGCCAAATAAAATTAGCTCTTTGAAAGTGGGAAGTAATTCATAATTATAATCGTAAACAACTTACTAAGAGCCTGAGCAGCAGTTAGCCTCTTGCGGTAATCCTTGTTCAACAATCTCTTAACGAAGTCTACTGCATCGGGAGACAAATTGGGCCACGGGGCTTCATCAAAGCTTGGATCAGCCTTCAGGACCGCCCGAAAGATTCCAGATTCTGTCCGTGCCCAGAAAGGTCGGCTTCCACAAAGAAGAATATATGCAATGACGCCTATACTCCACATGTCAGCTTCGGTTCCATATGATCTATGCAAGACTTCAGGGGCCACGTAATATGCGCTTCCAACAATATCATTTAGCCTTTCATCTGCAACACAACGTCTTCCATCACTGTATATTCTAATGATCGGAAAATAAGCAAAAAGTTAAGAAATCTAGGCATGGACTTACCCGGTTTTACATAATCAGAAAGTCCAAAATCAATGGCCTTTAGAGGAGAACGCTCATCCTTCGATGTAAAAAGAAAATTCTGAAGCAGAATTTCAGAGAGGAAAAATCAGCCAAACTAACCAAGATAGATAGGACAAAAGAAACTCAAGTACTCAATTCAATCTCAATCTAGTTCGGTTCATTTCTTGGATAAAAAAGATCATTCGTCTCAAATGGATACAAGCACGAGGCAAACAAGATAAACCCATAGTCTGGCTAGGGTTACAAAAAAAATCGGGACAGATGAAGACGTAGTAAATAGAGCCGAGCTATCTTACAAATGGATGCAACACACAAATTAGGCCGGTTTGTCTTGGAAATAGTCAATTACGATGAATACCTTGGCAGTTTACAAGAAAATAAAGTAGAGTAGAGGCTATAGAAATTGTGCACCTCGGGTTTTAGGTCTCGGTGAACCACTCCTTGAAGATGACAATATGCAGTCACGTTTAGAATCTGCACCATAACAACTTTAGCATCTTCTTCCGAGTATTTTCCACCCCTTCATTTCAAACAAAATAAAATTAATAATCAAGAATTAATAAATTGAAGTGTTAGAATTTAGGAAAAGATGTGCCCCCGAAGGGACCAAAAATAAAAGATATGCACCTAGAAAGTATCCTGTCGAGTAATTCCCCTCCTTTACATAACCTGTTAGATCGAAAGAAATAAAGAGTAAGAACACTGAAAACCTTTGATGGGAAATATATTACCACAATACACCGCAAATTGTTTAGGCTTCTGAATCACAGTAAACATTGCCTACTTTCATAGTAATTAATATGAGCAGAAATCTTAATTAAAAATTACAGTATTCTCATAGAGAATCCAAAATTCTTCGAACTTACTCCATTACTATATAGACATTTTCTTCATCATCATATGCATCATAGAAATGCACTAGGTTTCTATGTCCCGTTAATGCACGCAGTATATTGACTTCTCTCCTGACATCTTCTATAGCAATTGCTGTAGTCATCTGCAAAAGCATTCCTCGGTAAGAACATCATAAGACAAGAAAAAACTCGTTTCACATGGTCCATAGATAACAAAGCATTTAGCGAAAACAAGGTCAATGAACTTTAAGGAAGAGAGAGAGAGAGAGAGAGAGAGAGACTTTCCACTCTCTACTAAGAAGTGAGAAACTTTAAGGGAGAGAGAGAGAGAGTGGCATCAGTAAACAAGAAATTGCAAAGATGACTATCACTGGGATAGACTCTTTTTTTTTTTTTTTTTGATACATTAGGTTTCCTAGCTTAGGCCAGACTAATCCTAAGCCCCCGGAGGTTCAAACCCCCACATTGCTGCTAGAGCAAGACTTTAGGGTGATTGGTTGAACCAACCGAGCTAGCCCCGTGGAGCAAGACTTTCTCATAATTCTCATGATGGTGTTTCTCCAGTGACTATTGACTCATTCGCAATCCCAAATTCACTAATACAGTGATTTCCATGTATATGAGCATAAACACAGTGCTAAACCAGCTACATTGGCAAGGAATGTGGTAACTTCCTTATGCCATCAATCAAATTCCAAAAACAAAAACATAAAAGCTTAGACATGATTAGATGAAAAACATTATCAAACTAGTGAGAATTTGGCAGAGGCAGAGGATCCACCTTGAGGGAAGGAATAGAAGGTAAACAAATAGAAGAAGAGAAGAAAACACATCATCATTGCAATATTCCTAAGTATTTAGATTTAGCCCATAGCAACAAATTTGATTAAATCTCATTAACCAAAAAACTAAACTAACAGCAACAACAATAATGTCCTCCAGCAAGATTCAGCAACCAAATCATATAAAATGCAAGTAAAAGTCAAAGATTATGAAAAGTGAGTATAAGAACACCAAAACCTTTGATTTTTGGATGACTTTGACTGCCACATCCTGGCCCTTCAAGCTCCCTTTCTTTCCCTTGGCAGCACAAGTATACCCAAAATGCCCCCTCCCCACTTCTTCCCCAAGCTCATAATGGCTTTCAAAATTCTTGGAGAAGCCAAAGTTTTTATCCAGCCCAATTTCACACTCACTCCCTTCAGGGATTGTGGCCTCATTAGGCTTCACTGAGCCATGTCTCCTGGCAAGCAATGCCTTTATGTGCTTGGCTGGTGAAGGTGGTGGGAATGGCCTCTTGAACAAGCGCAGAGGGGTGGAATTAACACTGGAATTAGCAGGTGAGTTCTTGAAAGCACTGGGCAGTGGGCTTGGGCTGTAAAAGGGGAACTTTGGAGTTTTTGAAGTGTGAGAACTCCATGAAGGCTCATTCTCATTGGGGATCACTGAGTCCTCAGAGAACCTTTTCTGGGCTTCAATTGGTTTCCCATGACACAGTCCCATGGAATCAAAACCCAAAGTGTGCTAAAATTCACAAACAAAATTAATCACAGTTCAACAAAAGGGGAAAATTTTTAGAGCTTTCTTGATCTTTGCCAATAAGCAGGAGCAAAATGCACACAATAAACTAGACCATTAAGAGCCAGAAGTTGGAATTTTGAGGAAAGTTGAAATCTTGGAAATGGGAAATCCAGAAAGACGAGATTTTTTTTCGAGGCTATGATCAGCAGCAAAGAATTATTGGCGGAATTCGAGCTCTTGGGGAAAGAGAAAGCAAGGAGTTGAATTGCCAAGAAAAAGGGCACCACTTTCTGGTGAAATGATCAAATGCCAGAGAAACAAATCTCTATAAGGATTCAGGAATCAGGGAATTCAGCAGAGCAGAATTTAAGCTCAACAATGGAAAGAGATAAAGGCCAATTGAGAGTGGAAAGCAAAGATAATTCAACTATTCAAGAAAAGAGAACCAAAATCAACAAAAGAAACTTAATTTAGTAATTTCCAAGAACTAAGGTCAAGAATTGTCTGAAAAAAAAAGAGAGAAAAAGTAAATAAAGATGCTAAGCATAGGCCGCAAGAAAAGAGAGGTGAAGAGGGGGGGAAAAGAAAAGAAGCCACAGACCCACAGTGCCACACCACCCTCCTTCCTTCCTTCCTTCTCTACTTTTCCAAGCTTTTCATTATTATATATTTATTTAAATTTTATTACAATTTTCATTTTTGGTTGTTTCTGCCAAAAAACTATCATTTTTAGAGGTCCTATTATTAATTGTTATTAATAATTCTAGTGGGGTTTGAGGTTGGATCCTTCCAGGCTGTCCTAATTGAGAGAGAGGACAGAAGGGAGGTGGGAAAGGGTCTGTATTGTGGTTTCTTGTGTATACATCTGCAAACAACTAAGCTAACTAACATTTTTGAACTTTGACTATTTTTTGTTTTTGTTTTTGTTTTATGCCTTTTCAACTTTGAAATTATTGATTTTCCTAATTTCATGTGTCTCTCATTAATTTATTTTTTATCAAGCAAAATTATACTATAATTCTTTTCGAACTCGAGCTTCAGTCAAACTGTAATCAGGGAGCCTTTTGAGCATCTACTGCTCCCTGTAGCCAAACTCAATACAATACATGTCATATTGTCTATTGTTGTAAATCAAGATTAATTTTTGTTTTAGTTTGACATGAAGAATGCATTTGTAAATAATGGCTTAGTCAACGAGGTTTATATATATATATACCAGTTGGTCGGTTTTGAAACTGCGCAAAGTAAAAAAGAAAGGTTTGAAAGCTGAAAAAGCTAAGATGACATTATATAAACTTAAACAATCACCCAAAGTATGGTTCGACAATGTTCTTGTGCTAGACAGAACCAAACAATATTATAATATGATGCGTGCATTGGTATATAGTGGAGAAATAATATGAATTTGCTTGTTTCCAGGCTTCCAGTAACTATGTCGATTCGAATTCTACTAGAAATTTGAAGAGTCATTGAAGGACTTTGACCCGATCAATCAGGGCAACTCGAGATCTACCTCCTTCATGGACTTTGGGGGTAAACTCATGGGATTTAAATATAGTTTGGCAACTATTAAAAAATAAATAATATGAATTTGTACATGCATGAGAGTTTACTAGTCATTGTTGTGTATAAGGATACATTGAATAATTATGTCAAAAGCTTGTATAGTTCCAACCAATGTGATCATGAGATTTCAATTTGAAATTTGAAGGGCATCTTGGCATCATTATTGGTAGGTGCACATAGTTAAATGCATCACTTAAATTAAATCATATAATAATGCATTGAATAAGTTACATATGTTTCACAACTACTAGAGTTTGCTCAATAATAGGGTTCAAGTAAGCTCAAATACGGAATATATATGAATGCACATTTACATGATTTGCTAGTTAGCAAGTGAAATTGTTTGTTTGTTTCACATCAACCAAGTACAACAAATCATATACACTCATTGTTTGTTTATATATAATGACATAAAATTATATTAAAAGTGAAGTGCAAACAAATTTCACATTTAATTAATATAAATATATATAAAAAGTTTGAATATAATATATATAAAATCTATTTGCAATATAATGAATCGATTGTACAAGGCTAATTTTTCTTATTATTTGAGAGACAAGATTAAGAAAAATAATCATTACACATGCGTCATTTCGATCAAAATCTTAAATCAATCTGCAAAAGTCCCAATTATGAATCATATTAATAAAATTATTCACGAGATCTAACCAAATTAAAGCTAGATTGGAAATGTCAATTGCTCTATGTCCATCAAGAGTCTAATAAGTGTGCTAATTAACTAGATGGCAAAACTGATTTTAAGGATTTATTAGACACTGAAATACTCATGAATTTCATTGATTTATAGTTACAAAAATTAGTCATCAGAAAAATCGATCTAGCTTCCATCTAGTACATTATGGTTGTTCCTGGTGGCAAACAAAGCAACATTGATGTCACCTTGTCACAATTTATATAATTTGTTTTTCTAGTTCTTGGAAAAAAATAATATATGAATAATTATATTAGATAGCTCGAATGCAAATTAAAGTTGAATTAATTCAACCACACAAGTGCTACCCATCCAAATTTAATGTGAGTATAGATAGGCAATTAAAATTTTGAATTTCAAGATTGAATTGATGATCATCTATATTATCAAGCATGCAATCTCCACTAAGAAAAGCAGCATCATATCATGCCCTCAACATTATATTCTTGAGACACATATACACTACTTGAATCTCCATAGCCACACGCATGATCATAGGGAGAAACATTATTAAATTTAGGGTTTGTAATTAGCTTCACCAAAATATGATCTGATGAATAAGTTAGTTGACCTAAGTATGGATCCCTCATCATCTGGTTTCCTTAGTTCCTTTGCAATGATATCATAGAAATATTATGATCATAATTGTGTCAATATATGCTTTAATTTGCTTCAGTCATGCAATTGCTTGCACCATTAATCATAATCTCCATTACTATTTTATATATTAATAATTTAGAGTCAAGAGGTTCTTAACCATAACTCAACTGTCAACTAAGCTAGCCCCCCTGATTGCACATGCATGTGTAATAAATAAATCAAATTATTTAATTTTGTATGTATAGTAATATATATATATATATATATATAAGGTCAAGTTTCCGTGCAGACCGTGCTTCCCGTGGGGCCGTGCACCACAAAGTGTTCATAAATGCACCGTTAAGTATGGTGTATTTTTTAGTGTGTGGTGCATTTCCGAACACCGACCGCACGAGAAGCACTGTCCGCATTTGAACCAGCATATAATTAGATAAAAATGGAGATAAGAAAACGTAGGCCTCGTTTCGTATTTCAAAGTATGATATTGTGACATTAATGTCTTAGAAGGTATGCAGAAGATTGGTAAATTAGGGTTTTAGACTTTTGGCAATAGTTTGTAGTAGTTTAATTAGAATGAAGAAATACTTCTTTAGTAACGCAGCTACTATTGAGGGTGTGCATATGGTAACTTGCTCCTATGTAATAGCTCATAAATTACATATGAGAAGTAAATCACTCTAGAAAGATCTTATGTGATAGACTCGATCAGAATGATATTTTCTCCAAGATATAATCCTGCTTTTCAAAAGCATGGTTTTACAATTCTGGCAATGATTGTGTCAAAATTTGTATGTTCGTGCTGTTTCTCTGTAATAATTTTAAGTTTGACAAACAAAAGGTCAATGTTTAAAATATTCATTAGAAATAATCTTCTCTTTCTGTATCCACAGGCAGACAATATTATACCGTAATTACGTATAAGCAGCTTAGTACATACTTAGATTAAACCACTCATTAATTTCCTCAACATTGTATCTTCTGCTTGCTCATGTTGTCACCCATTTACTCAAGCAATCAAATTATATTTGTCTCCCACTTAGATCTAACCTAACAAAGTCCTAATCAAACTGTGAATTATTGATTGCAACATAACCACACATTGTTAATCACTCGACACCTTAGATATTAAGATGATGTGTTTTAATATTGGGAATTTGAACTTATCAAGAATAGTTTTGTGTATTTTAGTCCATTCGCATCGATATATTTAATTACGGTTTATTTTTTATTGACAATGACAGAAATTAAATTACGGGTATTAAATATAGGTTGCACATATCGAACTGATTAAGCCAATAGACAATTATCACGGAAAGTCAAATTGAAAACCTTATAGTTATCTAGCTCTGATCTTAGTGGTTCTTTGCCAATTAGAGTTGCAAAGCAGACTTCGCCCAAATTAAAACACACTATTAGCTAGGTAGTGACTACAGACTTTCTCATAAAAAAAAATCACGTGTACCTCCGATTCAAATCTAACTATTAATTAGTGTGATTAATACTGGCTGATATAGTAGCTAGGTAGCTTAGGATTTTTGCCAAGTGTATGTATAGTCAATAACCACTCTTGCAGCTCCATAATTGAACTATATATTAATGGCATACATGAAATGTCACACTAGGTTATGCAGGCCTATATATACATGCAATACTTTGGTGCTTGCTCTATTGCTAGCTAGTATAGGTATGGTTGACTATTCCTACAAAATAAATTTAATTACGGTTATATTTATCCCGATAATACTTTCTCATTTTCAAAAAGAAATATTACTGTCATGTCATGATATTCCATGCATATATATGGGTTCAGACTTTTAATTTATACCTTTTTTTGCCAAGACTTTTAGTCTAGTGGCATCCAGTTGCACTCCCATATGGAAGGAGTGAGTTCGAGCCTCAGTGGATGCGATATTAACTCTTTGTGCTTTAGTAGGTTGAGAAAGTAGTTATGAACATATACTGCATTGTAATAGAGTTAATAGTACTCAAAAAAAAAAAACTAACATCTTTTAGTACATTTTTTTGATTTGATTAGTAAATAAATTTTTAAACTCATATTGTGAAGGTGGGGTCGACCAACTCATGAGCATCTATTTTTATTAAAAGAATTACACTTTAATCCTGATGGCATCGGGACTTAATTGTTGGATGAGATTAATCACGAGACAATATAATAAAAGAATTATTTTAGAAATATATATAACTGGTGAGAAAATGTAATTTAAAAAAAAAATAGAAATGATAGTGTGGATTCCTGTAGAATAATAATTAGGCAGGTGTTAGCTTAAGAACTATAAATATGTACTAATTAATTGTGATGACAACGCAATATAATGTGACGGTATACGAGTAATGGTACTTCATTTATAAAACAGGATAACGTGGGACCATAATTTGTAGTTTCATACTTTCCTCTGCCTGTCTGCCCCACCTTATTCTCCGTCTCCACGCCTATCTTTATTTTTTATTTTTTATTTTTTATTACGTTTTTAAGTATAGAGGAAATTAAACTACAAGTCCTAGTTTATTTATTTATTTATTTATTTATTATATTTATGTGATCCCAAATTTGTCGGACTAATCATAAGCTTACAGGATCAGCCCCTAGAGCTACTGCAAAGGTAAATTACGAACTACACAATCAACCCACCGGTCAAACTTTAATCCGCCTTCAATCGTGACATCAAGTTAGGCGATAAACCACTACACTAAATCCTATCACGAATTGTGATGATTCTTTAATATATCATTTATTATTTTCTATGCCTCATTTTATTTGCAACATTTAACAATGCACATAAAATGATAAAGGTTAAGTGCATGCCGCACTAAATTTTTGCAATAAATTTTCACGGGAAATGAATATCCATAGCTATATTATATTTTTCTAGCTAGCTTGAATTTGAATTATTATTAATTTTTAATCCAAAAAAAATGATAAAATTGTAAAGTACATTATGGGTTGCAAAGAGATTGTTGCAGGATTATATTCCTACCTAGCTTAGCTTCTCCTCGAGTAATGTTAGGTGTTCCTAAAAGTTAAGTCTTTTATCTGTTGTTGGGAATTTATTCCATTTATCCATTAAGAATATATCATGCATCATTTTCAAAAGTTGAACACTTAAATGCACAAAGGAGCCAAGACGTACGTGGAGGCAATATTGAATCTTTATGCTTCAGTACTTTAAGCGTCTTGTGTTCAAGCCTTAGAAATGTAGTTACTTTAAAAACTCATGAAAGAGTATTTTGTCATCCGAACAATTCTCGTGTGTGTTGGGTTAACACAAATAAAGAATTAATTTGAGTAAGATGCCTAACAAGATAAATTCACCTTTTTTGTTTTTTGTTTTTATTTTTTTTGTTTTTGGCCAAAAATAATCATCTTATATTTTCGATAACTCCAAAAGGATTGATGGTACAATGAACATTTGAACACTAATACCTTTTATATTTGGTACAACAATGTATAGTATAATATATCTGGTTATACTAGATATTGTGAGAATAAGTGTTGACAGTAACCGATATATATAACTCAAATATCATATATGAATATATCTTATACAAAAAGTATCATAACAAAATTTAGGTATCACTTGAGTATTAATGTATGTATGATTATAGTTTTATAATTAGAATATTGTATGCATCTTACCAAGTGCAAGTAGAAAAAGAGTCCAAGGTAGAGAGCCCATATATGCATATTGAATAATGTATTTTGATTACATATGCATGAAGAATTGAACAATATAATTAATTTTACCTAAACTTAAGGTGATATTGCTACAATCATGGCTGCTTTTTGGAGCAATTAAGTAAACAATTAGAGAAGATAATGGTTGGGTTTAATATAATAAGTGTTCCCCACCCATTCATTTTCTACAAGATATGTGTGAGAGGTCCCTGCCTAGATACTAGACTAATATAACTTGCAAAAATCTCAAATATAATGAAAGTAAAAAGAGGCAGATCAGAAAACTTTTGGTTATGTTTACTTAATTTTTTTCATTTTTTTTTTTTTTTTTAATTTGACAAATGTACAAACAAACATATTCTCAATTTTTATTTTTCCAACTTCTACTTTTCAAAGAAAATAGAAATTATTTGTGGCAGTTGGTAAGTGAAGGACTACTAATGCAACTGCAAGATTAAAGATTTGACTCTGGTAAAAGGTGTGTCATGTTAAAGAGCTCTAGGTCAGATTTTTCGAAGTAAGAGTGAAACTTTGCCGATACAACCTAGGGCAAATTCGTATATAAAATAATAATAATAATAAATTTGTTCTTTCACATGTGAAAGACTTAATCCACTGCAAGTTAATAAAGAGTATATACAATATATAATTAAATACAAAAAAATATTCAAAAAATCTAATGATAAACACTTTAGGGAGTGATTTTTGTAAGAGAATTAAGATTACTCTTAGACTATCATTTACAGAAAATAGGTCAAACCTTTAAATATTACAAATGTTGTTATATGTTTGATCAAACATAAAATATATTCATGATATTGTTACACTCAAAGTAAGACCATAAAACTTTAGTAAGTAAATATATAGGTAATGTAATAGATGCCTGCAGGCAGCTTTTTGTGATAGTGGATGGGAATTTGTTCAAAGATACAAAAAGAAATTCTTATTCTTTGATTCCCTGCTCTCCATTTCTTTTAACCTTACCGAATAAAGTCAATATACAAAGTGCCCAGAAGCCACAAGTCAAAAGTTTCAATAATAGCCCAAAAAAGATAATGGAGACCGAGGTAGAACATGATTTTTTTATGGTAGAATATTACAAATTTAATTTTTTTCAAATTTTTTCAATTGAATCGGTTAACCATCCCACAGGGTCTTTATAGTACCTATGAATTGTATTGATTAACTACATTTTTTTGGTATATAAACTTTTTTTTTTCTTGTACACTAGGACATACACATTGAGATTAATCATGTTTGGGAGTTTTAAGGTAACTGCATTTTGCGGACTTGAACTTGATGTCTTTGGTTAAATTAGAAGACACATGTTCTATCTCATTTAATTTACAATACATGGGTTTATTCGAGTATTTATGTATAAAAAATAACGTACAATAATTGATTATTCATAATGAAATCAATTATAATTTAGATACTTGTGTAAATTCAGATAATTGTCCGGTAAATAACTTTAAATCAATCTCTGCAGCAAAAAAAAAAAAATGAGGGAGAAAAAACATTATAGGTGCAGTGTTTTTGTTTCTCACAATTAAAATTGAGTGGGAATGTTACATGCCTTATTCAATTCTAAATCACCTTTGCTCTTAGCTTGCATGATTATATATAGAAAACAATTTTTTTTTTTGAATGCTACTGACTCTATTACAGTGTAGTATCTGTTCATAAACTACTTTCTCAACCTACTGAAGAACAAAGAGACAGCAACGCCTCCACTGAGGCTCGAACCCACCACCTCCCGTAAATACAGTGTGCACTGTGCAGTAGATAAATCTCACTTATGCATAATAACTTAGAAATCACACAAAAAAAAAATCACACTAAAATTACCTTATTCAATGGATTGGATTAGATCAAGAAGATATTGGGCAAGAAATTATAATTTTGTTCTTAAAGTTGGCGGTGGAAAACAAGAAGCTATTGAAAAACAAAAGGAAAAAAAAACATTAAAAAATTATTATGGGCATGGAAGAACATGGGATACAGATGTTTACTTCCTTCCAATCCATAAAATATGAATCTTTGTCAAATGTCAACGAATTATGGTTGGAATAAAATTAGTAAACGAGTTTAATTTTTTAAAAATCTAAAAAAAAAAGATTGTGCGCGTGTGTATGTATGTGTGTGTATATATATATACACATACATACATACATATGAGAATATGGGAGGGTTCAAGCTAAGTGAAATCAAAATTTATAGGTAAAAACTGAAGACTATAAGAACAATAGTTCTGAGAATATAATGATTTTATTATTGATCAATCAATGATGTATAACTTGGTGAAAATGTCTGTCAGTTGGTCTTTTTGTAGAGATGTAGTTTCATTATAGTTCTTTTGATGTTACTTTGTCACACGAACAAAAAAAAAGAACCCTGATAAATCAAAATTTTCGGCCATAGGACCGGCTACAAACGGAACACTCATCAGAGTGTAGCTATAACGGAATACTCATCTAAAGTGCAGATACAACGGAACACTCATCCGAAATGCAACTACAATGAAACACTCATCTAGAACGCAACTACAACAGAACACTTATCTAGACCGCGGCTACAAAAGAACAATCATTCAGAGCATTAATAAATGAAGCCGAACAACGTAGCATGCCATCAACGTATCCACTGAGACTTTGATCGCAGAGTAAATGAACAAATTAAGTCTTTTAGAACATATAGTTTGAGGAAGCAAGTTTAATGGAGATAAAGTGATGAGTTGTTTGTGGGCTATTTGTCAAGGCTATGGTTGGATAAGAAATCTTGGAGATGATGCGAGAGGAGGAGGTGGTGTCGCCAGCCGAAGGCAACTGTGTGTTTTTTTTTTTTTTTTTGGTAGGGTTTGTAATCATGGATCATTTGATCTACTAATACCATGAAAACAACAATTCTAAGAATGATCTTATTATTGATCAATCCATGATGTATAAAGTACATAATGACGAGATTTAATTTATTTATAATAATACAAACCCAGTAAGAAAAAAATGGTAAATGATAATAATGTGTCTAGAATACAGAGTCTTAATAATGACTAATATGATAATTCTTTTGGATTTATCAATTGAAAGTTTCCGAAAAATAAGAGAAAATAAATATGATTAATTTTATAAATATTGTAACTTACTACCCAAATAAACTAATTCATGGACATCATCCTTATCAATTATATTCTAATACATGTCCCAAATTATATAACAAGTTGTAATTTGTAGTTAAATAATATCAACACTATTACCTACAATAATACATAACATACATAGATATACATGATACTATCATAGTACTGATCAACATCGCAAAATATCCTTTATTTAATACTAAACCAATTTTAAATTAATCGAAACCTAATTCAATTATCAATAATGGGATCTCTGGTCAGAAAACATGAAGATCCAGGGGATAAAAAAAAAAAAAAAAGATAATTGAGATAATTAAACAGGTTTAGTCAAAGGTTGTTGATGAATGAAGAATCCAATGGGGGGATTGCGGACGCTAATCACGATGTGCATGGGGACTGAGGAGATTAATGTTGAATGAATCCCTGAAACCTCGGCGCAGCACGCAATCTCTCCTGTTTTCTTCTAAGTTCTAACAATTTAGGTAATTTCGTCAAATAAAAAATATCAAGCTCAACTACAAAATTAGTTATTGCAAAATAAATAAATAAATAAATAAAAATAGAAAATTAGTTAATGAAAACGAAATTAAGTTTGGGTCAAAGATTTTATGGTTGAAACATGCATATTAAAATGTAAGAATACATTTATTCAAATTTGAAATAGCCCAAACCTTAAAAAAAAAATGGTATAACGTTATACAGTGTTTGAAAAATGGTTAAGGAGTTGAATTTCAATTAAAACTAGTAGTCATGTAACTGCAGTACGTGTTTAAGTAAAAAAAAAAAAAAAAGTAAACAAAAGTTAGGAATTTAAGTAAAATGCTACATTTTTTCCAACATATCTGCATTGATGAGATGATAACAATAACAACAACAATAATAAAGGAAAGTGATGAATAAGCCCATAAATTTTATCCCAAAAGTCAATTAAGTCTTTAAATTTTAGAAGTTGTAATTAAAACC
>CM008340.1:16016216-16026546 GCA_002525835.2 Ipomoea batatas
TTGATGACCTGTAATTGCATGTCAATTAGAGTTTCAGCGATCCTCCGACAAACATCGATCAAATTCCGACAAGCTATTAAATGTCATCGACCCCGATTGCCAGTTGCATTATTTTGCTGGAAAAGACGATCAACTTAGTCGCCTTGTTCTGACACAATAGGCTTGAAAAGAAGAAACGATATATCAATAATTTTTTTTAATAAGATCATAATACGTGACGGTAGTTTTATTACGTGCAGGTATGATAATCCTCGGAAGATTAATACAAGTAGGGTTTTGGGGGTGAAGAAAACAATGATTATAACTTTGTTAATTTGTCGCCTCCACTTTAGACGTGATGATGAAATTGTTAGGTGACCCAAATTTCACTATGTTTTAATGCAATGTTGAGTGTTGACCATACAAGTATAGGTATGAGTATAGGGACCCACCATTTGGACAGCCTTTTTCTCATTGATTTTTTTTTTTTTTTCATCAAATCCATTCTGCCACGCAACAAATGTCTGTTTATGCTTTTGTATGTATCTATATCTACCCTATTAAAAAAATAAAAAAAAATAAAAAAGCTAAAGTTTTATGCCTTATCAATTTCCATAATTATTATTCTTTTTTTTTCTTTAATTTTTACTGAAATAAATAAAGAAAAAAAATGCTAATTTGTTCTAGGTGAAATTTATCCTGAAATTTATGAAGGCTAATTAACAATTTTTACGAAAAGTTAAACTTGAAACTGTATTTTTATCTTACCAACTTAATCAAATCAACTATATTGTTATATTATATTCCCTTGTTTGATTCAAGGAAATGTGCGATAACGGTAAGAAATGTGAGATTCATAAACATTGTTTTTAATTCATTGTTGGTAACATTCATGTGAATTGCATTTCTCCCACATCTTTAGATCATATGAGATTTCTATGAATGTTACATTACCTCAAAATTTCCACTCAACTAAGCACACGTTAATGTAATTTTTAAATATATAAATTTTATATATTAATATTAAATTAATATTATAAAAAACTTGAGTATAAATAAGTTCAGTTAAACATCATTAATCAAACTAGACACATAAAATGAGATATTGGAAGTATAAAATATTTTTTTCCTTTTTTTTTTAATATTGGGGAATTATTAATTAGTATGAGATTTAAAAAGGGTAAGACAAGTAGGTTGCATTTGCATTTCTTTACAAATGGGTCACTCCACATTGGAGATTCGTTAGAAGATCAGAAGCACATAATCTTCATTTTCTCTTCATCAACTATATTTTATGGGTACAAGAAAGGACCTATTCCCTATGTCCTACCCAAACACAACTTAACATAAAAAAAAAAAATATTTAATCATTTCTTTCTCATTGCCATGCACAATCTTTTTTTTTTAATAAAGATTATTTATTTATTTATTTTCAATTAGATAAAACTAAGACATTCCCACACTAATCATTATACTGTAGACCGTGGTCACATTGCAAGGTGAAACACTAACATATATACTCATTTTTAGTGTATCACATGTTCATTTTTTGAGATCTCATTTTCAGTGTATTACTGGTTCGTTTTTAATGTATTACCTAAACAATAAATACATTAAAATGAAAAATCATGGTCCACAATATAATTTGCCTTCCAAAGACCTATTTCCATTTTCATTTAAGTGGATAAGTAGGGTAATTTGGTTGGGTTGTTATGCCGTGGACCCAGGTTACCTGAGTCTACATTCACATACATTATACTCTACATTCACATACACTATATTTTACATTCACAGTTTGTAAACTCCACATTTACACATTACAGGATTATATGTTTAGTAACTATATTACCATTGTTATGCATTCACACATTCAAAACTCTATATTCACAGGTCCTATACTCCACATTCAGAACTTGAGAACTCCACATTCACACATTACAGGGCTACAAGTTACTAGAACTTCTTAACTCTATTACAGATTCACATGCATAACTCTACATTCACGATTTCTATACTTCATATTCACAATTTGAAACCTCCACATTCACACATTTCTGGACAACTCTACATTCACACAATCATAAATCTACATTAACGATTTCTATACTCTACATTCACACTTTGAAACCTCTACATTCACACATTTTTGAACAACTCTATATTCAACAATATATTTACTAATTTAAAAAAAAAAAAAAAAAAAAAAAAAAAAAAGACAAAAACGACGTAGTTTTGGACCCAGGTCCACCTTGCAAGGTGTGGATAAGGTGGACCTGGGTCCACAGCATAATTTGCCTCTTCCAAAAGTATGGGCCAATATTAAAAGTTTACAAGCCCAGTTAAAATTATATGGGTTATTGCCGGCCCATATTTCATTGGGGTGACTCCAAAATATGCTGAAATGGACCGCGGAACTAATTTTCATATGTGTAAGGGCCTAGCCCAATTTTACAAGTCTTACACAACTTCAACTCTCTAGTTCCCTGGAGTCTGGCTGAATGGGCCAAATGAGCTAAAAAGGCCTTTCTAAAAGCATTGCAGATCGGCCCACTTCATACTTAACCAATCTTTACCATAGACCAGAGTTTGCAGTGCAATGTGGACCATGGTGCATGTGTATGTGTATTATATTGTGAGTTTTGTGTTTTGTATTATAAAATTTTATATATTAAGAGTAAGAATTCTGCACACGAAAAAAATAGTTTTTGTGTCTTATGTTATAAATTTCTGTGTCTTGTGTTGTGAAAATTTATGCCTATGAACACAAATTATGTGCCAAAATCATATTTGAAAAATGGGTAAATATATAACGTGTGTATGTATACTATGTTGTGTTTTTTGTGTCTTTTATTATAAAATTTTGTACCTTACGGATATGAATTTTGTACCTCATTATTTTTATCCAGGATCCATAATGTTATGTGAAGTCCGGTCCTTGATATAAATTACCCTACTTGAGGGTTCCCACAACTCTAACCAGTAAAGGATTGCAAATTCGCAATAAGATAAACTAGTTTATGTTGCTCATAATTGATTGACTCAAAGTCTCAAACCAAGAATAATAATAGACTACTCTTATTGAAAGGTGAACTTAGAGCTTGTGGTTACTAAAATAGCAACCTAATAAATGATAAATCCCATATTTTATTATTTTTGTTCGATAAAATATTTATGGCAATTAATTACATATATATTGGCACTGGGAATGGGCTGTAAGCATGTTGGAAAATGATGTTGTTACTTTATTACAGCTGTAGTTTGGAAATCCTGAATAAAGCCGTCAAAATTATTAAGGACACTGCTGTTACTATAGGTTTTTTTTTTTTTTTTTTTTACGAACGAAATATACCATTGCTATTTAAAAGTGTATATTGAATAAATCAACTCCCGATTTTTTAAATACAAGAGTCATATTCTACGTACTTGACCACATCTTTCATATCACAATACATTTTATATTAGTGATTGAAGTTACACCAGAACATTATTTCATATCACAATACATTTTATATTAGTGATCTTTCACCTCTTGACACTGGTGGTTGGAGGCAGATAACTCCAAACCTTAGGTCAAGAGTTCGAAACCGGTATCAGGAGAACATTATTTTATAATTATTTTTTTGAAACATTATTTTATAATTATAAATAACTAGAAGACGCTCCAACATTGTCACTCTTTCAATTTCATGATTCATGACAACTATTGTGACGCCACAACAACATATTATAGTAGTACTAGGATTTAGTGGCAGACATACTTTACCATATCAAGTACACTAATGTTTTCAATAACTAGGTTATAAATACAAATCCCAAGAAGGGTTAATCCATAGTTAAATATACATTAATCTATAAATTAAAATAAGATTTATTTCTCAATAGTGGTTTGAAAGGGTAATTCTTTTTTCTTTTTTTTTTTTTTTGAAACAGGTAATTCTTTTTTCTTAAAAGGTTGAATCCTGCCAAAGATTTTGTGGTCTAGTGGTACCCGGTTTACATTTCCATGTGAAAGTGAGTGGGTTCGAGTCTCAGTGGAGGCGATTGTTGAATGGTGAGATTTGATCCTGATCTCTTCAATCTTGTGACCAGTTGAGCATGCCCATGAATGGTGAGATTTGATCCTGATCAACTGTCGTACATTTCACACCTTAAATTAATAAAGAAGTTATTGTGAAGAAAAGAAGGTGAGAATATAGTGGTGCATGTTGTGTGGCTTTTGTTGTAGGGTCATTCTAATAAACAAGGATGATTAATCATGTCATTAGCTAAAGAACACATTATGAAATCACTAATAATTGTACGGTGGATCCATGAAAACTAGGGCCTAAAGTTAGTCACTACACACACACGAATTAAATAACATTAATGCAAAATAGATAAATAAATAAAATGTACTTTTATTCTTGATGCTTTAATTAGCAGAATTAATAATTGTATTTGGTGAGATGATTTGCACTAAAAGTCATATTTTTGCTTTCAAAAGAGTCACTAACATCAACACCTTTTGCCCATAAAGTCAATTCATCAAAGTGGTGCTTATTTGATGTGGACAATGCTTTACCTAATTATATTATTATTGGCAACACTACTTCAAATGGTGGGTCAAATACTTAGTTAATTGGAAATTAAAATGTCAATAAATAATTTATTTTGTCTTCTTTTATTACTTTTATTATATATCTTATTTATTCATCAATTTAATTTATTTTGGATTAGTTTGGATATATTCAAAATTTTATTTTTGTCAATTTTGAATTTTCTTAATAATTTTATTATTTTTGTATTTAGATTTTTTCATACACTATCCAACTAAAAATAATACAAAATACTAATAATTAACTAAGAGACTTTGAAAATTAATATATTATTAATTATAAAATACATTTAAAATTAAATATATAATTTATATTATTAAATTTATAATAAATTTTTGGTCAGTTGGGATTTTGGGTCGGGTATAGATAAAATTTTAGCACCTAATATATGGACTAAATTTAATTCAAATATACCAAAATTTAAAATGTCTAAATCGATAACCATTCGAGTTTAACAAAAATTTGTAATTTGATTCAAATTTCGGATGTTAGTTCAAATAATTCAAATTACGCTCACAACTAATTACATTATTAAAAAAAATACTTAAAAAAATAGGAGGAGTAAATAGTATTTTCCTTCACCGAATAATCACTACATCTAACTATGAAAATGTTTTCAAAAAAAAAAAAAAAACTATGAAAATGTTAGACAGAAACAGCAAAATCATAAGCAGACTTGATACAAGCTAGTTAGGTTGTTGGAAAATAAGTTTAAAAAGTCATATCATATAGCTCTGCTGACGCCACCATTGTAATCAAAATGGGGTATTATTATTATTATTATTGTTGTTGTTGTTGTTGTTGTTGTTGTTGTTGTTGTTGCAATGCTGCCAGCGGCGATTTGATAAGTTAAATATACATTCATCATTGCAGGTCTAGAAGGTGTTACTTGCCTACTTCCTACTTTTTTTTTCTTTTTTTTTTTTTAATGCAATCTCGATTTTAGCATTACTCTTCGGTGAATTCCGTTAATTTTAAATTAATTATTTCTATTGAAGTGTATTAATTATGCTGTTCATACTTTAAACAGTTAATTGAATTGATCAAACTCGTTTTTGTTTTAATAATATTTTGATTAATTAGAACCTCTCCAATGTATATTTTAGTAGGAGAATTCTTCTCCAAGCGGGGAGAGAGCAAAAAATTGATAATATAAAATGAAAGATGTTGCAAAATCTATTCTCACTTCGCAGCATACCCGATTTTTTTTAAACAATAAAAAATTTGAAGCAAGAATATACAACTCTGAGACTAACGGCCCGTTTGATTCGCTGGAAAATATTTGAAGGAAATGAAATTCAAATTACATGGAAAATAAATTACCAGGAAAATAAATTTCATTGTTTAGTTGGTGGAAAAGAAATTACTGAGAATATGAATTCCATTGTTTTGTTGGATTTGGAATGGTAAGGAATTATGAATATAAAGACCAATATGTCCTTAATAATTAATAGTGATAATATATTATATTATTATTGATGAGGGTAAAATAGTTTACTTGCTCAATACCTTTTTCTCAAACTACATGGAAAACAAAATACCACATTCTAACTAAGAATTTGTTTTCTTTCACTTTTGGGAACTCAAGTTCCAATGAAAAACATTTTCCATCTAACGAAACAACGGAAAAACACATTTTCCTCCACTTCATGGAAAATCTTTTCCAACCAAACGCCCTCTAAGAGAAAAGATAAATTGTGAGATGTATCTCAACTGACATAAAAATTCTCAAATACTTGCACACTTGATGTCTATAACGTCATATTCGTACCTCTAAGTTTTAGTTATTGACGCCATTACTAACAAAATAAAATTTATAAACTTATTTTGTGTTAATTGATTAGTTTAACCTTGATCCAATTTTTCTTATAACTAATTATATAATGATCATGTTTGGTAAATGGTTGTTAGCAGATTGGATTAGGAAATATGACTTGTTGATGACATTAACTGATTCTAGAAAAGTGCTTAATAAATTAATTATTATGTGATAGTTGTTTAGTATAATTTCTTTTTTGAAAAAATTATTTCAATTAATTTTTAAAATTTTGCCAAACACGATCTATATGTTAGCATGCATATATGGATGCGGGTGTTGAACATCATAAAAGAGACAAACATGTTTTAGCGTTACAAGTGTACCAAACTATAAAAAAATGTTTGCTTTCAAAGGAACAAATGCACATGACTCTCTGAGGTGTGTCTGAACCCCCATGGGGTTTCCCAAAATTTGATTAGAAACATCTTTTCCCAATTTCAATCTCTGACCAGAACACCACACTGCTCTGCAGATTTGCTTCAGCTATGCAAGAGAATTGCCAAAAAATAAAATATATGCATGCTAGTATTTCTTTTCACATGTAGGTTGATAGAGGCAGCCAAACAAGGCCTTATTAGTAGGCATAGCATGGTCCAAATGACCATAAAACCCCACCACCATGCCTAGCCTTCTTCAGCTTTGTATGTAGGACAGTGCATGTCCCCTTGCTGCCAACAATAATGAACCCTACTTGCAGTCATACACCACATTGGACCCACACTATAAATCCTAACTAAAGTCACCAATTCTTCTTTTATATATATATATATATATATATATATATATATATATATATATTATAGCCCATATCCCAAGTTAGGCAAATTATTGTGTAGCTGTGTGGATCACAATCTAAAATAACGTTATTTTGACGTTGGAAGAATAATGAATATTCTGAAGTAAGATAATGTATTTTATGTAGTAGAATAATGTACTTATATAATTAATGGAGTAACTCAAGTGACAACTGAGCTCCTCTTTGTAAGGAAGAATTTCAAAAGAAACGATTCCTTCGAGGTCAGCTCTTGTTCCTCTCATAGCCAACGCGGATAGACCCTATACGTATTTTATGAATTAAAATAACATACTTTATATATTTTTGAATCGTGGTCTACACAATAATGATTGCTCAACTTATGTCCAATTATATCTTTAACTTTCAAAATTTTCTCTTAAAGTTATTGGAGGAGATAAATTGTAAGTCGCTCAAACAACCCCACTCAATGTTTTAATAATTAGATAGATAGAGAGTGGTGATCATAAGCTGTAGAGCACAAAAGAGACTCAACTTATAAGAAGCAAAAAATGTTAAAATCTCTTTTCTCCCTGCCTGCCCATGCACTGAGTTTCTGTGTTGGGTTACCCACTCCAACCATCTTTTTGACCCTTCAACAAAAGTGGGAGACAAAAACCTTCTGAAACAGAGCATGACTTTTCTTAAGGTTGAAAGGAACAGCAAATTAAAAGCATGAAACAAAGAGGAGAAGATCCCAGGAACCTTTCTGGGGCTGGGAAAAGACAACAACAAAAACATTCTTAACTACTGCTAACAAAGCTACTATAAATCTATCCTTTGCTTCCTTCTCCTTCTCTTGTCTCAGCATTAATCTAGTGTTGTGTTAGAAACCAAAAAAGTTGTTCCATGGCAAAATGGTCAGCTCTTTTCTTGTCTCGAGTTTCAAATGTTAACAGGTTTTGCTTCTCATTTCTCGTCTCTGCTGCTTCAGAGCCCGAGCAGGATGTAGTAGACCATCGTTATGGGGAGTGCGATTAGCATCCCGAATATAACCCTGCATTAGGGCACAGAATGTGGCAAAAACACGGGTTAATTTGCGTGGTTTGGTTAAGTTTTTCGGAGCAATTAAGTAGCTAAAGGATTCTATTCTTAGTTCTTACCCTGTGCTCAGAATATCAGGATGGACATTGTATTCCTTAGCAAACACGAAGGGGACGATTCCTTGGGGAAGGGCAGCCTGAGAATTACACAACACTATAGCGTTAAACTAATCCTAGGAACGAGAAACATAAATAACAGTCATTTGGCGTTGCTAGTTATTGTTTACCTGAACGATGGCAACGTGAAGGAGGACGCCTCGGAGGCCAACAGCGATCGAGGCAGCAGCCATGACTGCAGGTCCAGTAAGGAACCTTACGGCCATGGAGAACGAGGCAATCGTCTTCCCACAGGCAATGATTCTAGGCTGCAATGCCATGAACAAACCTACAATTCCAAAACACAATAGTTTCAATCAAGATTGAACCCAATCCAATTCATAAACACACGTTAATAGAACCGGAATATGATTCACAAGAGGACTATACCAAGACTAAACATCGCCATTCCAAGACCAGCATCCGACAGAATGGAAATCGACTTGGCTATTATCGCAGGCATCACAATGTGCCACCTGCAAGCATTTCACACAACCATGACTGTTGAGCATAAATAATATATAAACATAAATATGCAATCCAACTATCAGTTTAGGCTTTTAGTTGAGATGAATCACATGCTTCAATTTGGTATCAGAGCCTAAAGAATGGAAACAAAATCGCGAATTAATCACACAACACCGCTTTCCCCATACCTGTAAGACACCAAAGACCAAGTGAGGCCAATCAAGCTAGAATACGTGTTCGGGTTCCTAATAAGTTTCCTCCACACCATAATCAGAATAAGTCGAGTCATGACACTGGCAGGAGGCATTGTTGCGGGCTTCGTTTCCATAGCCGCCTTGGGATGAAGCTCGGTTGTAGAGCTCGAGCCAAGCTTGGATAGCACAGGCCCTTCCCTGTCATTTCCATTCGGGTTTTGTCTGTTATCGAAACTAAATTCTTCCCGACCAAAGTCATCGTAATCTAGCAAAACATGGCAAGAATTAATATTCCATCACTAAGTAGAAGACAAAACACCCCCACCATAATTTAAGGATGGATTTGATCAACAAGAATCAAATAAAATGCCCAGAAATAACTGATGGATATATTAGTATATAGAACTGGCTGCAATTTCCAATGCAACATTATAGTAATCTAAATGGACTAAATTAAGATTATCATATAACAGGAGAAGACAAATAAGTGAGCAGTATGGCAGTATATGTGTTTCAGAGACCATGTAATGCAATGCAACCTAGAAACCCATACTAGAAAGAACTTCTCAAATTATAGTATAAAAGCCTGCACGGGTAGCTAAGTTGGTTTTGGGTGATAGCTAAGTTGATTCTAGGTGACAGATTGTGGGCAACAACGCAAAATTAAAGAACCTTGTCCACCGCGGGACTGGGATTGCTACCTTGTCCACCGTGGGACCGGGATTGCTACCTTGTCCACCGTGAGACCGGGATTGCTGAGCTACTATACCTCCCCAAGGACTGGGATTGGTGAGTCACCTTGATTTACTACTATACCTCCACAAAGGGGATATGAGGCTTTCGGGCCCGGGATTTTACTTTTTGTGGGCAAGATTATAGTAAAACAACATATATCAACAAGACAAATTAGGTTTTAAGATAAAGTAGAAAACTCCAAGATTAGGTACAGGATCAAACAGTGATTCATTGAATCTAGGATTTTATCCAAATAAGAAAAAAAACCATGATTTATAAATGGTGTTAAATCTTTCAAGAACACAAACAAACCTTTAGGGTGAGCTCCAACTCCAAGTTCATGTCCATAATCACCTCCTTTGAACACATGAATTCCCCCTTCAGACACTGGAGAGGCACTTGAGCTCCAAACAAACATGTGAAGGTCTTTGCCACCACTCTCTATGCCATTACCCTTCTTCTTGGCACTGGCCGGACCGGTGACCGGAGAGAACAATCCGGCACCGGCAGGAGCAGGGTACCCAGACCCAGAATTCCCCTGTCCATAAACCCCATTTCCCCTCTCCTCATCAAACCCCAAGTTCCCAAAATTGGACTGTCTTGGACTG